>JBBCBC010000033.1:17166593-17469947 GCA_037126765.1 Stenogyne calaminthoides | reverse complement strand
TTGATCGAATCCATAAGACTTTATAACCTGATCAAAATATTAGTTCCAAGCACACGATGCTTGCTTTAGTCCGTAAATGGAGTTCTTGAGCTTGCAAACTAGATGTTCTTGGTCTTTTTCAATGAAGCCTTCGGATTTTTGCATATAGATATCTTCTTCAAGACTTCCATTTAGGAAAGCTGTCTTGACATCCATTTGCCAGATCTCAAAATCGAGATGCGCAGCTATCGACAAGAGAATACGAATGGACTTAAGCATAGCTACAGGCAAAAAGGTTTCCTCATAGTCGATCCCTTCTTTCTGAGTATAACCCTTTGCCACAAGTCTAGCCTTGAAGGTCTCTACCTTCTCGTCGGTCCTCTTTTTCTCTTGTACACCCACTTGCAACCAATGGGTTTGACCCCATTAAGTGGTTCGACTAGCTCCCACACCTTATTATGATCCATATAACCCATCTCGGCTTCCATTGCTGTTTGCCAAGAATCTGCATCCTTGTCATGGATTGCCTCATTGTAAGTCCAGGGGTCTGATTCATTCTCACCAGGGACCAAGTCTGACGACTCTCCTATCCTCATGAATCTCTCGGGCTGTCTGACAACCCTCCCACTACGACGAGGTTACGGTTGTGTAAGTGTGTCATTTAGTATGTCGACTTGTACATTTGGCATTGAGGTAAGCCCCTTTAGCTCATTCAATGTAATCTCACTTTTGGGCTTTTTATCGTTCATATAGTCTTCTTCCAAAAATCTAAAGTGCGTACTGATTACCACCTTTTGATCTTCGGGACCATAGAACATGCACCATTTTGTTCCCTCGAGGTACCCTATAAACAACCTTAATTCTGATCTTGGATCCAATTTACCGGCCTCCTTGTCCAACACATATGTCGGACACATCCAGATTTTCATGTGTCATAAAATGATTTTGCGCCTGGTCCACAACTCTTTAGGGGTTTTGGGAACCACGCCGACTCTCGCAGTCTCTTGGCACCGTCGCACACTGCCTGCTCCGCTTCTCCTCCGCTTCGCGTTGCCATGCACCGTCACCATCTTCTGCCTCCTTCCACCGTCAGCTAAACTAATACTAGAATGATTATTTGTTTAAGCCCTAATTTCTGAATATTAAACCATAATTCGTTCTCAATTCGGAAATTATGATGATGCTTTGCCTAAAGCTTAATTTAATTCGAAGATAACTGATAGTTTTTCTAAGCCCTAATTGAATCCTAATTTTTAATTTCTAATTTTAGTCAATTGATTCTACCTCAAACTCTGTTAGTTTCTAAGGTGATATGAACGTTCATAATCTATTACAACAACGTCTTGCAGAGAATTTCAAGGTGATTTTAAGCCTTCCATTTCTCTTTCTGTTTTACACTACGATGATCTTATTTATAGTAATTGATGGGGATAGTTACCTGAATTTCAACTCTGGACTCAGTTCTGAATTTGCTTTAAGAGATAAAAAATTCTTTGGTCCATAACTTTTTTTAATCCATTTTTCATCCCAAAAAATTTAACTATCCAATTTTGGTCTATAAATATCTCAATTGTTCAATTTTGGTCCCATTTTTGTCAAAAAATACAAAATTTTCTCATTTTCGGTCATGGTCAAGTCATGTGCCGGTTAGAATTCAGGGTTTTCAAGTTAATAGTTGACGTGGACGATGACTATTAAACAAAAAATTATTTTTAAAAAAATTTGAAAGAGTAAGAAAATTCCTCCTAAATTGCGGAAAAAATGAAATTTTGTTTAACGTCCAACGTCCATGTCCGCTACGAATTCAGAAACCCTTAATTTTAATCGGCGCGAGACTTGTGCATGATCGAAATGACAAAATTTTATGTTAACTAAATAGTTAAATTTTTTAGGACCAAAAACGGATTACAGAAAAGTTATGAGAACAAAAATCTTTTTTTCTCTTTGCTTTAATCAACTTGCCCCGTGTTCTATAACTTTAACATGAGTTTGTTTATTGGTAAGAGTGAGCGAGGGGGGAAACTCGTGAACTATTTCCTGCTACAGTATCTATTTTCTTTTCTTTTCAGTTATAATCTGCGCGCATTCCCTATAACCTCTATATTCATTTGATATTAGACAAAAAATTGTTTAATAGTTTTTCAACATCTCAATTAATTCTTCATGCATATAATTATAATAATAATAAATAATAATGACAGTATCTAAGATCAAATGCCATAGTAACGATTTTTTATCATATGATTCATGAGCATAATTTCAATTGTATTCCTTCTGGTAAATGTATGTTTTCTATCACTGGAAATTGAATAAAATGCATATAGTAAATTGTAGCTATAACTACTACAATTCAAGAGGAGATATTTTCATAGATGTGAGTTTTTCATTGGTTTCTAGTTAAAAGTTTTTAGTTGCTCTGTATTTTTTTCTCCCACTTCTATTTAATCAATAGGTTTAGATTTGTCATGCTAGATTTGCATAGGAGTTTTACTTGTTCTTATTTGCATTCATAATTGGTTTTAATGTGATATTATATAGTTAACTTTATACGTTACCTATTTATTGACTAAATTTCACTTTGTTACTTGTAATGTATTCTATGAATGATGCTCTAAGCAGTGAAGGTAAATGCAGTTCAATAGTGAGTTATGTTTGGTTCATTAGTTTATCCTTCGTGGATTAAAAAATCTTGCCGTTTAATGGGAGCATGTAGATTATATTCTTGTTTGTGTATTCAATATGTTGGCAGTACTGCTCTTTCTTATGATTATGTATGACAGAGACTTTGACTATGATTACTTTGGGTTTAATACACTTAAAATGTCTTGCTTGTTGTTTTGATATTTTACTATTGTGCATTATCAATTCTCATTACTACAAACTATATAGATTTTTTATTGTGCATTATAAATTTTTTCTTATAATATTTTATTGTTGTGCATCTTATGCAGGCAATGATGCTTCAGTTTTATTGTGGACATGAAGACAGATCAAGACTTCTAGTTTAAGTCAACACTTT
Source organism: Stenogyne calaminthoides (assembly GCA_037126765.1). Taxonomy (NCBI): domain Eukaryota; kingdom Viridiplantae; phylum Streptophyta; class Magnoliopsida; order Lamiales; family Lamiaceae; genus Stenogyne; species Stenogyne calaminthoides. The sequence continues at coordinate 17,466,949 of JBBCBC010000033.1, read as the reverse complement.
TGATTTGTATAGTTTTTGATGTAAATTATTAGGTACATTAAAATATTTAAATACATTTTTAATATTTGTTTAGAATGTCTTTAGACATATTTTGTACCTTGATAATGTAATTGTTACAAGTAAATGTGACAAACAAGACCTGGTGACAATTTCCTCATAAATACTTCTAACTGTTGTCACAACAAACAATCAAAACCAATAATTCTTGTGACGGAAATAGATTTTTGTGATGATAATGCTCTAGCACTTGTGACAATATCTTTGTCACAATTATACTATCTTAGGCGACAAATATATATTTGTCACGTGAAACAAAAAAATGTAATGATATTATGATGAAAATATAAGGTTATAGTTGTTGGGGAATAAAAACATGTCAAGGGTCTATTCGGGAAGTAAATTAAATACGAATTATCATAAATCTAATTCAATGATTTAAACAATTAAATCAACTAAATCATGCAATTGAATAATACGTAAACGCGTAAATCCCTAAACATGCGGAACTAAAGAATTACGTATCTACCTGTGAATCGGAGATGCACCTTTGAGAAGTAGTAACAATAATATTGATTCAACCCAAATGCCTTCCCAAGTATTCCTCAAGTCCTAGCTTGTAGATCCAGTGGAAAATCTCACAAACTATCTAAAATCAAGGAAAAAATAATTTTCTTGTTGCACACACATAGGGATTTCGGGAAACACATTATTTCTTGTGATGTTGAGTCTGAAAAAATTAGCTCCTTATTTATAAAGATAAGGGTCGAAAATTTCAAGGGGAAATACGGAGATATGGAAAGATTTTATTTTCCAAGAGATAATTACCATGTAACTTCTTTCCATATATCTTTTTCCATTATTTATCTTTTCCCATGTAACTTAGTGGGAAGATTATATTCTCCAAGAAATCTTATCTTCCTTCTATAATTTTCTTTTGACAAATATTTTTTTCCCAATATTTTCTCTCTCCTTTATTTCTTGCAATAAATTAATTCTTTTATTTTAATCGCCTTTGTTAATGGACTTTTATTGGGCTACTTGAGGGGCCTTTAGGAGAATTATGATTGGGCCTCCCAATGGGCCCATAAATCAATATTGAACCATAATATTTTTCCAGTCCACTAATATTAATTAATTCCACTATAGAATTAATATTGCACTATTCATCCTAACCCATATTACGAAATATGGCTTCAGATTATTATTTTCCGTGTTTAAGATTCAATGTCCACTTATTAATTTAAGCTACTGAATATTTTAATTAATTAATATCTTTTATTCCTTGGAGAAAGAACAACTCAACATTATTATCATACCGAAAATTAATTCCACTACGCAGATTTGATATGATAAACCTTCTAAGCCCACCAAGGGGACATAATCAAACTTGACTCTTCTCTCCAAGTACATGATTCTCTGTATTAATTTTGGCAATCTGTCCTATAATTAATAATATTGCACAAAATACAAAGTATTGAATCTCTTTGATTCTCTACCCATAATAAATCAAATCAATAGTTATTAATTACATATAATCCCATTTAAGTGACAAAGATTTAGAAATCAACCACCACTGAGGTCTAATTCTTCATCCCTTAAGTCAGTCTGGAAGAATTTTCTCTCTGTAGATCCTATTCAACACATCATAATGCACTAGTGTAATAATCTCTTAGTCAAGACAAACCAATCTGAGCATTACACCTCAACTTCTATCAATGGATTGTTCAATTCCATATAAGTTTTGAATCAATTGTACTTATATACAAGGAACTGATAATGTGATCATCTACACACCACATTATCTATAATGTAAAGTACTCTACACATCGCGATCGACCTGCCGCATGACTAAGAAGTCGGTGAATCATCACCCTGATAAAACCCAAGGCAAAGAAGACCGACCTGTGGCGAGTCGGGAAGGCCAGACCTACAGGTCGGAGTCCCGACTTAATCCAGAGGTCGGAAGTCGCGTAACGGTCTAGGCTCCAGGCAAGCCGCAAGATCCGCCCACGGAGCTCGGCCCGCAAATGGCGCACGTGTTGGGGTTATACTGGAAAGTATGTTTTTACTTTGTGTAACCAAACTGAATTTCTATCTTATTTACTGAAAATAAATTATTTATCATTGTTGCATTAAATATGAATGAATGTTATATATATTTACTACATACATGTTCAATAAATAGTACGTGTTACACTGTAGTTAATGTGGTGATACCAGATCACAGAAGATCACATTAACAGTCCCTTGTAAATAAGTATAAATTCACAACCTAGATGGAAATGAACAATCCATCGTGAAAGGTTGAAGTGTAAGTCTCAGATTGACTTGTCTTGACCAAGAGATTACACTAGTGCATTATGATGCGCTGAATAGGACATACTATTGGAATATACTAGCACGTAAACACGTAATACATGCACAACTGAAATTAATAGCTCACCAATAACGAACAGTTAATTGCATAATCGAGTACGAATAATCATAACGAGGAATCTTACAGTAATTCGTATGCAGTTACCTCTAATATGGTAACTATGTAATCCCCTCGTACGGACTTGCACAAATTTGCCAGCGTTAAATCTGAGATAGAATTTGCTAAGAAAATTCTTACTCTGGATTTTATGGAGAAATTAGGTTTTCTTGTAGTAATTAATGAATCCCTAAGATGTCCTATATATAGGGGAAGCCCAACTTAAAGAATAAGCTATCTTTATTAGGAAGATATTTCCTAATCTTGTAAATCATATCTCTTAGATATGAATATTTTCCTACAATAATATTCCATATATTATTTTGGGATTCCTATTTAATTAAATCTAATTTAATTAAATAATAATAATAATTAATTTCAAATTAATATATTATTAATTAATTCTCCATAAATTGAATATTAATTTCAATTTAATACTTAATCAACCAACTATAATCCGTACAAGGAAATTACTTGTTGTGTGACCCGTAAGCCCTCATATATCGAGCGATTAGTCAAACTAACAGTCTTAATTGAAACCTAGATAATAAATTAGTAATTCTCAATATATGAGGTACGTTGCGAGAAACGTGCAACTACCTGTAACTATAACATGGGCTATTGCGATATCTTCCTTTCATTCACTATTACTCGATTAGTCTTGAACATGATGAAGTGTCTATTCAAATAACTTAATCATATTATCTCTAATCACTAATTGATCACTTATGTCACACTTGGCCACAAAGTCCATGTTGATGTGCATTGACCAATGACTTTGATCCAATTATGATGAGAAGATTAGTATTCTCTCTAAATCCACTTTGAGGAATGAATCATATACTTGGCTCAACTACCATGCACATACACTTCGTGATGAACCCAATCCAAGCCATATCTACCCATGGAAGGGTGCAAGCGTCGGTCATGGTCAAAGTTCATCACTCCACACATGTCGTTCGTATTGACCTCAAGTCAAATAAGTATCACATCACTCCCACTAACCGAGACACCCGTAGACACATAAAGTGGGACTACATCAAACGGTTTCTTGGATGGATATACCAATACCCTCTAAGGTATCTGTGCATCCATCATGAGATACCTAGTATCTCGTAGTAAGTGAGATCTTACTACACTCTCTAAGAGTATGATGTAGATCGCACACCAATCTCAATTGCATCATCAATATCCCATTCTTGATGATCCTTGATCGGGGCCATTTGAGAATCATGCTTAAGTCATCTGAGTTCTCACAACCTCAATGACAGCAATGACTCATGGGAACATAGATAAGAACAAATGCAAACAATCAAAAATAATATTCTAGTAAGTGTAACGCCATACATTTAATATTAAATAAACAATAATATTAAACCAATATTGAATATTATCTTAGCATTATTCCCTTGCAAAGGATTGTCTCTAGGACACTAACACTAACACCTACAGCGAGGACAAATTCTTCAGTATTGAATATAGAAGAATTAGACCTCAGTGGTTCGTTATTTCTTAATCTCCGTTCCTTAAATAGGATCGTGTGAAATTAATAATTATTGCTTTGACTTATGTTGGGTAGAGAATTAATGTAATTCAATACTTTATATCTTGGGCAATATTATTAGTTACATGACGATTGCTAAGATTTAATACGGAGAATCGTGTGCAAGCACGTCTTGCGTGATTTGTCCCCTTGGTAGGCTCATAATTTTTATCATACTAAATCTTGCAAGTGAAATTTATTTCCGGTATGGATATTAATTAATATAAAACTTTTCAGTGGCTTAAATTAATTAATTGACTAGATAATCTTAAACACGGGAAATAATAACCGGGAGCCATATTATAGTAATATGGGTTAAGATGGATAATGCAATATTAATTATGTAGTGGGATTAATTAATACTAATGGTTGAATAATATTGTGGCTCAATATTGATAATTCAATAGTGGAAGGTCCAATCTTAATTCTCCTAAAGGTCCCTCTAGTAGCCCAAAGATAAAGTCCAATAACTGAAAAAGGTGATTAAAATAAAGAAAATATTATTGCTAATGTTTCATGAAGTTTTCGAAAAAAAGAGGAACAAAATTAGGAAAGATTTTTATGGAAAAAGATAAGTATTCTTGGAATACAAAATCATCCAATAAAATTCAAGAAGTCAAATCTTGTATCTTGATCCTCAAGATTTTCGAAAATAATGAGTTGTGGGAAAGAAAAGATATTTTGTGATTATTATGAAAATAGAATATATGAGATAAATTTTCAAGAACCCTAATTCTCACATAATTTTGCCCCCCCCCCTCATCTCTATATATAGGGGATGATTTTTTTATCCCCAACACAATTCCAGTCTTGGAAAAATTAGAAATCCACAAAGGTGGTGCAACAAATATTTCTTTTCCTTTTGTTAATTGTTTGAAGGAGAATCCTACCACCGGGTTATCAAACAAGGACGTTGGGAATACTAGAGAAGGTCGTTGGGTTTGTGTTCATATTCTCTAACCATTTAGTCCGCCAAAAAGGTATGTTTCACGTAACTCCTAGAATCCACATGTGTAGGATTTACGTGGAATTAATATGCATGATTTGTTGTTGGATATTTAATTGTTATTTGAATTAATATAGGATTAATCCATGCTAGTAATAACTAAATAATTTAGATTTTGTATTTAAATTGAACCTCGAATAGATCCGGGCAAAACGTTCCCCAACAGCACGATGACTGGGACGACTATTGACCCGACAACACGAGATTCACGCACAGCGGGATTAAAGTCCCATTAATGATAGGTTTTAATTCTCTTGACCGCCCATAGGCGGAGTATTGCATCAACCCTTGGTCATGTGGTGAGCATTGATGAACATACACGAAATAGAACCATGTGCCATTATTGTTGAGACCTAGATTCTACGTCTAGGACAACGTGATATTATTGAATGGGATCAAGTAAGTAACACAGAACACATGAAATATACGCAGATTTGGTTACCCAGTTCGCCTTTTGAAGAAGGGTATGTCTGGGGGTGCCCAAGCCAGGAGTATTTTATTATATTTTCTGCCTAAGAGTACTAAGATTTCGTCCTTTTACAGTGAGTGATACAAGTTGTATTTATAGAGAAGAAATTAAGGTACACTCCTCCGTGGGCTTCCTTCAATGGGCTTGCCAAGCATTCAGCTCGCTCGAGAAGTCGCTGGACCGTCTTGGCCAGCGCGTCGATTTTGATGTCGCGATGGTCTTTGGGGTAGTAGGATGTTCGCGGATTGTCCTGGCAAATTGCCCCCCGGGGTTCATCATGATGTAAGTTCAGAGCTATGGCCAGATCTCGCTCCATCTGGTCGACGTGGCGGGACTGAGATTGCGCCTCATCTTCGATGGCCATTGGGGTCTTCTGGGCATCTTGTCTCCCAAGTCGGTCGAACATGTTGCCTGACCCTGCTGGCCTTTCTAGGAGCCTGCAATTTCGAATGATTGCGTGTTTCGCCGGATCGTACGCCAGTTGGCTTGTGGAGCGCCCTTTCTCGAATAGGGCATTCTTGCCCTTAGAAGTTCCTGGGTTAGGTGCCGCTTTCTTAGCAGGCGGCTGTTTGTCCTTGACATCAAAAGCGAGGCGTTTCTTGTGGAGGATGGCCAACACGGCCTTCGCGTCCTCCGGTGTCTGCACGAGATTCCACCAGTCGGGGGTGGCCTCTGGAATGATGGGGTGAGATCGTTGTGAGCTCTCAGAGGCCTCGACACCGTCGCGGTGGTCTGTCTAGTTTCTGGTGGTGTTACCTTGATTGATCGCCATCGATGAGGGTTGGGTTTTCTGCTAATTTTTTAGCAAATCGACAGGTTGTCTTTCCCACAGACGGCGCCAATGTTGAGACCTAGATTCTACATCTAGGACAACGTGATATTATTGAATGGGATCAAGTAAGTAACACAGAACACATGAAATATACGCAAATTTGGTTACCCAGTTCGCCTTTTGAAGAGGGCTACGTCAGGGGGCGCCCAAGCCAGGAGTATTTTATTATATTTTCTACCTAAGAGTACTAAGATTTCTTCCTTTTACAATGAGTGATACAAGTTATATTAATAGAGCATAAATTAGGGTACACTCCTCCTTGGGCTTCCTTCAATGGGCTTGCCAAGCATTCAGCCGCCAGAGCTATGGTTTTACCGGTGAATCCCGTGTTTCCCGCGCTTTTAGTTATCCGTATCTTTGCTATATATAGCCGTTTGAGGTCGCCTCCGACTTGTGGTCTTCCCCAAGGTCGAATTCAACCTTCTTGTCCCTTTTAGGTCGCTTTGCGACCTCCTTCAGTCTAAATCGTTGTGTGACCTTCTTTATCCTTGAGGAAGTCGCTCCGCAGCCTCCCGATTCGAAGTCGCTCTATCCGATCTCCCCACTGAGTAGGATTATTCCTTGGTACAACAATTATGCCCATGTTTTAATTGAACTGGATCTTCGTAAAGACAAAGAGTATAAGATTATGTACGAGAGATCAGGACACTGTTCGATTGCCTCTGTCGGCTATGAGCAACACCCGGAGTTTTGTACTCATTGTCAGTTTGTTGGTCACTCGATTGACAACTGTCGTACCCATGGAGGACATCAGCCAGAGGAAAAGTCAGATGAAAATGCCAAACCTCCTAGTCCGGGCAAGGGAAATAAGCAAAAGGTATGGGTCATGTTGTATCCGGTGTTATTTAATGTTGGAATATCAATAAATCTATGAATGATATGTGCAATGTATGATCAAAGTGTAAACTAAGTGAAACAAATGATTGGTGACTCGGTTCGTCTATGAATCAGATTACGTCCGGGGACGTCCAAGCCAGGTAGTATATGTATTATTTCTCTTTTGTGTATGAAAACGTCCTTTTACAAGAATGGGCCACTAGGCCTATTTATACTAAAACTCCCCTCTTCTTGGGAATTTACATAAGGAAGCTTGAGCAAAGACAGGATTTCGGCCACAGGGGTCGTCGATTATGCTCAGCTGAGTCAGAATACATGACCTGCAGCATGTGCCAATCGTGGGGGCGGATTGCATGGCTTGTTGAGCGTTTCCTTTGATTGTCAAATTTGGTGACTTAGCTTAGGGTAAGTCGCTTCCGACTTAAAGGCACTAGGATGCAAGTCGTGGGGCGACTTGCGGTGAGTTGTGTGTAAGTCGGCTCGTGGTATTCAGAGGAGAGAGTCCGGATCCTTGCGAGATGGGCCGCCTTATTGATATGTGGATGCTCTTTTTATATCTGTGGCTTTGGGTGACATCTAGACCGGGAGGTCGGGGGCAACGAGATGGGGTTCTCGGACCCCTTTTGGATGTGGTTTTATCCGAGTTACAACAATTGCCCCTCAAGGCGAGGTTACGTGCTTGTATCGGGGCCTCGTCCTAACCCGACTTCATATTTCCTGATTTTTCGGTAAGTCAACTAAAACAAGGTCGTTTGAGATTACACATAATTTCTGGGAAGGCAAATTGTCGTCTCGATATTCCGAATCGACTTGACTGTCTGACCTTGGATTTGTGGATTTGTAATGATGGCGTAACAGGCGGGTGATGCAATGAGCCGCGAGTCGCACCAATGAGAGACTGTCGTGTCTTCCACGCGGGGGCCAGCTTGCTATTTCTCGGGCGAGGCTTGCATTTTTGCCTATTTGCATTTGGCCCCTCCCTCCTTCTATAAATACGCGGGAGTGTGTTAATTTTTGAAATTCTTCTTGATCTCCCAAACTTTCTGCCAGAGAAATTTCTCCGAACTCTTGATTCCACCGGATTCTGTGAGATCTTGAATGGGATCCTTTCAAAGGTAAATCTCTTGGTTTCGTATTTGTTTCTTTCTTTTGGTGTCATGGCTGCTGAATCTTCTTCCATCCCTCCGGCTGCACAACCTATGGTGGTGTCGTCTTCCTCGGATGACGGTTCTACCCCCATCGCCGCCTTATTCCACCGCTCTGGTTCATCTCCCGCCGCCGTGAGTGTCGGGGGGCTTACGACTGTCGTTGCCCCTGTGGTGGCGCGGGATGATGATGAAAATGACGAATCGGTGGATGAGTCGTTTATGGAGGAGTTGGGGACAATCGAGCATTTGCCTCCCCTGGATGCCTCTTTTCACCCCGTTGTCTTACCGGAGGCGACGACGGAGGTTGGCCCCTCGGCGGCGAGCTCCTCTAATGTGGCCCAGAGGTATGGGGCCTACGAGCAGGTTTTTGACTATGATTACTACATGTCCCGAGCTCCGTATCAGCGACCTGCACGCCAATATCGGAGAGCACATAAATTGGCCTTCGTGGCTCACGAGGATAAATATCAGTCGATCCTGAGCGACTTCTATGTCCGGTCAATTCGTCGTAAGTACAAGGTGCTGAGGGATGTCCATTTTTATTCCCCGACCTTGGAGGAGCGAGCTAACTAACCTCCCAAGGGTATGATCGCGGTGAACGAGCACAGTATGGATACCGGAGTCCAATTTCTTCTACATCCGGCCATCTTGCACCTATTGGCGGCCTGGAACCAGAGCTTGACTCAGATTACCCCAAATGGGTGGAGCTATATTATCTCCACCATGGTCGTGTTGGGGCAGACTTGTTGGGGTTATACTGAAAAGTATGCTTTTTACTTTGTATAACCAAACTGAATTTCTTATTTATTTATTGAAATAAATTATTATTCACTGTTGCATTAAATATGAATGAATGTTATATATATTTGTTGCAAACTTGTTCAATAAGTAAGTACATATTACGTTGTAGTTAATTTGGTGATATCAGATCACAGAAGATCAAATTAACAGTTCCTCGTGACTAAGTACAAATTCACAACCCAGATGGAAATGAATAATCCATCATGAAAGGTTGAAGTGTAAGACTCAGATTGACTTGTCTTGACCAAGAGATTACACTAGTGCATTATGTTGCGCTGAATAGGACCTACAGGAGGATAAATTCTTTGGTACTGAATATACAAGAATTAGACCTCAGTGGTTCGTCATTTCTTAATCTCCTTCCCTTAAATAGAATCATGTGAAATTAATAACTATTGCTTTGACTTATGATGGGAAGAGAATCAATGTGATTTGATACCTTATATCTTGGGCAATAGTATTAATTACATGACGATTGCTAAGATTTAATACGGAGAATCATGTGCAAGTACGGCTTGCTGTGGGCTCAGATTCTTTATCATACCAAATCTTGCAAGTGGAAATTTATTTCCGGTATGGATAATAATGTTGAGTTGTCTTTACTCCAAGGACAAAGATATTAATTAATATAAAGCCTGTTCAGTGACCTAATTAATTAGTGGACTAAGATAATCTTAAACACGGGAAATAATGATCGGAAGCCATATTATTGTGAAGTTGTAATATGGGTTAAGATGGATAGTTCAATATTAATTTTATAGTGGAATAAATTAATATTAATGGGCTTGAATAATATTTTGGCTAAATATTAAAGTTTTATAGCCCATTGGAGGTCCTATATTAATTCTCCTAAAGGCCCCTCAAATAGCCCAAATTAAAGTCCAATTAATGAAAAGGAGAAGAAAATATTATTGCCTATATTTCCTAGTAATTTTCGAAAATTGTAGGAAAAGAAGAAGAAAGATTTTCTTGATTTTCTTGAAAAAATAGGCCTCAAGGGCCACACTTGTAAAAGATCGATTTTTATCATCTGAGTAGAAACAATACTGAAATTCATATCTGGATTGGTTCGCTCCCAGATGCAGTCTCTTTAAGACGAACTGGGTAATCAAATTATTTGTCATTTATATTTCCAATCCATAATCATCACCGTAGAAAATACTTGTTGGCCGAAATATTAAACTAGGAACAACAATTGACACCGTCTGTGGGAAACAATTCTACTAATTTTTCAAAAATTCTTTAGAAACAGAACTCTTTGTTATTTGAAATGACCAATAACCAGAATGAGCAAATCCGATATGAGACCGACGCTCGTGATGGGGTCGATGCTTCCCGGAGCTCTCACCGCACCCATTGGGTGGCTGTCATGGCCGCCCGTAATTAGGGAACATTCATCCAAACACCAAAGGATGAAAGAGCCGTCTTGGTTGTCCTCCAAAAGAGACAACTAACCTTTGATGGACCAGGGGAACAACCCCCAAACAAGAGGGTCACCCGGGGGTGGGCACCTCCAAAGGCAAGGGTCACCTGGCCCAGAAAGGACAATCCACTGGACAACTCGCCCTCCCCGAAGCGAGAAACATCAACACCAAGGATTACCGACTTCCTCGCATTGAGCGGCCGACAAAATCGAACAATGTGTTCTATCACCTTGGAGACACAGGGGCATTTAAGACATTAAACAATGTGGAGGATGAAGCTAACTCCCATCCCAACCTTGAAGAGGGGGAACTCGACCGCGACCTCTTACTCGCGCTGGCTTTGCATCACGAAGATGTACCAAGTCCCTCTGCCGCAGGGCGCCGTCCAACTCGGTGACCCTCGAGATGCACAGGTCGCGGCCTTGGCACGCACTGTCCTGGCAGTACTGCAGCACGTGGACAACCAGGGCGAACAGCCGCGCACAGACACCAGCCTCGTCATCCCGGGTTCACCTGGGGACACTGGTCACACTGGCCCCCACCTAGAGAAAAATTAACACGGCGGCCATAGATCGCTACAATGGAAGCTCGGACCCTAAGGTCCATGTTGTGAAATATAACTCCTACATGGCCTCCATGGTTGCAACTGACACCAACAAATGTAGGCTTTTCTCGCTAACCCTTAGCGACCAAGCCCACATGTGGTTCACCTTGCTACCTCCTTACTCGGTGGATACCTTCGAGCAACTCACTAGGCTGTTCTTAAGCCATTTTTTGGCAATGGCTCCCCGACCTACAACCAAGCAGCACCTAATGAACACCCAACAGGGCGAGAATGAATCCGATCGATCCTATGTTGAAAGGATCGAAAAACTCATCCTCGAAGGAGATCCTCTAGGGGATGATGCCAAGCTACTTGGGGTTGTGAGCGGCCTCAGAAAGGGAACCAAAATGTGACGATGTATGACTGCCGACTATCCAACAAGCTAAGCCGACTTTCAAAAATGAGCGATCAACATGATCACACTACGGAACTATTAGAGTCCCAACTTTTTGAGTCTAAGGAGGTCGCGGAACCGAAGAGGAATTCCAAGAAAACTGGGGATCACTGCAAGGCACCCAACAACTTCAAGCCATTCGGAGAGCCGATACAAGAGAAGTTGATGTAAATTCTGGGCATGACCCCTGGTCATGTCTATACGCAAATCAAAGGTCGGGAACTACTCCTCCCGCCTCGACCAATCAAGGATAAGAGCAAGCAGAACCCGAACAAGTTTTGTCGTTATCTTGATCATGAGGCCACTACACTAGCGAATGTAGAGACCTACTGAAGCAGCTATGGAGACTTTATGAAGACGGGCTGCTGGACGAGTTTGTCAAATGACCTTGGACGAATGAGGAACCGAGGCTAAAGGGTTGGCGGTAGGAGGACAACCGTAGGCAGGAAGGCCCCCCAGCCGAACCAAATCATAACCAGAGGGAGGGAAAAATGAGCAACCTATGCCTCCCATACCGAAAAATACGGGAGGTCGCACAATACACACCCTATTTCCCCTTTGGGCAGTAGGCGGCCTCCTAGCATCAACTACTTTATCCAAGTGGAGCATGGATGTTGAAATGAGAGAAATGGAGAACGCGAGAAGGATGGTGCTTCCAGTGTTCTCCGTAGCCTACGAGACCAACCAGATCCAATTCGGGGAGCAGGATAAGGCTGGTATAATCTATCCCAACACTGACCCGCTAGTAATCAAGGCGAACATCATGGGAACCATGGTGTGTCACCTATTGGTGGATGGAGGGGCTTTCTGCAACATCCTCTTCAAGAAAACTGTTGGTCCCAAGTACGAGTCACACATGTGTATGGGGGGGGTAAATTCTTGTGTTGATTAGGATATTAATTCAAGATGTATATTTTATTTTCAGTTCATTATGTCGTCATCAACTTTTAGCTCACTGTTTAGCATACTTAGAGATAACAAACTTCATGGAGAAAACTATATGGATTGTAAATGAAATTTAAATATTGTCTTGACTGCACAACAACACAAGTGGATTCTTGACGTACTTAAGCCCCCAACCCCTATGGATAAGTCGAGCAATACGGATAAGGATTTACATAAGGAGTGGATGAAATCCGATGAAATAGCTAGGTGTACCATCTTGGCTTCAATGTCAGATGTGTTGCAACATCAACACCAAGACATTGAATCTGCTTTAGCTATTATGCTCAACCTTAAGGAGTTGTTTGCTCATCCGAACTGTACGGCTAGGCAATTTACCATGCGAGATATGTTATCGTTGAATATGGTTGAGGGAACGCTCGTGAGGGAGCACGATCTCAAGATGATGGCTTACCTTAACAAACTTAAAATCCTAGGTGCGAAATACGATGCAGAAACGCAGATCAATTTCATACTCCATTCTCTACCGAAAAACTTTAAGCAGTTTCAACTGAATTACTCGATGAATAATCAGGAATTCACGTTGCCTCAGCTCTTACAAGCTTTGGTGTCGGCTGAGATGTTAATGGGGCACCAAAAGGAGGATTTAATGGAAATCAGTCCATCTAGTTGCAATTCTGCCACCCTACGACGGGCGCTGCCCCTGGCGCGGCCTCCATGGCATTCACTGACATCGCCAAGGCCTTTGGCACTCTTCTCACATGCCTTTCGGACCCCCAGGTCATTGAATCCCTCCTTCAGGAACTCGCTCCACATGTTCCGCAGACCGCCCTCTCGCGCAGCTACAGAGGCCGACCTACGCCTTGCGACATCGAAGCCTCATGATATCCCCTCAATTTCTGGCATTTTGAACACTGGTTCACGAAGGATTAGCCCGATGATGCCAGGTCTTCACGATGTGGCTGCTTTGAACTCGCGCCTGTGCCCTACCACATCGCGTTTTCATGAGGTCATTCAAACATCGCCGCACGTGGCTTCGCCCACGTCTTCTGAGGTGTTTTGAGTCCCATCTAATACAACAGGTAATCCGCTTCTCTCTGGTGTTGAGCCTGGTGTGGCTGGTAATTTGTTAGGTTCAAAATTGTGGGCTGGGTTTCCTGGTTCTGGTAATTTATTTGGTTCGAAATTAGGGGTTGGGTTCACTGGTTCTGATTTATTTTTTGGAGTTGCTGGTATGCCTGCTGGTAATGCTCTACAGCACCCGGATACGATGCTGCAAATTTGCCCTGTTTCTGCAGATGCTGCAGGCCTGCAGCAGGCCTATGGTGATAGGGGCCTGCAAATGCCTTGTAATGGTGAGAATGCTACTGTGTTGTAGCCCGGATTGGTCATTGGTAAAGCTAATTCTGCTGCACACACTGAATTTGCATCGAAATAGTTTGCTAATACTTTGGATCCTTTGCTGCGTCAACTGGTTCAGAAGGGTAACTATCTTTCGGTCAACATAGATGAGGCGACTCATAGACAAGGTATTTGGGAGATGCAAAACTCAATTATATGTTGTATGTTACTCAAATCAGGTGTGAAACCAATGCCACTCACTGAACTTAAAGCCTCTCTTGATAATATCTAGCATGTGATGGGAAACTGGAAACTCGCTTCTTTGGGAAAGGGTTATTTCAGTCTTCAAGTGGAGGATTTGTGAGAACGGGATAGGATCCTATCGAAATGCTCATGGCCTACAGAATTCGGTTCTTGCAAAGTTCAGAGGTGGGTTCCAGATTTTAACCCTTATAAGGTGAGTTCTCCAATCGTTAATGTCTGGGTCCAAATTTTGAACTTCCAATGAAATACTTTTATGTGCCGATTATTGAACAAATTGCTTCCACCCTTGGTCTGGTTGTCAGTATTGACGCACACACGCAGTCGGACTATGTGTCACTATGCTCAGGTCCTCATTGAGCTTCTTCGGAAATATAAGGAATACCACATCATGTATGAGCGGTCTGGGCACTGTTCTATTGCTTCATGGGCTATGAACAACATCTGGAATTTTGTGCCCATTGCCAATTGGTTGGACATTCATTGGACAGAGGGACAACCGTGACATACCTCCTCCTCGGGATGGTCCGGGAAAGGATTCAAAGCAGAAGACTTGGGTTAGAAAGGAATCGACAGTACAAATAGAGGTCCCGACTGGGAAGGGGTCTACAGAAATAGGTACTTCGGGCACGCCAAGGGATATTGGTGAGGATGGCACTCTACCTTCTTATGACGTCATAGACTCGCTGAGTGAGCATATTATAGGCCACGTGGACTGGCAGTTACCACAGACTTTGGGGAACGGAGACGATTTGGGGGTTGGCCCTAGCTTGTCCAACCCAATTGGGATCAGCCCTGGCTTGCTAAACAGTTACCCGAATAGGTTAGGAGGACTACAGAGCATGATGACCCGGATTGGCAGTTGCCAAAGAAACCATCTTCTCCCTCTAGACCCGTCTTGGCCACTTCTGGGCCCATTACTTCCAATTCCTATTCTCAGACTCGGATTCTGCGGCTTCCCTCCTTCCTATAAGAAATGGTCGGACATACTAGATGATGAAAGAGAGGAAGGCTCATCGATCGGGAACTGCATAAGGACGGGGCTTCCTCCGGCGGACCACAGACGTGATGAGGGGAAAGTGCTTACTTTTACTAAGGCGGAGCAGTACTATTTACAAATCTCGGAGGCAAGGTGGACCCAAAGACTCCAATTGGCAAGATAAAAAATGCGAAACAGAAAATGGCCCGATGGAAAGAGACCAAGAGAAAGGAAAAATATAACACCCGAATGAGGTCGAGGAAGATGCAGGATGCCCTGCAAGCCGCCTTGGACGCCACTACAGCTGCTGATCGTCGTTAGCTGGTTTCTTTTTTATGATTTTTGATGTGCTTTTGGTCTCCTGGTCATTTTTGGGCCAGTGACACTTTTTGTACGGGTCACTTTTGGGCCCACCTTTTCTCTTTTCTTTTTATATTATTACTAATTTGCCATATTCAAGCTAGTATCAAGGGGAAAGAGAAGGTCACAAATGATGGGGGTGTCAAGAAAGCTACTAAGGGGAAGTGTTTCAATTGCAGTCTGAAAGGACATTGGAGGTCAGCCTGTCCCAAGCCTAAGAAGGCCGGGAAGAAATATAATTTTCAAACACTAGTCATTAAAACTTGTTTAGCGGCGTGTTCTTCCCATTCGTGGGTGATGGATACGGGAGCCACTGACCATGTTTGTTTCAATTCGCGGGTTCCAACTAACTCGGCAGCTTAGTGGAAGTGAGATCCACATCACCATGGGCAATGCTACGAGAGTGGCGGTTGTTGTAGTGGGAGATGAGCATTTATCTTTTATGAATAAAGTTTTAGTTTTGAGAGATGTTCGTTATGTTCCTAGTTTTAGAAAGAATTTGATTTCAGTTTCTAAACTTTTTACGGATGGATACTCAATTTCTTTTAATAAGCATGTTATTATTTCTCAAAACGATGAGTTGATCTGTTATGGAGCATTAGTGAATAATCACTACACTATAAATTATACACATTCCACACAAAATGCATCTTATAACACATCGACTGTTTATAGTAAAAGAAAGTGTTCTTCAGACATGAACGAAACACTTTTGTGGCATCTAAGACTTTGTTATATTAATTTAAAAAAGATTCAATGATTGGTGAGCGACGGCTCGTTAGAATCACTCCATGTAGAGACGTTTCCAACATATGAATCATGTTTAGAGGGTAATATGACCAAGAGAGGGAATAGAGCCAGTGAAGTGTTGGAGCTCGTTCATACTGACGTATGTGGTCTAATGTTAATCAAAGCTAAAGGGGGCTATGAGTATTTTGTTACTTTTATCGATGATTACTCAAGATATGGACATTTTTTTCTAATGCGCATAAGTCTGAGACCTTTGACAAATTCAAAGAGTTTAAGGCCGAAGCAGAAAAGCATATGGAAAAGAGTATCAAGTTTCTACGATCTGATCGTGGAGGCGAATACCTCAACAATGAATTTTTGGATTACTTGTCAGGCGAAGGGATTGGTTGACTGCACCCGGAACCCCTCAACAAAATGGGGTGCCAGAATGAAGAAACATAACACTTTTAGAGATGGTCAGAACTATGATGTGTTATTCAGAGCTACCCAAGTCATTCTGGGGCTATGCCTTGGAAACAACAACTCATATTCTAAACTTGGTGCCATCCAAATCGGTTTCTAAAACCCCGACAAAATTATGGACCGAAGCGAAAGCCCAGTTTGAGACACATAAAAATCTTGGGGGTGTCCGATGTACTTGTTGGACAAGGAAGCCGGTAAATTGGATCCTCGTTCAGAATTGAGGCTATTTGTAGAATATCCCAAAGGAACGAAAGGGGGTATGGTCTATGGTCCCAAAGACCAAAGAATTGTGATCAACACACACACACATTCTAAGTTCTTGGAGGAAGACTATATGAACAGTAGAAAGCCCATAAGTGAGATTACCTTAGATGAATTAAGAGGGTCGACTCCTATACCAACTGTGCAAGTAGACGTACCAAGTGACACACAAACACAATCGGAACTGTTGGGAAATTTAGAGTTTTGATGAATGTTCTAAAATACATGTAATAGGACCAGTCAGACCTGTTAGCTGACTGATGTTTTTATTATCGTTTATAGAATACCAGTTGATAATTATTGTATAGAACAACTGATGTAGAAGATAGGTCACATATTGAGGGGGAACCTCAATATGTATAGGTCAGATCTAAAGATATGAAGAACAGCTGATATCCGACAGGCCAGAAGGCAAGAGAAGGACAGAAGATCAGATTGATCTGATCAAGTCAGATATCTCAGCTGAAGTCATGAAGTTCAAACTCAGAAGACTTGAAGATCAGATGACTTCCAGAAGATCAGACCAGAAGACCTACATCAGCCGAGTCTGCTAGTTGAAGTTAAGACAACTGGCACCAGAAGACTCTATCAGGTAGACTGATCAGTTTTGACTGATCAGGTCAGCTCACCAGGTGAAAACTGATGTTTCGCTAAATCATATGTCGATGATCTGAACAAGAAGAATGTCAAGCTTAGTTGGTAGAACAACACTGAAAAGTGCTTCTGTTAACCAATAAGAACGAGACACGTATGATCGGAGCCGGCAATTACGGGATTTCGTGCTGCTTTCTTTAACGGCTATAAAAGATACTATTCATGCTTTCGGCCATGCCGTTCCTGAAGCACGTCACATCAATCCTGCAAGTCTACAAAATATAGCCTGAAATTCAAATTGCTCTCCAACGGCTCTTTGATTTCGAGGTCTATAAATATGGGATTACACTTCAGAGTGAAGACACGGAAACTATCAAGAAGCTCAAGCTATAATCAGATTTTCGCACGAAGAACACGAACTTGAAGATAATTTTCTAAGTGTTCATCCCATAAGTTCTTAGCACAGAAATCTTTTCATCTAGCTGATAGTCTACTTAAAAACTTGAAAAGATTTCAAAGTTGGAACCAAAACAATCTTACCCAAACCCAAAGTTAGGTTAAGTTGTTTAGCAAGATTTCAGACTAGGGTTTCTAGTTCTGATTTCTGGGATCGGTTGAGTGAGAACTCTTTAAATATCTGTTGGTGTACTGTGTTGGACTAACACAGAAATCTAAGTCCAGTTAGTTTAGTTGGTGCCCCTTGTGATAGGGAAGAGTGGACGTAGGACTGGTTTGTCCAAACCACTATAAATCTTGTGTGCTTTTACCTGCTTTGATTAACTGCTTTACACAATCGCACTCAACCTAATTAAAGCTGCATACATATTCTAAGTTAAGATCAGCTAGCACCAAGCTTCTGATCTGATCAAGTTTGACACTTTAGTCAACTGGTTAAAAGACTAACTTTGGAATCTGATTTATTAAAACTGGTTTTTCACACGGGTAATATTTAGCTTCCGCACAATCAGTTAAACTGATAGATACCGAACTAATCTTCCTTTAGGCGATTAGTAAGTTAGATATCAATCCAAACTGATTCACTTGCACTCGATCAAAGCTAACTTCGCTCACACCGATCCAAGACAAAAGTTTTCGTAAGTCTATTCACCCTCCCTCTAGACTTACGCCCTCACAAAACCCGTTCGAGACCTACAAGTAGTATCGAGCAAGTGGTTCTACGTGATAATCGGCTTTGAGTATCATCGATTCTTGAGGAAGAATCTTTGTGGTCATTTGAGCAGATCTTGAAAAACCATTTTTAAAACTCATTCGCTTTTTCCAAAATCATTCAAAGATGGATAATACCTCCGTATGTATCATGATTTGTCAAGTTCTCAATTGATGAGTATGCAGATTGGGCCATTTATATGTGCAACCATCTAGGTTCGATAAGCGGCGAGAATGATGGAAGTCATTGAAAGAGGACCCATCATCATATATCACGACAACCCCGCAGTTGGAGGAGATCCGATTTTTCCACGGGAAGTCTTTGCGAAAAAAGCCCAAATTTTGATGGATGCAGAGGGAAAGAAAGTTGTATACTCTAGATACAATCACCGGGCATATAATCATGAAGACGATGGATATAGTCACCAAGGAGAAGATAAAATATCTCAAACTCGCGAAAAGCAATGTGGGATACTCTATTTGAGATATGCGAAGGAAATGATCGAGATCAAAGACAACCGACTATGTTTAACCGGTGAAGTTGAAAAAAAAGATGTCTTTTAACGAGACCATCAACGAGCTCGATGGAAGGATTACAATGTCGAAGAATAAGCTACGAGAACTTGGTAGAGAGATGTCGGACAAAGATATCAACTACAAGATCTTAAGATCTCTCACCAAGAAATGGGACATGAAGGTCACAGTAATCAAGGATTGCCAAGACATTTCAAAGATGAAGCCGAGTAGCTTGTTCCTAAGCCTTTAAAGCTCACGAGTTCGACTTAATCGAAAGAGGACAAGCAGATGAAGACGAGATGCCCGCCAAGCCTCAACGCCCAAATCGGGCCAAGGCGTTTAAAAGCAACTAGCAAAGCAGATCAAGGCCACCGAACTCGTTGGAAACATAATAAGTCAAAGTGTATCAGACGCTCGCTACTGTGAAACTTGAAAAATCAAATATTCAACTTGGTAAGTATCAAGATTCTATAAAGATTATCAACATAGTCGAGGAAGAGATAGGAGATCATCTAATGGATCTCCAGAAGAACTGTGATCGATGATCAAGAGATCACAGAGAAGAAAAGAAAAGAGATAATCCGACCGATGAGAGAAGAGATAATATATCCGATGAAGGAGTTCGGGATTACTATCGAAAAGGGAAATCACCGATAGATCCTACAGATTTGAGTGACTCACCGGAAGAAAAGGTTCCGTGGATCAAGGAGCGGCTTCAACCGTGTGAGAAACCAAGTCACTACAAATAAGCAGATCGCCTGCACGACGCCAAAAGAAAGGGAAGAAAAGCGTAGCGTAAGAGAGCAACGTTATAGGGACGTAAAAGCCATGGTAGCCGACACATCCGGAATTGATGATTCCTATCCGCCTCCGAGGATTCTCGGGTACTCATCTCAGAGAAGATTTATGTTTGATAAGCGGTCTTTGTTGACTTCTATGAGAATGAAGATCTCGATATTCTCTTGAGATGACGATGAGATTCGCCTCGATGGCCAAGGAGGACCAATCTGAGGTAACCTCCAAACCTTCTCGCTTCATCCGCTTTCACACCGCTATTATTAGCACACCCGCGGAGAGATTGACTGCAGCTCTACTCGAGAAACCGCTTTGATGATCTCTCCAATGCAAAGAGACACTTATGTTATAGTGGAATTTCGAGAATGACAAGCTAAGGATCATAAATAATCAGCTTGTTAAAGAGAACGATCTCAAAGTAAAAGCTCTTGAATCGAATTACTAAACCGCCGTAAGGTAACCGAGGAACTTAACATTTCGAAAGTTAAATCTTACGATCAGAGAAGCAGATCAAAGATCACTAGCAATCAACAAAAAACAAAAAGTCGATGACTTCAAAATCCTTCAAGCTAAATTTGATGAACTATTCCGACTACATGAGAGTCTAAAATCTTCTGAGAATAGTCTGCGCAAGAAAATAGAAGTTTTCACAAAATCATCTAAAACTGTTCAAGATATGAACACCTATTTTCGAACAACGACTAACAAGAAGGGACTTGGGTATGAGAACCCTTCCACATCCTCAAAAGCCCCGTTTAATTCACTTCAAAAAGGTGTAATCAAACGAGTTTCTGACAAAGATACACTAAAAGTCAAACTTGTCTCTAATAAGGGAAAAAGACCTGTTGAGCAGGTAAGGCAGGTGCCTAATCAGAAGGGGAACAGAAATGGACCCCAACTGGTAAAGCATCAGCCGAGGAATCAACAGAAGAACCTAGTTCTTCTGAAGAGACCTCAACCTGATCAATAGATTAGGTATCAGAAAAGACAACCTGTAAAAGGGAAGTCTAATCTGAGACCCAATCAAGGTCAGCTGCCGAATAAGCACGCTATAGGTAAACTGCAAAAACCACCTATGCCAAAAAGATATGAATCTTTTGATGGTAGCAGTCGTACCTACCCCTATAATCAGAAACCTAGGGCTGCTGCACCTGAGCCACACTGGATGAAAAGAAGACAAACAGAAAAGATAAATCCCAAGTCTTCTAAGTCACCCAAGGTTCACACTAATAATCATACTAATCAGAAAGCATATAAAGAGACGTATGATTATGTTGATAGGTATGGGAGACAAATCAGGCCTTCTGATCTAACTGATCTCAATAGAAGTGCCCTGTTTGTATGGATCCCCAAAACCAATCCTAACCCCTCAGGACCCAATCCAAAAGGGGTACCTAAAGCCTGATTTGGCTGCAGGTTCGCGTGGGTCTGGCCAACAAAGGAGGTGTGCAAGCAACTATCTGGTACATCGATAGTGGATGCTCAAGGCACATGACTGGAAGCAAACACCTCCTCAGCTCTTACATAGAACAAAAAGGCCCGCGTGTACTCTTCGGTGATGATAACTTTGGTTTTACCAAAGGATTCGGAACCTTAGAGAATGATGATGTACAGGTCACTGGAGTCTCGTATGTCGAAGGTCTAAAACATAACCTGTTATCGGTTTCACAATTCTGCGACAACGGATTCAATGTTGAGTTCTCGACTGATCAATGCACTATCAAAAATCGAGCCACTCAACAGATCTTGCTAAACTGGTTCAAGGAAAGGGACGATCTACACAGCAGATTGGAACAGTTGCCCAAGAAATGCATGCCTGATTGTTAAGAGTTCCAAAAGTAGCAGTTGGCTCTGGCACAAAAGAATGAGTCATCTGAACTTTAAAACTCTTAATAAGATAGCAAGGATGTCTTTAGTGGAAGGACTTCCGAATGAAGTATTTTCTAAGGATCGGGACATGTGTCGCATGTCGGAAGGGAAAACAGTCAAAGCTTCATTCAAGGGAATCCTGGACCAAAGATCCAAAGAGAAAGTATTGCAGTACCGCTTCATATGGATCTATTTGGACCGATTACACCAAATCGATCCTCAATGACGTAAAAATATACTCGTAATCGTGGATGACTATTCCAAGTTTACGGGTTATATTCTTACATAAGAAGAATGAGACGACAAACAAAGATACCCGAGTCAAGCTAAAGAGATTACAAAATGAAAAGGGTGTCATTGTATTAAAAATCGAGATAAGATAAAGGTATGTAATTTCAACTCTTTTATTACATCGATTTTTTCTCTAAGTTTGGTATCAAAGATGAGACATCACCGCAAGAACGCCACAACAGAATGGGAAAGCAGAACGGATAAACAGAACACTCAAAGAAGTTCGCCGCACAATGTTAATGAACATGCAATACCAAGTCGTTTCAAGCGAAGTTATCAACACTTTGCATGCCACACTCGTAATGGATGTCTTCGACTAAGGCTCACTACAAAACACCTTATGAACGTGGAAGGCGTAAAACCTCGTGTTTCTTACTTCCATGTTTTTTGGGTGTAAGTGTTTCATACACAACAATGGGAAGAGTCGGGTTGAAGACTTTTGAGGCCAAGTCGGATGAGGGTATATTCTTAGGATATTCCTCATCTAGCAAGGCTTTCGGGTTTTTACAACAAAGTAACCCTAGTTGTGGAAGAAACACCCCATGTAGTCTTTGATGAAACATCTTCAACAAGAGAAATCGCCGTAACAAGAAGTACTCGATCAACTAGTACCGATGCTCGAGAAAATGGATCGCCTAACGATCAAGGAAAAGGGATCGAACTCGTAATAAGATATACATCCTGCATCTAGCCGATTCACCAGTCAATCGGATCCTAAGGTACTAAAAAACGCCGATGAAGAAGCGGCATACCGAGACAAGATCAATCGAACCATCCGGTTCAAGCGGAACACTGAAGTTCCTACTTAACAGACATCAAAGACATGATGAGTCCAACATCAATCGAGACATGTTCTTATCAAGTGGATCATAAACCGCACCACTCCCAATCGCTAGTAATGAACCTTTATCGAAATGGATGATGTTCTCCAAACCGATTTAAATCGAGCGAAGGACACGGATAACCCGGTCATCCAACTGATCTGATCATCTGAGACCCATCTGATAGAGTTAAAACTAGACATCAGATTGGTGAAAGTGCCATGTATTGCTATTATCTGTCTATGAAGGAACCAACAATAGTAGAGGAAGCTCTACAAGACGTAAGCTGGATTCTAGCCATGCAGGAGGAGCTGGAACAGTTCGAGAGAAATCAAGTTTGGGAACTGGTGGACAGACCAACTCATCAAGACGTAATTGGTACAAAGTGGGTTTTCAAGAACAAGAGAGATGAGAAAAATGTCATAACCAGGAATAAGGCAAGACTTGTTGCTAAGGGGTATTCACAATCAGAAGGAATTGATTATGATGAGACCTTTGCACCAGTCGCTCGTCTAGAAGCCATTCGGCTGTTTCTGACATATGCTTCCCACAGAGGGTTCACTGTGTATCAGATGGACGTAAAGAGTGCATTCTTAAATGGGGTACTAGCAGAGGAAGTTTATGTTGAACAACCTCCAGGCTTTGAAAAGGGCAACCAAGCGTACCGCTTAAGAAAAGCTCTTTATGGCCTGAAACAAGCTCCTCGAGCTTGGTATGATACACTCTCTCAGTTCTTGATAGACAGTGGGTTCACTAAAGGAACAAAGGGATGTAACCCTATTCAGAATAGAAGATGGAGAGGATATTCTGATGGTTCAGATTTACGTGGACGACATCATCTTCGGATCTCCCAACAAGAGTCTATGTGAAAGATTCAGTAAACTGATGCAAGGGAAGTTCGAGATGTCCATGATGGGGCAGATGAGTTACATTCTGGGTCTACAAGTTAAACAAAATACATAAGGGATATTCATCTACCAGGCAAAGTACACTAGGAGTTTACTGGCTAAGTTTGGAGTTCAAAACTGTAAGGAAGCTAGAATTCCTATGATAACTGGATTCAAGATGGATCCAGATGTGGATGGTCAGAAAACCAATCAGAAAGAATATAGGGCTCTCATTGGATCTTTACTATACCTGACTGCCAGCAGACCAGATATCACTTTTGCAAAAGAGGGTGTATGTGATTTCGTGCAAATCCAATGCAAAGCCACCTAGAAGCAGCTAAGCGGATTCTTAAGTATCTGAAGGGGACAGTAAACCTTGGTTTATTTTACCCATCAGATGATAATCTAGAGCTTAGTGGGTATTTCGATTTCGATTATGGAGGTTGCAAGATCGATGAAAAGTCAACCTCGGGGAACATGTCGGTTTTTTAGGAAGTAAACCGATCTCGTGGTTTTCAAAAGAAGGACATCGATTCGCGACATCTACTCTTCAAGCGAGAATATATGGTCAGGAGGAAGTCGTTGTTCTCCCCGCTTGCTCGCTTAGTCGGCGGTGAGGATTATAACATTGTAGCTAAGAATGTACCTATATTCTATGATAAGAATATCTTTATTGCAATCACTCAAAATCCTGTTCTACATACAAGATGCATGCATGTGGATGTCAGACACCATTTTATAAGAGATCATGTTGAAAAGAAGAATATCAGAATGGAAAAGATTCATACTCATATACAGAAAGCTGATATTCTAACCAAGCCACTAGCTGAGATCAGATTCAGAGAATTATGCAATGAGCTAGGGCTTCTGGATCTTGGAGAAAAAGCACCTAAAATGCTTGATGGATTGATCTCGAGTAACCGGTGGTTAAGAGACTAACAAAGTTAAGAGGAATCATTGAGTTTGGTATCTCAATCGATCGTAAGATCGATCAAGGAACCGATATGAGAAAAATGATCGATTTACGGTTTATCATATTAAAGGAACTGATCAGATTAAAGGAACTGATCATATTAAAGGATTATCTAATTAAGTTAGTTTGATTACTTCACACTTTGTAAGTCGATTAAGCTGATAATTCAACAAGCAAGGATTCACAAGATTAAAGCTTACATCGCATAAGAAAACAGGAAATTTACACAACAATGGAATAATAGAAATTTTCATTGATAAAGACCCGAAGGTCAGATTTACATTACAAGTTACAAGTACAAAAGGACCCGGAGGTCAGTACATAAACCCTAAACCTAACCTTAGAAGGGGGGGAGAGAGAGAGATTTTAAGATCTGATGCTCCCATTTTCCCCCACTTAACAAGGCTTTGAAATAATCCTAAAGCCACCCTCAGAGCTTCGGAGTTAGGAGCGAGAGCGGAATTGAAAGGATTTCTAAGCCAGGAGCCCTTAGACCTGAAATCAATGGGCTCTCCAGCTGCTAAATGGAACACAAGTGCCAAGAAAGTGACAAAGATCATATGGGCACATGTGTTACATGCAAAAATTGAGTTTGATATACGAAGATCAGCTATTGTCTGATCTAGACTGTGTACCAAACTCATGTTTTATATCAGACTGAGTCTGTTGATGCTAATTCCGTCATCTCGATAGACACACAAGGTGCATACGGTTAGGAGAAGTGTCTTCTCAGTTAAGATAGCAGATTCGCCGCCTTGGTGGTAGAGAAGGTTGGTAACAATTGTATGTGTAATCTTTGATGACGATGAAAGCAGCAATAAGGAACACACAGGGTTGATTTGAGAAGCTGAAATCATTGAAAAAGGGGTAAAGGTTTTTGCCGGAAGTTTCACCGGAAATAAGGGTTCACCAGAATGCATGATTTACAAAGAAGATAAGTATGGTGAATGGGTTATGTTGTGTAAAACATTGGTACAATTTATAGATGCCAAGCAAGGGTGCAAATGCAAATTTGATTTCTCAAAGCCTTTTAGAGAAATCTGCATCACAAGGACAGCGTGTAGGAAACACGCGACTGATAATTTGATAAACTTACGGCGATTTGACATCTCGAAGTATCCAGACTATTATTACACATGTCAAATCGTGCCGACTTAGGGAATCGAGACTACTATTCAATTCTTCAAGAACTAAGTTTTGGCGGTAACACTTATCCCAATAATTGACTTGGTCTGAGTAGAATCAGATTAGGTCAACTGAAATCTGATTAGATAAGAGACTGATCAGATGAGGAAGATCAGTTGAGCTTGATACCTCAACAAATCAGATATATCAGTCAATAAGAAATCAGAAATAACAGTTGAAGGGGGAACTTCAACTGACCGAGGAGGATCAGAAAAGGAAAAATCAGACGCAAAGTGAAGCGGATCAGTTGAAAAGAACAGTTGGGAAATTATAAGGATTAGGCAGAACACTAAGATCAACAAGTGGAATCAACAACTACAAGTGGTATTGACTGATTACAATATCAGTCAACCAGATACGCTTTTCTTTTTCCTTGTTTATTGTTTACTTATCTGATTTTATCTGATAATATTTGCCTTTACTGTGCACACTACTTTTGTGACGTATTTCCTGCAAAATATTTAATGCGGACGTGGGGTACTTGTATTAATTGCCACAAAATGTGCTTTTAAATCCAAAAGGCAATCGTACGTGCTTTTCCTGACCACACGATCAAAACCGCTCAATCTGGATCGTTTAACCTTTTCAAACGATTGATCTTCCAATCTCGTTTTTCCCTCCTCCTTCTTATAAGTTTCATCAAAACCCTACCAGAGTTTTCTTATTCTCAAAATTCTTGCGATTTATTCTCTGAAAACTCAAAATTACTTTTCTACGATTCAAAGTGTTTTTCTTGCGATTCAAACTTATATTTCCGAAAAACAGAATCTGGTAATTTCTGGTTATGTGATGATTTTCTTTTCCAAAATCCATTGATCACATAGATTATGTCTATATGTTATCCTGCGATATGCCTTATCTTTTCTTGATATTCGTATGTGTTTATCGATTACTAGGCCTGAGAATAGGTCTGATAATCAATATATGATATCTTCATGTTTATGCACAATTTTAATTGAGTCTATCTTGTTGTAGATGGCCACTCACGGAATGGGAAAGATTATGTGCAACTATGCTGGTCTAGCAACAAAGATTGTCGATGACAAATTCGTACAGTTTGGTGTTACACGGGATCCAGAATCCATGGAAGTTGAACAAATCCTGAAGAAAGGAGGTCTTGAAAAATTCTGTGCTGCTCACTGCAATCCAGTGATGCAGTATGAATCACTCGAGTTCTTAAGGAATTTGAAGGTGGATACGGACAATCCTGGAGAAGAACTGATCTCTTCAGTTAACGGAGAGGAGATCAGACTGTCGAATGCTGACATATCTCGTCTGTTCAGCTTGCCCAAAGGAAGAATCTCGCCTGCTCACTACAGGGAGAATGAAGATGAGCTGATCAGAAACAAACTCTTTAGAGAGGCTGACAAAAATTAGACCGCAGGTTTTGTCAGACCGATGTTAAAAAGGAAATACCGACTATTGTTTGACATATTGTCAAAAACAATCATGGGTATTTCATTCAGCCCAGATGCTCTAACATCCGTAAAATTATACAGCATGGCTGCGATAATCGATGAAGCCAAGAATATCAATTGGCATGGCTTCCTGAAGGCCATTCTGCTCCAAGAACATGAAAAATTTGGAGTTAATGAACGGAGGCAGGTCTATCTGAAGAAGAGGATCAACAATCTCAACAAGGTTGCAGTTATTCTGAAGGACAAACAGCCAAATGCTGAATGGGACCAAAATGGACTGAAGTCCTACAAGGCCTTCCTCACAACCACTTCAGCCATATATGGGCCACCTGATGATGATATGAGGCCCACCCCTCTAAAGGTGAAGAAAGGAAAAACCAAGGAGGCAGCCACGTCTACACCAGATGCTCCCCAAAAGAAAAAGAGAAAACTGGTGAAGGCTCAGGAGAAGAGGCCGAAGAAGGCAAAACAGGCCTCCATGACTCTGTTTCTGGAAGACGAGTCAGATGAAGAAGGAGTGCCAGAGCAACCTGATGAGCCACAGAAGTCAGCCAAAAAATCAGACAGGCAGGCTTCTCAAGTTGAGAGCTCGCCATAACATTCTGAGGGAAGAGTAAGAGACGAACGATCTACTTCTCCTCAATCTCAAGCTGATTCACCGCTCAGACTTCTGGCTACTGAGCATGTTTCTCCTTCTCTTCCACCTGCCCGCGAACCTGACAGTTCATCAGTTCGCGTACCAGAAAAATCACCTGCTGCAGAGCCGGACGTAATTGCTTCAACAACAGAACCTCTGCAGGTTCAGCCAATCAGCCAACTTCTGCCTACTCAAGTACCACCAGAACTCTCTACATCTCATCAACCGGAATCTGGTCGATCTGAACAAATCATTCCTGAGTCCAGATCATCCAAGACCATCACCGGGAAAATGGTCAGAATGCAAATTGAACGAGATATTGATGAGATGTATCCAGAGCTGGTAGTCCATCCTGTTATTAGAGAGGAAGTTATGGAGATCCTCACCTGGAAAGATCTCCGGTTAAAGAGCTTCTCAGATTTTATGAAGATTATAGAACAGATAGGAGGTGCTGATGAATTCGCAGATTTTGATTTTGATATGAAGAAATCTGCTCAAGTAGGATCACCAGCTGAGCTGATAACTGCTGAATCAATCAAAGCTCTGATCCACAGGAAGCTGGGATTGACTGAACAAGGTGAACTGGAGCCGGCTGAAGAAGCTCCTGAAGCAGATGTTCCTATGAAGAATGCGGGAGCTGCCGATGATAGTGGAACTGGTGCTCCAGTTCATGACCAACCACTGGAGGCGCAAACAACTGAAAGAGATCAGGTGACGCAAAACATTCATACAACTCACATCACCGCTGATCAACTTCAGGAGATCAGATCATGTTTCAAAGATCTCCTGAAAGAAGAAGTTGAGGGAGTGTTGGCTAATCAACTTAGCAACACAATAACTGATCAGAGGCAGATTGGCCTCAAAGAAATAACGGATCAACGGGAATTGGCTATTTCCCAGATTGAGGCAATCAAAGATCGATTCTCAAATCTGCGACCACCCCGATCACGAGCTTATAAAGTCGGGTTGATGACAAGCTAGTTCAAGTTGATCAACAACAAGTTTCTTTTCTGATGCTCACCGAAAAGCTAGAATTGACTGAAGAGAAACTTGACAAACTAATTCTTACCCTCTCTACTGCCGTGGAATCTGTCAAGACTGAGCTGATCTCGAAGGTTCAAAGTCTAACTGCTCAAGCTCAAGGTTTATCATTTGCGTATATCTCAACAAGGCGATATCGATCGACTTTGGATCTCGACTCCCACCTCAACGCTTTTTGATCAAACCAAAAAGGGGAAGGACAGATTGAGAAACCAATCGACACTATCGAACACAAATGTAAGACATGATTCGCACGGTTGAATCCTATGGACAAAGACTAGACCATCCGGATCTTTTTGCTAACTAAATTTAAAAAAAGATGGAAAAGTCAAAGGCAAGAAAGGTAGTTATGGTCTTTGGGACATCACAACTTGTACCAGTCACTCAAACTAAGAAAGTCACAAGAAGCACAGCTATCCAAATTCAGGCCGATAAGAAACTGGCTGAGAGACTGTCCAAAGAGCAGATTGCTGAAGAAGCCCGAATAAGTGAAGAAGAAAGAAGGGCAGAAAAATTGGCAGAGGCAGAAGATCTGAAGAAGAAATACAGATCGAGGGCGAAGAAAGGAAAAGTTGGAAAATCTGGACCAGAACCTCAGCTGCCAGCAAGAGTTGATGAGATCATTCCAAAAACTGCTGCACATGCTAAGAGGTTTGAGGAATGGAATAAGATCAGAAGTGAATGGCTTCTGGATGCTTTTGTTCTAGATCTTGTTCCACACGAAGAATCTCCAGATGCAGAATTCCTCAACTGGTTGGAAAATAAATATCCAGATTTTCTGAAGTATCTGGAAAATGAGGCCAAAATAATCAATGTAAAAATATCTCGCCAAGAGTATGATGTGTTGGATTACTCGAAGAAGGCAGACGGTTCATTTGACAGACTGGCATTTCAGAGGTTCTATTTTGACATCCTGAGCAAAGCGCGCATAACTGATCCTCAGCAGATCAATGATGTCAAATGGAAACTATACCAGATTTTCAACATCCCTCAAGATCAAAGAGAAATGCCAGAAGGATACAAGCCTAAAGAGTGAAGAATCAGAAGACTTCTCAGGATCAGCTGTTTTTAAATTC
Source organism: Stenogyne calaminthoides (assembly GCA_037126765.1). Classification (NCBI taxonomy): domain Eukaryota; kingdom Viridiplantae; phylum Streptophyta; class Magnoliopsida; order Lamiales; family Lamiaceae; genus Stenogyne; species Stenogyne calaminthoides. The sequence goes on along the minus strand of JBBCBC010000033.1, from coordinate 17,436,831 downwards.
AAACTTTTCTGATGTAATATGTAATCGACAAATCTAATGAAAGAAAAGTTTATTTCTGATTCTAAGACAAAATCTCATTGTCTTCTGATTATGTGCTCTTTACTGTTCTATATTTATCAACTGTGATTGGTTTCTCAAGTGTTTTGGTTTCATCAAAAAGGGGGAAATTGTTGGGAAATTTAGAGTTTTGATGGATGTTCTAAAACACATGTAATAGGACCTGTCAGACCTGTTAGCTGACTGATGTTTTTATTACCGTTTATAGAATACCAGTTGATAAATATTGTATAGAACAACTGATGTAGAAGATAGGTCACATATTGAGGGGGAACTTCAATATGTATAGGTCAGATCTGAAGATATGAAGAACAGCTGATATCCGACAGGCCAGAAGGCAAGAGAAGGACAGAAGATCAGATCGATCTGATCATGTCATATATCTCAGCTGAAGTCATGAAGTTCAAACTCAGAAGACTTGAAGATCAGATGACTTCCAGAAGATCAGACCAGAAGACCTACATCAGCCGAGTCTGTTAGTTGAAGCTAAGACAACTGGCACCAGAAGACTCTATCAGGTAGACTGATCAGTTTTGACTGATCAGGTCAGCTCACCAGGTGAAAACTGATGTTTCGCCAAATCATATGTCGATGATCTGAACAAGAAGAATGTCAAGCTTAGTTGGTAGAACAACACTGAAAAGTGCTTCTGTTAACCAATAAGAACGAGACACGTATGATCGGAGCCGCAATTACGGATTTGGTGTTGCTTTCTAACGGCTATAAAAGACACTATTCACGCTTTTCGCCATGCCGTTCCTCAAGCACGCCACATCAATCCTCGCAAGTCTACCAAATATAACCTCGAAATTCAAATTGCTTCCAACAACGGCTCTTTGATTTCGAGGTCTATAAATATGGGATTACACTTGAGTGAAGACACGGAAACTATCAAGAAGCTCAAGCTATAATCGATTTCCGCATCTAAGAAGAAACGAACTTGAAGATAATTTTCAAAGTGTTCATCCCATAAGTTCTTAGCACGTAAATATTTTCATCTAGGCGATAGGCTACTTAAAAACTAGAAAAGATTTCAAAGTTGGAACCAAAACAATCTTACCCAAACCCAAAGTTAGGTTAAGTTGTTTAGCAAGATTTCGACTAGGGTTTCTAGTTCGATTTCGGGATCGGTTGAGTGAGAACTCTTTAAATATCTGTTGGTGTCTTGTGTTGGACTAACACAAAAATCTAAGTCCGATTGGTTTAGTTGGTGCCCCTTGTGATAGGGAAGAGTGGACGTAGGACTGGTTTGTCCGAACCACTATAAATCTTGTGTGCTTTTACCTGCTTTGATTAACTGCTTTACACAATCGCACTCAACCTAATTAAAGCTGCATATATATTCTAAGTTAAGATCAGCTAGCACCAAGCTTCTGATCTGATCAAGTTTGACACTTTAGTCGGTGGTTAAAAGACCGACTTTTGGAATCGATTTATTAAAACCGGTTTTTCACACGGGTAATATTTAGCTTCCAGACAATCGTTAAAACCGATAGATAGATAAATCGATCCGCCTTGAGCGATTAGTAAGTTAGATATCAGTCCAAACTGATTCACTTGCACTCTGATCAGGCTAACTGCTTTCACACCTGATCCGCACAAAAAGTTTTCAGAAGTCTATTCACCCCTCCCCTCTAGACTTCTGCCCTCACAAAACCCATTCAGGACCTACAGGAACCTTGTCGTAGTGGGAGGGTTGTTAGACAACTTGAGCGGTTCATGTTCGTGGGAGAGTCTTTGGACTTAGTCCCCGGAGAGGATGAATAAAACCCATGGACTTACAACGAGGCAATCCAAGACAAGGAAGCAGATACTTGGCAAACTCCAATGGAAGCTGAGATGGGTTCTATGAATCATAACAAAGTATGGGAGCTAGTTGACCTACCCAAAGGTGTGAAACCTATTGGATGCAAGTAGGTGTACAAGAGAAAAAGAGGATCATATGGGAAAGCTGAAACCTTTAAGTATAGGCTTGTGGCAAAAGGATATACTCAGAAAGAAGACATCGATTATGAGGGACACTTTGCCTATAGTTATGCTCAATTCTTATGGTATTCTCTTGTCGATTGCTGCTCACCTAGAATTTGAGATCTGGCAAATGGATGTCAAGACAACTTTCCTCAATTGAAATCTTGAAGAAGAGATCTATATGCGTGAACCCGAATGCTTCATTGAAAAAGGCTAAAAACACCTTGTATGCAAGCTTAAACGGTGTATATACGGACTTAAGCAAGGATCACGAGCTTGGAACCATCAGGTGATAAAATCCTACGGATTCAATCAAAATGAGTTTGAGCGTTATGTGTATAAGAAGTGTGTTGGAACTACCTTGGTATTCTTAGTACTATACGTAGACGATATCCTGCTTATTGGGAACAATATAAAGGTATTGTCAGACGTGTGGGTATGGTTGTCAACACAGTTTGATATGAAGGACTTAGGGGAAGCTGGTCATATCCTTGGGATCAAGATAACTCGAGATCACCAGAAAAGGATGATATGCTTGTCGCAAGCTTTATACATAGATACTGTGTTGAAACGGTTCAGCATGCAAGATTCCAAGAAAGGTTTTGTACCTTTCAGACATGGAATCCTTCTATCAAAGGACATGTTTTCAAAGACACAAAAGGAGATAGATGACATGAAAGGAATTCCATATGCATCGGCAGTTGGAAGCCTGACTGCGGTTAAAAATATTCTGAAGTATCTAAAGAGAACTCGGGATAGAATGTTGGTTTATTAGTTGGACGGTCTAATCCCCGTGGGATACACAGATTTTAGATTTCCAATCAGACATAGATTCAAGAAAATCTACCTCGGGTGTTGTGTTTTGTCTGGGAGGTGCAACCATGACATGGAGAAGCGTGAAGCAGAAATGCATCGTTGATTCTACCATGGAAGATGAATATGTAGCTGCTTGTGAAGCAGCGAAAGAAACGGTTTGGCTCAAGAACTTCTTAGTGGACTTGGACGTAGTTTCGAATTTATCCAGCACTATTACTGTCTATTGTGATAATGCTGGAGCAGCTGCAAATTCAAGGGAACCAAGAGCCCACAAGTCCATCAAACACATTGAAAGGAAATACCATCTTATACGAGAAATCGTTAAGAGAGGAGATATAGACGTGACAAAGATCGCATCGTCAAACAACCTAGCAGATCCTTTCACAAAGAGTCTGCCTCAGAATACATTCGAGATACAGGTAGAAGGAATGAGAGTCAAGTGCGTTGCCAATCTCCTTTGAGTATAAGTGGGAGAAATATTAGGGACACGTAGTGGTACGTAGATACGTTGTAGTATACTTAAAAGTAAACTTTGAGTATAAGTGGGAGATTGTTAGGGTTATACTGACAGCTTTTACTTTGTATAACAAACTGATTCTTGCACTTATTTACTGAAAATAATATTCTTATTATTGTTGCTTTAAATATGATGAATGTATATATATTCACTACATAACGTTCAATACTAGTACAAGTTATATTGAAGATAATGTGGTGATACAAGATCACAGAAGATCACATTATCAGTTCCTTGTAAATAAGTACAATATTCACAACTTAGATGGAATTGAACAATCCATTGGTAAAGGTTGATGTGTAAGTCTCGGATTGGTTTGTCTTGACCAAGAGATTACACTAATGAATTATGATGCGCTGAAGAGGACCTACAGAGAGGTAATTCTTCTGAACTGATTTAAAGGATGAAGAATTAGACCTCAGTGATTGTTGATTTCTTAATCTCTGTCAATTAAATAGAATTTTGTGTAATTAATATTTATTGCTTTGATTTATTATTGGTAGAGAATCAATGAGATTCGATACTTTGTATCTTGGGCAATATTATTAGTTATATGACAATTGCTAAGATTTAACACAGAGAAACGTGTGCTTGGAGAGCCTTGCATGATTATGTCCCCTTGGTGGGCTCATAAGTTTTATCATATTAAATATTGCAAGTGGACTAATTTTCGATATGATAATAAAGTTTAGTTGTCCTACTCCAAGGTAAAAGATATTAAATAATTAAAACATTGCGTAGATTAAATTAATTAATGGATAAAATAATCTTAAACACGGGAAATAATAACCTTGGAGCCATATTATAGTAATATGGATTAAGATGGATAGTGTGCAATATTAATTTCATAGTGGAATAAATTAATATTAATAGGCTGGATAATATTGTGGCCCAATTATTGTAATTCAGAGCCCATTGGGAGGTCCAATCTTAATTTTCCTAAAGGCCCCCTAAGTAGCCCGCATGTGAAGGGCTTTACGTGAATTTATTGTTTTCTTAGCGTGTATTATTTGTTATTGGCTTTTACTATTTGATTTAATTGGTTAAATCATGTTGTTAGTAATTATTTATTTAAATTTGTATTTAAATTACACCCCAAATAGATCCGGGCAAATTGTTCCCCAATAGGGACTATTGGCTCTGACTCAAGGGTTGGCAGTTCTGGAACTATAGGCTCGGAGATGGTGGCTGAATCCTCTTGTGTTGGAGCCAGTAGCTCTACAACAAGAGCCAAGGATCTCTCTTGCAAAAAAATAAGAATTAGTAAAACTTATGTCAAAATCACATTTCTTTAAGGAATCAACAAAGAGCGAAAGATTAAAAACATACCTTGGGTTGAGGAAGTGGAGCAAGAGAGTCATATATTAGAGGATTTGCTGGAGGTAGTTCAGGGGTTAAGTAATCCTCTTTAATGAGATGATGAACAACCTTCTTGATCAGCGACATCCACCATGCCTCGTCCAGGGGTGTATCAGGATCTCCTTTGAAATGAGGAGAGGGAGTGATGCCCACCTTAGCCTTGCCCAGATTCAACTTGTCAGAAAAGCCTTTCTCTTTTGTTTTAGTGACAGCAGACTGAAACCCGTGCTTGATGAAATGACTCATGTGTGGAGCCATGTCCTTCAAGTACTGTGAATTTCTTTGATAAGAAACCACGATGCCCTCTACAAGGTCCTTTATAAACTTTTTGACGAGGAGGTAAGCAGAATCTTTCTACGGCATATCTCAATACCCTAGAAGAAACCCTCACTACGACTTTCTTCCTGGATGCGGATCTCTTGATCTTGCACCTGAGTAATTCTCTTGTGGGCCTCTGCTATCTGCTCGTTGAGACATTTGATATGGGTATCTTTCTCGGTAGCATGAGTGGCAGCAAGAGAAGCTTTCTTCATGGCATCTTGTTGGAAAATTTATAGTTTTGATGAAAGTTCCAAAACAGGTTGTAATAGGACCAGTCGGACCTGTTAGCCGACTGATGAATTAGAAATCAGGTTAGGATGACCAGCTGAGATGAATAGACAACTGATGTAATAGATAGTTCACATATTGAGTGGGAACTCAATATGTATAGGTTAAGTCTTGAACAAGATCAGAAGACTATAAGATCAGATGATCAGATAGTCAGACAACCAGGTGAAGATCAGAAGATCAGGTAACATACCGAAGAATCAGAAGACCTGAAGATCAGATGCCCACCAGGTAACAAACAAGACCAGAAGACCTACATCAGAAGAAGTGAAGAAGAGTGTGCAAGTTGTGCTAAGCCAATCTGGATCAGAAGACTCAATCAGGTAGACTGATCAATCTGGACTGATCAGATCAGCTCAAATCAGGTGACAACCAGAAGTTCACCAAGTCATATAAGTTCACCAGACACGAAGAATGTCAACCTATGTTGGTAAATCAAACACTGAGTAAGTGTACTTGATAACCAATGAGAACAAGACACATATGTATGGAGCTGACATTGCAGGACGAGGTGCTTCAGAGTTAAACGGCTAGAAAGGACAAGCATACATGCTTTTGGCCATGTTGCCTCTGTACACATCAAATCAGGTCTGCAAACCTACCTAAAATAGACCGAAATTCGAATTTCTCTCCAATGGCTAGTTTGATTTCATGCCTATAAATATGGGATCAACCTTCATAGTAAGGTTATGGAAATAATCCACAAGCTTAAGCAAAGCTACATTTTCGCACCAAGAACACAAGATCAAGAAAATATTCTAAGTGTTCATCCCATAGGTTCTTAGCAAGAATTCTTATCCTCTAGCTTTAGGCTATTCATATACTAGGATAGAATTCCAGTTGGAACATAACAAATCTTATACCCAAACCAAAAGTTAGGTTAAGTTTGTTTTGCAAGATTTCAGACTAGGGTTTCTAGTTCTGATTTCTGGGATTGGTTGAGTGAGAACTCTAGAAACATATGTTGTACAGTGTTGGACTAACACATTAATCTAAGTCCAGTTGGTTAGTTGGTGCCCTTGCTGATAGGGAAGAGCGGACGTAGGACAAGTTGTCTGAACCACTATAAAAATCTGGTGTGCATTTTCTGTTTACCTGCTTTATACTTTGCACACTACCTGTTTAAGATTTGCATGCATATTCTAATTCTGGATCAGGTTTGCACCAAGCAACTGATCTGATCAGTTTGACCCTTTGTCATTTGACTCAAAATAAATAACTTAGAATTCTGATTTAATAATATGGTTTTTCACAGGGGTAAAACTTAGCTTCCGCACATCAGTTAAACTAATAGACACCGAATTGATCTGCCACCAGGCGATCAGTAAGTTGGATATCAGTCCAAACTGATTCACACGCACTCAGATTAGGTAACTGACTTATCACACCTGATCGCACGCAAAAGTTTTCAGAAGTCTATTCACCCCTCCTCTCTAGACTTTTGCCCTCACGAAAACCCGTTCGGGACCTAAAAATGGTATCAGAGCAGTGGTTCTATGGACCACTGGCTTTGAGTATCATTGGTTCTTGAGGAAGAACCATTGTGATCACTTGAACAGATCTTGAAAAACCTGTTTTAAAAGCTCATCTGTTTTTCAAAACTCACATTCAACATGGAAAACACTTTGGGTATGTATCATGATCTGCCCAAGTTCAATGTCGATGAGTATGCCGACTGGGAGATCTTCATAGGGAACCATCTGGGTTCAATCAGTAACAGAATGATGGAAGTTCTTGAACGAGGACCAATCATCATTTATCATACGAATCCAAATAATGATAATAGAGATCCAGATCATGTAGTTGGTGCACGTGTCAGAAAGAGTCCTTCATTGATGGATGCAGAAGAGAGAAAGCTATCCAACCTGGATACAGCAGCCAAGCATCCTATCATGAAGACAATGGACGCGATAATAAAGGAGAAAGTTAAGTATCTGCAAACAGCTAAGGAAGTATGGGATACATTGGCTGAAATATATCAAGGAAATTATCTGATCAAGGAAAACAGATTGCAAGTTGAAATGGTTGACTTTGAGAAACTCGGAATGCTACCTAATGAGACCGTCAATCAGTTTGATGGAAGGACCATGATCAGAGTCAATAGACTTCGTGATCTGGGCCAAGTTATGTCAGATAAGGACATAAATTATAAGATTCTGAAGCCCTACCGAAGTAATGGGACATGAAGGTAACTGTGATCATAGATATCCATGATCTTACTACTCTGAAGCCAAGCAAGTTGTTCCTTAGTCTGAAAGCTCACGAGTATGACCTGAAAGAAAGGAATCATGGAGCAGAAGAAGTTCTTGCTGAAGCTGCATCGAATTCATCAAAAGCTATTGCATTTCAGACAACCAGTAGTAGTGCAAGAATGCCTGAACCAGTTGGAAGGATTGTGAGTCAGGCTGAAGAGATTGCTTTGCTGACCAGAAAGTTGGAAAGGTCTAATGTTCAAATGGGAAAATATCAAAAGTTCTACAAAGACTATCAGAACAGCAGAAGGAATAGGAGATCTACTGATAGATTGCAAGAGAGAAATCGTTCTGATGACAGAAGAGACGATCATAGAGATGACCGAAGAGAAGAAAAAAGAGATGATCGTTCAGATGATAGAAGAGACAACAGATCAGAAAGAAGGAATTCTGATTACAGGCAGAATGGAAAGTAACCTGACAGATCCTACAGAAGGAATGACTCACCTAACAGACGAAATTCTGGAGAACCTGGAGCGTGCTTCAACTGTCAGAAACCACGTCACTACAGTGCTGATTGCCCTGACCTGACTCCAAAGGAACAAGAAGAGAAGCGCAACAGAAGAGAGCAATGGTACCAAGACAGAAAAGCCATGGTTGCTGATACATCAGGTATCGATGACTCTTATCTGCCTTCGGATGATTCTGGTTACTCATCTGTCGAAGACTTCTGCCTGATGACCACAACTGATGATGTCGATTACATCAACGATCTGATATTCTCATCTGACGACGACATCTGTCTCATGGCCAAAGAAGACACTCCATCTGAGGTAATCTCTAACCCTATTTCTGTGTCGTCTGTATCTGTTTCCACACCTGTTGTGCCTAGCACACCTGCGGGAGAGATTGACCTGCAGATTATCAATGAGTGATTGCTTGATGATCACTCTAATGCAATAGACACTTATACTGTAGTGGAAGTTGAGAACGATAAGCTAAGGGCTGAGAACATCAGTCTTGGTAAGGATAATGCCTTAAGAAGAGCAGCTGAACTGAAATCAGTTGAAACTGTTCAGAAGATTAAAACAGAACTGGAGTTTCTGAAAGTCAACTCTTCTGATCTGGATAAACTGGTTAAGGAACAACAAGCTTTCAACAAACAACAAGCTAATGATCTCAAAGTCCTCCAAGCTAAGTTTGATGAACTCCTCCGACAACATGAGAGTCTGAAACAAAGTGAGGACAGTTTGCGAAAGAAAGTAGAAGTTTTTGGAAAAGCTTCTAGAAATGTTGATGAAATAACAAGCTACTTTCGAAAAGCAACTGATAAGAAGGGTATTGGGTTTGAAAGCCCTTCTGGATCCTCATATGTCTAACCTGGTTCAAATTCCAAAAGTGAATCTAGGAAGGTTTCTGTACAAGATACACCACATGCCAAATCTGTATCAAAAAAGGGACAAAGACCTGCTGAACAGGAAAGGAGAATGCTTGATCAGAAAGGGAACATAAATGGACCTCACCTGATCAAACATCAGCCGAGAAATCAACAGAAGAACCCTGTTCTTCTGAAGAGACCTCGGCCTAATCAGCAGATCAGGAATCAGAAAGGACAATCTCGCAAGGGAAAGTCCAATCTGAGACCTGATCAGGTCAAGATGCCTAATCAGCATGCTAAGGGTAAACTGCATAAACCATATGTGCAAAAGAGATATGAATATTTTGATGGTAGCAGTCGTACCTATCCTTTCAACCAAAAATCCAGGACATCTGTACCTGAACCACATTGGATTAAAAGAAGACAGATCAATCAGAAAAATCTCAAGTCTTCCGATTCATCCAAGGTTCACACTCTTATCATACTAACCAGAAAGCACATGAAGAGACATATGATTATGTAGATTCTTATGGGAGACAAGTCAGGCCTTCTGATCTTGATGATTACCATAGAAGTGCCATATATGTTTAGATCCCGAAAGGTAACACTAACCCTCAGGACCCAATCCTACAGGGGTACCTAAAGCCTTAATTGATTGCAGGTTCGCGTGGGTTTGGCCAATAAGGGAGGTGTACAAGAAACTATCTGGTACATCGATAGTGGATGCTCAAGGCACATGACTGGAAGTCAACATCTCCTTAGTTCTTATGTTGAAAAAGAAGGCCCATGTGTACTCTTTGGTGACAACAACTTTGGTTTTACCAGAGGAGTTGGAACCTTAGTGAATGATGATGTACAGGAGTCTCGTATGTCGATGGTCTAAAGCATAACCTGTTATCGGTTTCACAATTCTACGACAATGGATTCAGCGTTGAGTTCTCTACTGATCAGTGTACTATAAGGAATCGAGCTACTCAACAGATCTTGTTAACTGGTTCTAGGAAAGGAACCATCTATACTGCAGATTGGGATAGTTCTCCAAGAAATGCATGCTTGATTATTAAGAGTTCTAAAAGCAACAGTTGGCTCTGGCATAAGAGAATGAGTCATCTGAACTTTAAGACTCTTAACAAGATAGCAAGGATGTCCTTGGTTGAGGGACTCCCGAATAAAGTTTTCTCCAAGGATCAGACATGTGCCGCATGTCAGAAGGGAAAGCAAGTCAAGGCTTCATTCAAAGGGATTCCTTCACCTCCATCCAGCAGAGTATTGCAACTGCTCCATATGGACTTATTTGGACCAGTTACACCACTTAGTTTCAGCGGTTTCAAATACACCCTGGTCGTCTGTATCTTGTATAAGAAGAATGAAACTACCACAAAGATACCTAAGCTTCTCAAGAGATTGCAGAATGAGAAAGGTGTCAGTGTTGTGAAAATCAGATCAGATAAGGTTACATATTTCTTGAATTTATTCATAGCTGATTTTTGCAAGGAGTTTGGAATACAGCATGAGACATCAGCCGCCAGAACGCCACAACAAAATGGTGTAGCAGAAAGGAGGAACAAAACACTCAAAGAAGCTGCTCGCACAATGTTGGCTGAACATGCAACTCCAAACCGTTTCTGGGCAGAAGCAATCAATACTTCATGTCACACTTAGAACAGATGCTCTTTGACTAAGAGTCACTTGAAAACACCCTATGAACCGTGGAAGGGCAGAAAACCTCGTGTTTCTTACTTCCATGTTTTTGGGTGCAAGTTCTTCATTCACAACAATGGGAAGAGTCAATTGAAAACCTTTGAGGCTAAGTCAGATGAGGGTATATTCTTAGGATATTCCTCAACCAGCAAAGCTTTCAGGGTGTTCAACAGGCGAACCCTAGTTGTGGAGGAGACTGTTGGGATTATACTGGAAAGTATGCTTTTTACTTTGTATAATCAAAACTGAATTTTGGACTTATTTACTGAAATAAATTGTTTATCACTGATGCTTTAAATATTATTGAATGTTACATATATTTACTGCATAACTGTACAAATAATTCGTACGTGTTACATTGTAGTTAATTTAGTGATACCAGATCACAGAAGATTAAATTAACAGTCCCTTGTAACTAAAAGTACGCCATTCACGACCTAGATGGAAATGAACAACCCATCGTGAAAGGTTGAAGTGTAAGGCTCGGATTGGCTTGTCTTGACCAAGAGATTACACTAGTGCATGAATGATGCACTGAATAGGACCTACAGGAGGACAAATTCTTCAGAACTGAATAAGGAAGAATTAGACCTCAGTGGTTCGTTATTTCTTAATCTTCGTTCCTTAAATAGGATCACGTGTGGTTGGTAACTATTGCTTTGACTTATCATGGGTACAGAATCAACGAGATTCAATACTTTTTATCTTGGGCAATATTATTGGTCACATGTGATTGCTAAGATTTAATATGGAGAATCGTGTGCAAGTACGATTGTTCGATTTGCCCCCTTGGGAGGTTCATAAGCTTTATCATACCAAATCTTGCAAGTGAAATTAGTTTCCGGTATGGATAATAATTTTGAACCGTTCCTTGACCAAGGACAAAAGATATTAATTAACGGAAAGCTATTTCAGTGGCTTGAATTAATTAATGGGCTAGATAATCTTAAACACGGGAAATAATAACCGGGAGCCATATTGACTGTAATATGGGTTAAGATGGATAGTGCAATATTAATTATGTAGTGGAATTAATTAATATTTATGGGCTTGAATAATATTGTGGCTCAATATTGATAATTCAAGATCCATTGGAAGATCCAATCTTAATTCTCCTAAAGGCCCCCTGAGTAGCCCAACATATAGTCCAATAACTGAAAAAGGTGTTTAAAATAAAATAAATATTGTTGCTTATTTTTTTCTAATTATTTTCGAAATTTATGGATAAAAGGGGAGAAAGATTTTCTTTGAATTTTGTTATGGAATGTAGATATGTATTCTTGGAATACAAGATTATCTCATTGAATTCAAAAAATCTCCCACTTGGTTATTTATAAAGATAATTTCGAAATTTTGAAAGATAAAGGGCAAGAAAGATTTTCTTGATTTTCTTGAAAAGATATTATGGAAGATATGTATTACTTGAAATACAAGAATATCTCATAAATTCAAGAAGATCCAAATCTTGGAATCTTGCCTATTATTTTCGAAAATATCCCATAACAAAGAGTAGGTGGGATTTTGTGGAATATTATAATTATGGGAAAAAGAATATAGGAGATATATTCAAGATTTCTTGGAGATCAAGAAAAGATTTTCCCACATTGTTTTATCCCAACATTTTCGACCACTTGTGCTCTATAAATAGGGGATGACTCTTTCATTCCCAAGTACAATTCCATGTGCTGGAAAAATTAGTAAATCCACAAAGGTGGTGCAATATAATTTATATATTAATTTATTTTTTCAACATTTTGTTAATTGTTCTATAAATAGGGGATGTCTTTCATTCCCAACAATACAACGGATAGTGTCGAAAAATTAGTAAATCCACAAAAGGTGGGCAATATAATTTATTTTCCTTTTGTTGATTGTTCTAAGTTGTCGGATAGTCGAACAAGGATTAAGGGAATACTTGGGAAGTTCTTTTGGTTAGTCTAAAGAGCTTATCCCAGAGGTGCGCTCACGTAAATTTCAGAGATTTCGCATCGTAGGATTTACGTGAATTAATTATATACATGATATGTTGTTGGATTATTATTTGGATTAATATAGGATTAATTCATGCTAGTAATAATTATAAGAATTAAATTTGTATTTAAATATTCACCCCGAATAGATCTGTGCAACTTATTCCCCAATAAGCGGTATTAGAGCCACGGTTTGAACTCAATTTTAAATTATAATTTAATTACCGACATTAAATTTGAAATTGGATAGTAGAATTGCTAGATGCATTTTTGCGGTATCCAATTGTCATGGAATTTAATTTGTTTATTTATGCATGCATATCAATTGTGGTTTTAATTGATTCGTGGATTCGTTTTCCTCATTGAGAAAATCCACGAGTAGATTAGGATTTGTTTGATTTGATCAATGTAATAGACTAGTTCTAGATCTAGGTTTATTTATTTTTTTTATAAATAAATTGTAATCGATCGAAAAATGTGTGACGAGAGATTTAAGAATTAAAGGATAAAATCTAAGAAAGGAGAAGGCGTGGCGGCGTCAGCGCTTAAACGCGCTAAGGAGGCACACGCTGACGCGACGATTTTATGAGACAAGACGGGCGTGGGGCGAGGCCGGGGGCCGATGCTGCTGCGGAGGTTCAAAGCCGGGCAGGCGGCACCGCGGTTTTGAGCGTGACCGTCGGGGGAGCATGAGCGCCAGGCGGGCGAAAGCGGAGATGGGCGGGTCATGAAAGAGCATCATGCGGCGAAAAGGCAGTGGTCTGGCGAAGCTGCTGATGCTCGCGGTACGCCGTGACGTTCGCTTGGGGGATCGCCAACCATGCCGAGGCACGGGCGGCGGTCGCCGAAAGCGATGTCGAGGGTCGCCGAGAGAGCCGACTTGGCTAAGTGCGGGCCGGATCTTGGGCGTGCATCCTTACCATGAGCTACTTGGCGTGGCGTTTCGAGACGGAGTATTCTTTTCGAGACGATTCGAGTGGGAGAAATTCAAGACGATGTTTCTTCAAGATCAATCCAAGAAAAATCAAACCATGACAATTGGATAATTTGTGCCCAATATGTTTATTTTTCTGCTTTTCTTGATTTATTATTGTGCTATCTTATTCTTTATTTAATTTGTTTAAATGTGTTTGCATGAGAGTTGCCCAATGAAAAATCTCACCTTAAAAAAAAAATTACTAAGTATGTTTAAATAATTAATTGATAATTTTGTTCCGGATAATAAAATTGAATTAATTTTGACCTCCATGATTTATTTATTTGTGAATTCCTTTGGAGAAATTCCCCCCACGGGACGGTCAAAAGATAGCTTTCACATGAATGAATTCCAAATGGATGATTGTGGTTTATTATTAGTGGCGACGATGACCCTCCCCACGAGGCTCGTTCAATACGAAATAATAATCCTGTATTTAATCATGGTTATTACTTAGGTATAAAATTGATATGCATATACTTCCCCAAAGTCCCTGTCAATTTTATATTGGTCAAGTGGGAGCCAACTATTAATCTGGATATTAAAGGTTTGTAACTGTTCTTGTTTGTAACCTGCTTGAATGTGTTTAAATAATGACCCACCCCACGTGGCTTATTTAAACTGTTTTGAGATGTTGGCTGATGCATGTTCATATTTTTTTTGAGATTTTAATATGATGCATGTGATCAAACCTTGTGATATATTTGTGCTTATGCATATTATTGTTTATTTCAGTTCATCATGTCGCAACTTTTTAATCCAATATCCAATATACTTAAAGACAATTTGCTTACTGGTGAAAACTATTTTGATTGGAAATACAAACTAAAACCTTAGGACACCACATCACCTTCCAAATGGGTACTTGATACACCAAAACCCGAAAAACCAACTAAGGACGCCGGAATATGGGATGAGATGATTTATGGTGAATGGGAGCTGGCAAATGAATTGATGAAGGAAACAATTCTGGCACATCTGTCAGATGCGTTGAGACACCTTCATCAAGAATAGGAATCAGCTGCAGACATCTTACAGAATCTCGAAGCGATGTTCGCACATCAGACCCATATGGCAATCCAAAGTGTTAAGCAAGAAATTGCTGAATTAAAAATGGAAAAAGGGAAGACTGCAGCACAGCACGTCCTTAGGGTTATGGTGCTATTTGAGGAACTTGAGATCCTCGGCGAAAAATGTGATTTCAAGACTAAGATTGATTTCATTCTCCAATCCTTACCAAAGAGCTATAATCACCACTATCTTGAGTATCTAATGGAAGATCTAGATTTTACAGTGGATGATCTTGTAAATGCTCTCACTTTGGTTGAAAGGGAAAGGGAGCGCGAGGAAAAGAACTTGGGAAAACAGAAATCTTCTTTTCATCCTAGGTCATGTGGTGACAAGGATGATGAAAAGTGAAGAAAGTTGAACCAAGCAGACTCAACCTCAAATAAGAGCATAAAATCAAGCATGAGGAAAGTTTTGAAAAACGGGAGAGTAGGACATTCGAGGTCAGCCTGTTCCAATCCCAAAGGGAATGGAAAGAAAGGTAATTCTCATGCACTAGTTGTTGAAACTTGTTTGGCAGCGTATGCCTCCCATTTATGGGTGGTGGATACGGGATCCACTGATCATGTTTGTTTCACATTACAGGGGTTCAAGCAGACCCGGCAACTTAGTGGGAGTGAGATCCTCATCACACTGGGCGATGCTACGAGAGTGGCAGCTGAAGCAGTGGGAGAAGTGCACCTGTCTTTTGAAGACAGAGTTTTAATTTTAAGAGATGTTCTTTACGTTCCGAATTTTAGAAAGAATTTGATTTCAGTTTCTAAACTTTTTCATGATGGATATTCGGTTACTTTTAATAAATTTGTTACCATTTCTCTTTTTGATAAATTTATCTTTCATGGAACGTTGTCGAATAATCTCTATACAATTAACTGTGCACACCACTCAATAAATGCATCCTTTAACACATCAACTATTTCGAGAAAAAAAGAAAATCGGATGTGAGCGAAGACACTTCTTTGGCATCTAAGATTGGGTCATATAAATCCAAAGAGGATCCAAAGGTTGGTGAAAGACGGTTCACTGGAGTTTCTCCAAGTTGAACCAATTCCAACCTGCGAATCATGTTTGGAGGGTAAAATGACCAAGAGGGCATTTGGAGCCAAGGGGAATAGAGCCAAAGAAGTGTTAGAGATCGTTCACACAGATGTATATGGTCCAATGTCAACCAAAGCAAGAGGAGGTTATGAGTATTTTGTCACTTTTATTGATGATTACTCAAGGTACGGTTATATTTTCCTTATGAAGCATAAATCTGTGACCTTTGAGAAATTCAAAGAATTTAAGGCTCAAACAAAGAATCATAGGGAAAAACGTATTAAGGCTCTACTATCCGATCGTGGAGGCGAATACCTCAGCGATGAGTTTTTGAACTACTTATCTGATGAAGGGATTGCATCCCAGCTCACTGCACCCGGAACCCCTCAACAAAACAAGGTTGCAGAGCAAAGAAACATAACTCTTTTGGAAATGGTTAGATCTATGATGAGTTATGCGGATCTTCCCAAGTCGTTCTGGGGTCATGCCTTGGAAACAACAGCTTACATTCTGAACTTGGTGCCATCCAAATCGGTTCCCAAAACTCCCAAAGAATTGTGGACCGGGCGCAAGCCTAGTATGAGACACATGAGAATTTGGGGGTGTCCGGCCTACGTGTTGGACAAGGAAGCCGAAAAATTGGATTCTCGGTCAGAATTAAGGTTGTTTGTAGGATACCCCGAGGGAACAAAAGGGCGTATGTTCTATGGTCCCGAAGATCAAAAGGTGGTAATAAGCACCCACTTTAGATTTTTGGAAGAAGACTATATGAACGAAAGAAGACCCAGAAGTGAGATTACCTTAAATGAGCTAAGGGGGCAAACCTCAATGCCAACTGTACAAGATGATATACCAAACGACACACTTACACAACCGGAACCTCGTCGTAGTGGGAGGGTTGTGAAACAGCCCGAGAGATTCATGGGAATAGGAGAGTCCTCGGACTTGATTCCCGGACAAGACGAATCAGACCCATGGACATATGACGAGGCAATCCAAGACAAGGATGCAGATTCTTGGCAAACAGCAATGAAAGCCGAAATGGGTTTTATGTTTCATAACAAAGTGTGGGAGCTAGTGGAACCACTTAATGGGGTCAAACCCATTGGTTGCAAGTGGGTGTATAAGAGAAAAAGAGGACCGGACGGGAAGGTGGAAACCTTCAAAGCAAGACTAGTGGCGAAAGGTTATACTCAGAAAGAAGGGATCGATTATGAGGAAACTTTTTCGCCCGTAGCCATGCTTAAGTCCATCCGAATTCTCTTATCGATTGCTGCGCATCTCGACTTTGAAATTTGGCAGATGGATGTCAAGACAGCTTTCCTTAACGGAAGTCTTGATGAAGAGATCTATATGAAACAACCCCAAGGCTTCATTGAAAAAGGCCAAGAACACCTAGTTTGTAAGCTCATGAAGTCCATTTACGGACTCAAACAGGCATCCAGAGCTTGGAACCAATGTTTTGATCATGTTATAAAGTCTTATGGGTTCCATCAAAACGAGTTCGAGAGTTGTGTGTACAAAAAGCGTGTCGGAACTGCATTGGTATTCTTAGTACTATACGTAGACAACATTCTGATCATCGGGAACGATGTGAAGGTGTTATCAGATGTAAGGGCATGGCTTTCAAAACAGTTTGATACGAAGGACTTAGGGGAAGCCGGACACATCCTTGGGATCAAGATCACTCGAGATCGCAAGAAAAGGATGATAGGCTTATCGCAAGCTTCATACATAGACACTGTCTTGAAATGATTCAGCATGCAAGATTCCAAGAAAGGCTTCGTACCTTTCAGACATGGAATCCATCTATCCAAGAAAATGTGCCCTAAGACACAAAAGGAGATAGATAACATGAGAGGCATTCCTTATGCTTCGGCCGTCGGAAGCCTTATGTATGCAATGCTGTGTACGAGACCGGATATCTACTTTGTCGTTGGCATGGTGGCAAGATATCAAAGTAACCCAGGGAAAGAGCATTGGACGGCAGTTAAAAACATTTTGAAGTATCTGAAAAGAACTCGGGATAGAATGTTGATTTATCAGTCAGATAGTCCAATCCCCATCGGCTACACGAACTCGGATTTCCAATCAGACATAGACTCCATAAAATTTACCTTCGGTAGTGTGTTTTGCATGGGGGGAGGAGCCGTAACATGGAGAAGCGTCAAGTAAAATCGTCGCAGATTCTACCATGGAAGCGAATATGTAGTCGCTTGCAGGCAAAAAAAAAGAAGTCGTATTTGGCTCAAGAACTTCCTAGTGGACTTGGATGTGGTTCGAATTTGCTCAAGCCAGAATCATCGCTTTTATTGTGACAATGCCGGAGCAGTTGCAAATTCAAGGAAACCACGAGCCCACAAAGCCAGCAAACATATTGAAAGGAAATACCATCTTATACGAGATATCGTTAAGAGAGGAGATATAGATGTGGCAAAGATAGCGTCTAAAGACAACCAAGCAGATCCATTCACAAAGGGTCTGCCTCTGAATACATTCGAGAGACATGTGGAAGGAATGAGTGTCAAGACCGTTGCTAATCTGCTTTGAGTATAAGTGGGAGAAATTATTAGGTTAGTGTAGGTGACATTAGATGTCACGAATTAGGAACTACACGAGACATGTTGTAGTATACTTAAAAGCAGACTTTGAGTATAAGTGGGAGATTGTTGGGATTATACTGGAAAGTATGCTTTTTACTTTGTATAATCAAAATTGAATTTCGGACTTATTTACTGAAATAAATTGTTTATCACTGATGCTTTAAATATTATCAAATGTTACATATATTTCTTTGATAAGCTGTTCAATAATTAAGACGTGTTACATTGTAGTTAATTTAGTGATACCGGATCACGAAGATTAAATTAACGGTCCTTGTAACTAAAAAAAAAGTACGCCATTCATTTACCTAGATGGAAATGAACAACCCATCGTGAAAGGTTGAAGTGTAAGGCTCAGATTAGCTTCTCTTGACCAAGAGATTACACTAGTGCATGACTGATGCACTGAATAGGACCTACAGGAGGACAAATTATTCAGAACTGAACAAGGAAGAATTAGACCTCAGTGGTTCGTTATTTCTTAATCTTCGTTCCTTAAATAGGATCACGTGTGGTTGGTAACTATTGCTTTGACTTATCATGGGTAGAGAATCAACGAGATTCAATACTTTTTATCTTGGGCAATATTATTGGTCACATGTGATTGCTAAGATTTAATACGGAGAATCGTGTGCAAGTACACTTGTTCAATTTGCCCCCCTTGGGAGGTTCATAAGCTTTATCATACCAAATCTTGCAGGTGGAATTAGTTTCCGGTATGGATAATAATGTTGAACCGTCCCTTGACCAAGGACAAAAGATATTAATTAACGGAAAGCTATTTCAGTGGCTTGAATTAATTAATGGGCTAGATAATCTTAAACACGGGAAATAATAACCGGGAGCCATATTGAGTGTAATATGGGTTAAGATGGATAGTGCAATATAAATTATGTAGTGAGATTAATTAATATTTATGGGCTTGAATAATGTTGTGGCTCAATATTGATAATTCAAGATCCATTGGAAGGTCCAATCTTAATTCTCCTAAAGGCCCCATGAGTAGCCCAACATATAGTCCAATAACTGAAAAAGGTGTTTAAAATAAAATAAATATTGTTGCTTATTTTTCCTAATTATTTTCGAAATTTATGGATAAAAGGGGAGAAAGATTTTCTTTGAATTTTGTTATGGAATGTAGATATGTATTCTTGGAATACAAGATTATCTCATTAAATTCAAGAAATATCCCACTTGGTTATTTATAAAGATAATTCGAAATTTTGAAAGATAAAGGGCAAGAAAGATTTTTCTTGATTTTCTTGAAAAGATATTATGGAAGATATGTATTTCTTAAAATACAAGAATATCTCATAAATTCAAGAAGATCCAAATCTTGGAATCTTGCCTATTATTTTCGAAAATATCCCATAACAAAGAGTAGGTGGGATTTTGTGGAATATTATAATTATGAGAAAGAATATAGGAGATATATTCAAGATTTCTTGGAGATCAAGAAAAGATTTTCCCACATTGTTTTATCCCAAAATTTTCGACCACTTGTGCTCTATAAATAGGGGATGACTCTTTCATTCCCAAGTACAATTCCACGTGCTGAAAAAATTAGTAAATCCACAAAGGTGGTGCAACATAATTTATTTTCCTATTGTTGATTGTTCACAAGTTTCCTACCACCGGATAGTCGAACAAGGATTAAGGGAATACTTGGGAAGTTCTTTTGGTTAGTCTAATTAGCCAGATCACTATCATCCCAAGAGGTACGTTCACGTAAACTCGTAGATTTCCGCATGCGTAGGATTTACGTGAATTAATTATATGCATGATATGTTGTTGGATTATTATTTGGATTAATATAGGATTAATTCATGCTAGTAATAATTATAAGAATTAAATTTTTATTTAAATATTCACCCCGAATAG
Source organism: Stenogyne calaminthoides (assembly GCA_037126765.1). Classification (NCBI taxonomy): domain Eukaryota; kingdom Viridiplantae; phylum Streptophyta; class Magnoliopsida; order Lamiales; family Lamiaceae; genus Stenogyne; species Stenogyne calaminthoides. The sequence continues at coordinate 17,416,698 of JBBCBC010000033.1, read as the reverse complement.
ATCTGTGCAACTTATTCCCCAACAGAGACACCTTATGTGGTCTTTGATGAGACATCTTCTGAACAAGAGAAATCTGCCGCAGAACAAGCCGTACCAGATCAACCCGTACCTGATGCTCAGAAAATGGATCAGTTGAGTATCAAAGAAAAGGAATTAGATCATGTCACTGTGTATGTTCCTAACTTTGACCTTGATGATTCACCAGGTCAGTTAGACCCTAAGGTACGTACAACTGTCAACGAAGAAGCTGGTACAGCTGAGACAGTAATAAATGAAACATCTTGTTCATGGGGAACACCTGATGTTCCGGCTGACAGACTTCAGCATATGATGAGTCCAACATCAGCTGAGATATGTCCATGCCAAGTGGATCCTACTGAAGTACCTCTCCCAGTCTCTAGTGATGAATCATTATCAAAAGAGGATGATGTTCTCCAAACTGATGAAAATCAGGGAAGAAGGACCTGGATAACCAGTCATCAAACTGACCTGATAATCAGAGACCCGTCTGATAGAGTCCAAACTAGACATCGGATTGGTGAAAGTGCAATGTATTGTTGCTATATGTCTTTGAAGGAACCCCTCACAGTTGAAGAAGCTCTAGCTGATGCAAGCTGGATTTTGGCCATGCAAGAAGAACTAGAGCAGTTTGAAAGGAATCAAGTTTTGGAACTTGTAGATAGACCAACTCACTAAGATGTGATTGGCACTAAATGGGTCTTCAAGAACAAGAAGGATGAGCACAATGTGATAACTAGAAATAAGGCAAGAATTTTTGCTAAGGGTTATTCACAATCAGAAGGGATTGATTATGATGAAACCTTTGCACCAGTCACTCGTCTTGAAGCCATTCGGCTGTTTCTGGCTTATGCTGCTCACAGGGGATTTATTGTGTATCAGATGGATGTAAAGAGTGCATTCTTAAACGGGGTACTAGCTGAGGAAGTTTATGATGAACAACCTCCTGACTTTGAAATGAGCAACCAGGCTCCCAGAGCTTGGTATGATACATTATCCCAATTCTTGCTAGACAGTGGGTTCACTAAGGGACTGATAGATAGAACTTTGTTCAGAATTGAAGACGGAGAAGATATTATGATGGTTCAGATCTATGTAGACGACATTTTCTTCGGATCTCCCAATAAGAACTTATGTGAAAAGTTCAGCAAGCTGGTGCAAGAGAAATTTGAGATGTCCATGATGGGTCAGATACTCATGTATGCAAAAATAATCGTGCAAAATATTTTCCCTCCCAACTATTTAAACCCTAAAATTAGTCTGAAATAAATCTTTCACTTTTCCTACTCTCATATTTTCAGACTAAGAAAAAAAATCCTTTACTAGAAATCTTACGAACTACTCTTCAGAGCAATTCAAATCCTTGAAATTTCTTATTCTTTCAAATTGCTCATTCTGGTAATTGACAATCTATGCCTTTAACGATTATATGCTAGGGTTATAGGATATTTGTGTATGTTGTACTGTTTATATTCGTGTTTGAATGGGATTTAATTTTATTTATGCTTATTTCTTTGCACGTTTTGAACAATATGCATATTTGGGAATATTACTTATGGAAGTGCTTCACATATTACCATCCTTTCCTGATGTTTCCATCTCTTCTAACTACTCTTGAATAGCTTCTCGTTCAGCACTTGTTGTCCTTTCCGAACTGATAACTCTTTCCTCCTCAGATTTGATTTCCACAACCTCCTTCTGAACTTGTGCAGAACCATCTTCTTCAGCAACCTCTTTGCAGAACCATCTTCTTCAGCAACCTCTTCGGAGGGTAGGCCAGACACCTTAGGCAGCAAAGTAGTGATCTTTTTCTGCCTCTTCGCCTGTTCAACTGGTTTCTTGGCCAGTGCCTTTCTCTTCAATGGCCTCTGTTGTTCCTGTGCTTCTGATTTGACAGAAGAGGCAGTAGCCTTTGTTTCCTTGTCCTTTCCTTTGACTTCTCCTCTAGGCTTGGGCACATAGGGAAGTGGGTCATCGTCATCTTGTCCAGAAAGCGGTTCATCCTTCAGTAGAATGACTTTGTATTTGACTTAATATACCTTTTTTCCCGCCTCATTCCACTGATAATCAGAAGGCATCTTGTCAGCAAGGATCATGGTCACCTTGTAAATGTTAGAACATTTCGATGTCAGATATACTTCGTTTCGTTCGTTCAAGCCAAACTTTGCAGTCTGCTTCAGCAACCTTCCCTTAAGCAGTCCTAGCCAGTTCACATCACGGCCTTTCTTAATGATCGTCGTCATCACACTTTGTTTCACTCCACTTAGGGCATCTGGACTGAAGGAAATACCCAAAATGACCTTTGACACAATCTCAAAGAGATGTCTATATTTTCTCTTTAGATGGAAAACCTTGACATTCACCAATTGATCCCGGTTTGCTGGCCTTAGCAACTCGGCCCCTGCAGAAACTTTTTCTCACCAAGATCTGTCTTGAATTCATCTAGAGCAATAATTCCTTGAGGGAAATTGAAAATTCTCCTCAAATCTTCATATGAGATGACTATATCTATTCTTCCAACAGATGATTTCAGCTGATTGTCTTCGGTCTCCTCCAGATTGTATAAGAACTCCAGCGCTTCATGTGTATAGACGATGTCGCTATGTCTATAGCAGAATTGTTCAAGTCCAGAAGCACGCAAGCAGTCTAAGATTTCCGTAGACTCTGGATCTGTGGTGGTGGTGAAGATGACATACTTTTCATCTATTATGTCCTTCTTCATCGTGGCAAAGTTGCACATTTTCTTTCCTTTCCTGGATTTAGCAATGAGTTGTGCCATTTCTGCAAGCACATAAATGTACCCTAAATTAGGTTTATCAAAACCCATTTTATCACAAACTATACTTAGCGCAATAGGGCAATATGTGAAGCACTTCCATAAGTAATATTCCCAAATATGCATATTGTTCAAAACGTGCAAAGAAATAAGCATAAATAAAATTAAATCCCATTCAAACACGAATATAAACAGTACAACATACACAAATATCCTATAACCCTAGCATATAATCGTTAAAGGCATAGATTGTCAATTACCAGAATGAGCAATTTGAAATATTAAGAAATTTCAAGGATTTGAATTGCTCTGAAGAGTAGTTCGTAAGATTTCTAGTAAAGGATTTTTTTTCTTAGTCTGAAAATATGAGAGTAGGAAAAGTGAAAGATTTATTTCAGACTAGTTTTAGGGTTTAAATAGTTGGGAGGGAAAATATTTTGCACGATTATTTTTTCATACATGAGTATCCGTGTTTTAAAATGAATGGACAAGATTAAGCGGTTGAAAAGTTACTTAATCGTGCGGTTGAGGATAAAAAGCCGAAGACATTTGGACTTAAAATCTAGCAATTAATGCATTTAATACATAAATCCTAGGTCCGCATTTAATTCTTGCAGGCATGACGTCATAAAGTAATGTGCACATCAATTATTACACTGATATGGATAGGCTCAGATAAGTAAATAACTCAGATAACGAATCTCAGGTAAATGAGATCAGATAAACGAAATTAGAAAACATATCTGACTGACTGATATTGTAATCAATCAGTTACCACTTTGTCGAGTCTGGCTTATCTGATTCTTGTTGATTTTATTACTGTAGCCTAATCCTCAAAACTTTTCCCAACAATATTTCACATTTCTGATCAGATTTCTCCTGATCTTATCTGACCAGTTGAAGTTCCCCCTTCAACTTCTATCCCTTTTCTAATCAGTTCCCTATTGATCCCATCTGATCAGTTGAAGTTCCATTACTCAACTGATCCTCCTTTCATGGTCAGTTCCCTAACCAACTGGTCTTGGAGACCAATCCACCGAAGAATTCTGGTGCATCTTCTCCTAAGTCCAGAAGTCCTAGCTCATTACATAGTTTTCTGAAATTGACTTCAACTAGCGACTTGGTTAAGATATCAGCTTTTTGCTTATCCGTATGGATCTTTTCCATTCGGATGTTCTTCTTTTCCACATGGTCTTTGATAAAATGATGTCTGATGTCCACGTACTTGCATCTTGTATGTAGAACTGGGTTCTGTGTGATTGTAATAGCACTATTGCTGTCACAGAATATAGGCACATTCGTAGCTATAATGTTATAATCCCTCAGCTACAAACAAAGCCAGAGCAGTTGGGAGCATTAGCTTCCTGTGGCCATATATTCGGCTTCAGTAGTAGATGTGGCAACAAATGTCTGTTTCTTTGAAAACCAAGAGACCAGCTTATTTCTCAGAAACTGACATGTACCTGAGGTTGACTTTCTGTCTATTCTGCAACCTCCATAATCAGAATCAGAGTACCCACTAAGCTCTAGATTATCATCTGAAGAGTAGTATAACCCAAGGTTAACTGTCTCCTTCAGATGCTTACGAATCCGCTTAGCTGCTTCCAGGTGGCTTTGCATTGGATTTGCCTGAAATCTGGCACATACACCTATTGCAAATGTTATGTCTGGTCTGCTGGCAGTTAGGTATAATAATGATCCAATGAGAGCCCTATACTCTTTCTGATTAGTTTTCTGACATTTCTCTTTTGGATCCATTCTGAAGGAAGTCATCATTGGATTTCTGGCAGTCTTGCAGTTTTGAACTCCATACTTGGCCAACATATTTCTTGTATACTTGGCCTAACAGATGAATATTCCTTTAGTACTTCGTCTTACCTGAAGTCCTAGAAATTAGTTCATCTGACCCATCATGGACATCTCAAATTTCCCTTGCACCAGCTTGCTGAACTTCTCACATAAGTTCTTATTGGGAGATCCGAAGAAAATGTCGTCTACATAGATCTGAACCATCAGAATATCTTCTCCGTCTTCAATTCTGAACAAAGTTTTATCTATCAGTCCCTTAGTGAACCCACTGTCTAGCAAGAATTGGGATAATGTATCATACCAAGCTCTGGGAGCCTGGTTGCTCATTTCAAAGCCAGGAGGTTGTTCAACATAAACTTCCTCATCTAGTACCCCGTTTAAGAATGCACTCTTTACATCCATCTGATACACAATATATCCCCTGTGAGAAGTATAAACTAGAAATAGTCGAATGGCTTCAAGACGAGCGACTGGTGCAAAGGTTTCATCATAATCAATCCCTTCTGATTGTGAATATCCCTTAGCAACAAGTCTTGCCTTATTTCTAGTTATCACATTGTGTTCATCCTTCTTGTTCTTGAAGACCAATTTAGTGCCAATCACATCTTGGTGAGTTGGTCTTTCTACAAGTTCCCAAACTTGATTCCTTTCAAACTGCTCTAGTTCTTCTTGCATGGCTAGAATCCAACTTGCATCAGCTAGAGCTTCTTCCACTGTGAGGGGTTCCTTCAAAGACATATAGCAACAATACATTGCACTTTAACCAATCTGGTGTCTAGTTTGGACTCTATCAGACGGGTCTCTGATTATCAGGTCAGTTGGATGACTGGTTTTCCAGGTCCTTCTTCCCTGATTTTCATCAATTTGGAGAACATCATCCTATTCTAATAGTGATTCGTCACTAGAGACTGGGAGAGGTACTTCAGTAGGATCCACTTGGCATGGACATATCTCAGCTGATGTTGGACTCATCATATGCTAAAGTCTGTCTGCCGGAACATCAGGTGTTCCCACTGAACCAGATGGTTCAGTTGTTACTGTCTCAGCTGTACTAGCTTCTTCATTGACAGTTGTACGTACTTTAGGGTCTAACTGACCTGGTGAATCATCAAGATCAAAGTTAGGAACATACACAGTGACGTGATCTAATTCCTTTTCTTTGATACTCAACTGATCCATTTTCTGAGCATCAGGTACTGGTTGATCTGGTACAGCTTGTTCTGCGGAAGATTTCTCTTGTTCAGAAGATGTCTCATCAAAGACCACATGAGTTGTTTCCTCCACAACTAGTGTTCGCCTGTTGAACACCCTGTAAGCTTTGCTGGTTGAGGAATATCCTAAGAATATACCCTCATCTGACTTAGCCTCAAAGGTTTTCAACTGACTTTTCCCATTGTTGTGAATAAAACACTTGCACCCAAAAACATGAAAGTAAGAAACACGAGGTTTTATGCCCTTCCACAGTTAATAGGGTGTTTTGAAATGAGTCTTAGTTAGAGAACATCTGTTCTGAGTGTGACATGCAGTGTTGATTGCTTTTGCCCAGAAACGGTTTGGAGTTGCATGTTCAACCAACATTGTGCGAGCAACTTCTTTGAGTGTTTTGTTCCTCCTTTCTGCTACACCATTCTGTTGTGGCATTATGGCGGCTGATGTCTCATGCTGTATACTAAACTCCTTGCAAAAATCAGCTGAATGAATTCAAGAATTTTGTTCCCTTATCTGATCTGATTTTCAAAACACTGACACCTTTCTAATTCTGCAATCTCTTGAGCAGCTCAGGTATCTTAGTAATAGTTTCATTCTTCTTATACAAAAATACAACCCAAGTGAACTTGGAGAAATCATCCACGATCACAAGAGTGTATTTGCGTCCGCTGAAACTAAGTGGTGTAACTGGTCCAAATAAGTCTATATGAAGCAGTTGCAATACTCTGCTAGATGGAGGCAAAGGAATCCACTTGAATGAAGCCTTGACTTGCTTTCCTTTTTAACATGTGGCACATGTCTGATCCTTAGAGAAAACTTCATTCTATTATGCCAGAGCCAACTGTTGTTTTTGGAACTCTTAACAATCAAGCATGCATTTCTTGGACAACTGTCCCAATCTGCTGTATAGATCGTTCCTTTCCTAGAACCAGTTAACATAATCTGTTGAGTAGCTCGATTCCTTATAGTACACTGATCAGTCGAGAACTCAACGCTGAATTCGTTGTCACAGAATTTTGAAACCGATAACAGGTTATGCTTCAAACAATCGACATACGATACTCCGATAACCTGTACATCATCATTCACTAAGGTTCCAATTCCTCTGGTAAAACCAAAGTTGTCATCACCAAAGAGTATACGTGGGCCTTCTTTTTCAACATAAGAACTAAGAAGATGTTGACTTCCAGTCTTGTGCCTTGAGCATCCACTATCGATGTACCAGATAGTTGCTTGTACACCTCCCTTATTGTCAAAACCCACGCGAACATGCAATCAAATCATGCTTTAGGTACCCCTGTAGGATTGGGTCTTGAGGGGTTAGTGTTACCTTTCGGGATCCAAACATACAGGGCACTTCTATGGTAATCATCAAGATCAGAAGGCGTGATTTGTCTCCCATAAGCATCTATTTAATCATACATCTCGTCATGTGCTTTCTGGTTAGTATGATTATGAGCGTGAACCTTGGATGAATTAATCCAGTGTGGTTAAGGTGCAGATGTCCTGGATTTCTGGTTGAAAGGATAGGTACGAGTGCTACCATCAAAAGATTCATATCTCTTTTGCACAGGTGCTTTCTGCAGTTTACCCTTAGCATGCTGATTAGGCAGCTTGACCTGATTAGGTCTCAGATTGGACTTTCCCTTGCGAGATTGTCCTTTCTGATTCCTGATCTGCTGATTAGGCTGAGGTCTCTTCAGCAGAACAAGGTTCTTCTGTTGATTCCTTGGCTAATGCTTGATCAGGTGAGGTCAATTTCTGTTCTCTTTTTGATCAGGCATTCACCTTTCTTGTTCAGCAGGTATTTTTCCTTCTTTGATACAGATTTGGCATGTCGTGTATCTTGTCCAGAAACCTTCCTAAATTCACTTTTGGAATGTGAACCAGGTTGGACATATGAGGATACAGAAGGGCTTTCAAACCCAATACCCTTCTTATCAGTTGCCTTTCGAAAGTAGTTTGTTATTTCATCAACATTTTTAGAAGCTTTTCCAAAAACCTCTACTTTCTTTCGCAAATTGTCCTCACTTTGTTTCAGACTCTCATGTTGTCAAAAGAATTCATCAAACTTAGCTTGAAGGACTTTGAGATCATCAGCTTACTGTTTGTTGATAGCTTGTTGTTCCTTAACCAGTTTTACCTGATCAGAAGAGGTGACTTTCAGAAACTCCAGTTCTGTTGTCATCTTCTGAACAGTCTCAATTGATTTCAGTTCAGCTGCTTTTCTTAAGGCATTATCCTTAGCAAGACTGATGTTCTCAGTTGCTTTTCGAAAGTAGCTTGTTATTTCATCAACATTTCTAGAAGCTTTTCTTAAGGCATTATCCTTACAGAAACCTTCCTAGATTCACTTTTGGAATTTGAACCAGGTTGGACATATGAGGATCCAGAAGGGCTTTCAAACCCAATACCCTTCTTATCAGTTGCTTTTCGAAAGTAGCTTGTTATTTCATCAACATTTCTATAAGCTTTTCCAAAAACTTCTACTTTCTTTCGCAAACTGTCCTCACTTTATTTCAGACTCTCATGTTGTCGGAGGAGTTCATCAAACTTAGCTTGGAGGACTTTGAGATCATTAGCTTGTTGTTTGTTGACAGCTTGTTGTTCCTTAACCAGTTTATCCAGATCAGAAGAGTTGACTTTCAGAAACTCCAGTTCTATTTTAATCTTCTGAACAGTTCAACTGATTTCAGTTCAACTTTTCTTAAGGCATTATCCTTAGCAAGACTGATGTTCTCAGCCCTTAACTTATCATTCTCAACTTCCACAAAAGTATAAGTGTCTATTGCGTTAGAGAGATCATCAAGCAATCGCTCATTGATGAGCTGCAGGTCAATCTCACCGGTGTCTTTGGCACAAGGTGTGAAATAGAAACAGAGACCCGTAAGCAGAAGGGGTTAGAGATTACCTCAGATGGAGTGACTTCGTTGATGTCATCATCAGATGAGAATATTAGATCGTTGAGGTCATCGACGTCATCAGTTGTGGTCATCAGGCAGAAGTTTTTGACAGATGAGTAACCAGCATCATCTGAAGGTAGATAAGAGTCATCGATATCTGATGTATCAACAACCATGGCTTTTTCGTCACCGATGCATTGCTCTCTTTTGTTTGCTTCTCTTCTCTTTTCTTTTCCTTTGGAGTTAAGTCGAGCCAACATTTGAATGACCTTGTTTTCGATAGTTGAAGCACGCCCGGGTTCTCGAATTTAAATGCGCGGTGAATCATTTCTTCTGTAGGATCTGTCAGGTGACTTCCCATTCTGCCTGTAATCAGAATTCCTTCTTTCTGATTTGTTGTCTCTTCTATCATTAGAACGATCATCTCTCTTTTATTCTCTTCGGTCATCTCTATGATCGTCTCTTCTGTCATCAAAATGATTTCTATCTTGCGATCTATCAGTAGATCTCCTATTTCTTCTGCTGTTCTGATAGTCTTTATAGAACTTCCGATATTTTCCCATTTGAACATTAGACCTTTCTAGCTTTCTGGTCAGCAAGGCAATTTCTTCAGCCTGACTCACAATCCTTCCTACTGGTTCAGGCATTCTTGCACTGCTACTGGTTGCCTAAAATGCAACAGCTTTCGACGAATTTGATGCAGCTTCAGCAAGACCTTCTTCTGCTCCAAGATTCCTTTCTTTCAGGTCATACTCGTAGCTTTTAGACTGAGGAACAACTTGCTTGGCTTCAGAGTAGCAAGATCATGGATATCTTTGATCACGGTCACCTTCATGTCCCATTTCTTTGGTAGGGACCTCAGAATCTTATAATTGATGCCCTTATCTGACATAACTCGGCCCAGATCACGAAGTCTGTTGACTCCCATCGTGATCCTTCCATCGAACTGATTGATGGTCTCATTTGGTAGCAATCTGAGTTTCTCAAAGTTAACCATTTCAGCTTGCAATCTACTTTTCTTGATCAGATCATTCCCTTGACATATTTCAGCCAACGTATCCCATACTTCCTTAGCTATTTGCAGGTACTTAACTTTCTCTTTTGTTGTCGCGTCCATTGTCTTCATGATAAGATGCTTGGCTACCATATCCAGGTTGGATAGCTTTCTCTCTTTTGCATCCATCAGCGAAGGACTCTTTCTGACACGTGCACCAACAACATGATCTGGATCTCTGTTATCATCATTTGGATTCATATGATAAATGATGATTGGTCCTCGTTCAAGAACTTCCATCATTCTGTTACTAATTGAACCCAGATGGTTCCCCATGAAGATCTTCCAGTCGGCATACTCATCGATATTGAAATTGGGCAGATCGTGATACATACCCGAAGTATTATCCATGCTGAATGTGAGTTTTGAAAATATATGAGCTTTTAAAACAGGTTTTTAAAGATCTGTTCAAGTGATCACAATGGTTCTTCCTCAAGAACCAATGATACTCAAAGCCAGTGGTCCGTAGAACCACTGCTCTGATACCACTTGTAGGTCCCGAATGGGTTTTCATGAGGGCTGAAGTCTAAAGGGGATGGGTGAATAGACTTCTAAAAACTTTTGCGTGAGATCAGGTGTGATAAGCAAGTTACCTGATCAGAGTGCGAGTGAATCAGTATGCACTGATATCCAACTTACTAATCGCCTGAGGGCAGATCAGTTTGGTGTCTATCAGTTTAACTGATGTGCGGAAGCTAAGTTTTACTTGTGTGAAAAACCAGTTTGTTAAATCAAAATTTTAATTTGCCTGTTTTGAGTCAGATGACAAAGGGTCAAACTGATCAGATCAGTTGCTTGGTGCAAACCTGATCAAGACTTAGAATATGCATGCAAATCTAAAACAAGTAGTGTGCAAAGTGTAAAGTAAGTAAATCAGATAATGCACACAAGATTTTTATAGTGGTTCGGACAACTTGTCTTACGTCCACTCTTCCCTATCAGCAGGGGCACCAACTAACCAACTGGACTTAATTTTATTTGTTAGTCCAACACAGTACAATAGATGTTTCAAGAGTTCTCACTCAACCAATCCCAGAGATCAGAACTAGAAACCCTAGTCTGAAATCTCGCTAAACAAACTTAACCTAACTTTTGGTTTGGGTATAAGATTTGTTGTGTTCCAACTGCAATTCTATCCTAGTATATGAATAACCTAAAGCTAGAGGATGAGAATTCTTGCTAAGAACCTATGGGATGAACACTTAGAATATTTACTTGATCTTGTGTTCTTGGTGCGGAAATGTAGCTTTGCTTGAGCTTGTGGATTATTTACGCAACCTTACTATAAAGGTTTGATCTCATATATATAGGCACGAAATCGAACTAGCCGTTGGAGAGCAATTCAAATTTCGGTCTATTTTATGTAGGTTTGTAGGCCCTATTTAATGTGCACAGAGGCGGCATGGCCGAAAGCATGTATGCTTGTCCTTTCTGGCCGTTTGACTCTGAAGCACCTTGTCCTGCAATGTCATCCCCGTACATATGTGTTTTGCACTCATTGGTTATCAAGTACACTTATTCAGTGTTTGATTTACCAACTTAGGTTGATATTCTTCGTGTCCGATGAACTTGTATGACTTGGAGAGCTTCTGGTTGTCACCTGGTTTGAGCTGACCTGATCAGTCCAGACTGATCAGTCTGCCTGATTGAGTCTTCTGATGCAGGTTGTCTTAGCACAACTTGCAGACTCTTCTTCACTTCTTCTGATGTAGGTCTTCTGAGTCTTGTTACCTGGTGGTCATCTGATCTTCAGGTCTTCTGATCCTCTTCAAGACTTAACCTATACATATTGAGTTCCCCCTCAATATGTGACCTATCTATTACATCAGCTATCTATACATCTCAGCTGGTCATCCTAACCTGATTTCTAATTCATCAGTCAGCTAACAGGTCTGACTGGTCCTATTACAACCTGTTTTGGAACTTCCACCAAAACTATAAATTTCCCAACACTTTGGGCTTTGGCACATAGGGTTCAGGATCCTCATCAGGCTACCCTGGAATCTCAGCATCCTTCAGGAGAAGTGCTTTATTCCCTGCTAGGTAGGGCTTCTTGCCTTCTTCAGCCCATTGATAAGTTGGCAACTTGTCTGCCAAGATCATTGACACCTTGTGAATGTTGCAAATCTTCTTTTCCAAAAAGACAATATTTGAGTCATTCACACCAAACTTATTAGTTTGTTGCAGCAATCTGTGTTTGAAAGTCCCAAGCCAGTTCATATCCTCAGCCTTTTCGATTATGGCCATCATGATCCTTTGCTTAACTGAGGTGAGGGCATCTGGACCGAAAGAAATACCCAAAATGACCCTAGAGACAATTTCAAACAAATGTTTGTACTTCCTCCGTAGATGAGGCACATTTACATTTACAACTTGATTCTTGTTGGCTCGTCTTAAAATACAGTTTGTAAAAACTCTTTTCTCGCGCACTGTAGGTCTGTATTCGTCTGGAGCATTCCTGCCGAAAGGAAGATTGAAGATCATCCGCAGGTCATCATTGGTCACCTCTAATATTATTCCTCCTACCAAAGATTTCAACTACTTATCCTCGGTTTCCTCCAGATTGTACAGAAATTCAAGAGCTTCATGCGTATAAACCATATCTTGGTGTCTATAGCAGAATTGCTCTAATCCCGATGCACGTAAACAATCTAGAATTTCCAGCGATTCATGATCAGTGGTGATGTTGAATATGACATATTTATCATTAATTATATCTTTCACCATTGTAGCAAAGATGCAATTTTTCTTTCCCATTCCTGGAATAGTTGTGACCTTTGCCATTTTCTGTACAAGAGCAAATATTTAGGTTGTGTTTTATTATATCATATTTAGCATAAATGACACATAAGAGCAAAGCTAATCAGTTACTTTTGCATATTTATTTAACAGATCACATGGCAATGAATTTAAAACAAGAATATTACAATTGTCATGATATAGATCTAATTCCCAGATAAATTGGATTCACAGTTTATATGCATAATTACCAATAAATTCATAAACATATGAAGTCTCAAAAGTAAAGTTAGGCACTACAGCAGTAAAATAATTACCAGATAGCGATGTTGTAACCTAGAATTTACTTCTAGGGCAACACACAAGTAATGGATCGAACCTTTAAGTAACGAACTGCAATTGTAAATAACACTCGAATTTGGTTACCCAGTTCGTATTTTGAATAAGACTACGTCTGGGGGCGCCCAAGCCAGGGATATATTATTATCTCTTTTTTGCCTAGAATTCTAAGATTTCTCCTCTTTACAATGAATAGTACATGTTGTATTTATAGACAAGAAATTAGGTCACAGATCTTCGTGGGCTTCCTCCACGGGCTTGTTGAGGCTCCCGCCGCCGGTGCTAGGGTTTCCTTAACCAACCCGCGATTTCCGCGTCTGGATACACTTGTTGTTGGTCCCGGTGCTAACAAGTCTCACACGTGTATGGGGGGGAATACACGTGTTCAGTGATTTTTAAAACTTTTCTTTCACTGAGGTCAGATGGGTCAGGTTATCCTGATGATTTTGCCCTGAGAAGCACAAATTGCCCTGAGTCAAAGTCTACTGAGACAATGATCCTGAGCTGCTTTCAGGAGCTTCAGATTAGCCCAACTGAGCCTGAGTTTATCAGAGATCCTGAAGCGCTTGGATCAGATAATTTTCTTACTGAACCCTCAGTAGAGTTAGTTCAGTTTGGTAACTATCTATTCTAGCTACTCAAGTGTGCGGAATGGTTGGCCCTAAGTTTATACTCGTTTTAACTTTGCTGAAAATCTTCCCTTCAATAAAACAGTGATTAAGGCTATGATCAGTTTGATGCAAGTTCAGTGGATTGGTTCCAACTGAATATCAGTGAACTATGCTTTCAGTGAAAAACATGCAACATATTATAATGCAGTACAGAAAGCAAAACAACACAGAAATTATAGTGGTTCAGAGACTCAAGCTCCTACATCCACTCTCTTTGATCTTCAGAGAAATTCCTTAACCACTTCCTAAAGCTTTCTAGCTAACTCACTGTAGCTTACTCACTTTTCTACCTTGAGTTTTCTGACTGACTCACTGCAGCTTACTAACTCAAACACACACAAGTGTTCAGACTACCACAAGTCGCTTACTAACTTCTTCTCTAGAGTTTTCTGGCTAACTCACTGTAGCTTACTAACTCTTTACAACTCTAACTCACCAACAAAACACACACAAACTACCTTAACAAAGGATTTGGGTTTTGGGTTGGTTTCCAACTAGGGTGAGATATCCTTTACAGTAAGAACAGATGTAAAGGCTAGGATATCTCTTCTAAGCTTTGGATATATCTATCACTCTAGGCTTAGAATAGTGAGCTCTCTCCAATGTGAAACACTTGGGAAATTCTAGGGTTTTCGAGTGCTTCAATTTGCAATAATACGAATGAGCTCTTGAGTTGCTTTGAAATTTCCCGTAACCTCTCAATGTAGGTAACTCTTGAAAAACTATCTGTTGGAGGAGATAGTATCAAGGGTTTCCTCTTCGGGTGTTTGATGAACGGCTATATTTAGGGTTTGAATACTCTCTTGCATGTTTTAGGAAATATGAAATCATGTAGCCAATCACCAATTTTTGCGATGCGGAACTTAGTACTATCGACATGATTGTGGTCTGTGCTTTCAAAGGTCGAAGAAAGTATGATGTTGTCTTCCTCTGATTGGTTCTTGTCTTCAGTGAATGTAGACAAACAAAACGGCTCTTTTTGGTCAATCTCTCTGAATGAGACAACCTTAAACAACACTTAGACTTAGTTCCTTTTGTCTGCATATGAATCTTTTGGGCAATATCTATTTTTCTGAATGTTTGCGTTTTTCTCAGTTTTGTAGTCTTCAGATAGATTATATTCCGGTGCCTACGAACATTGAGGTTATCTTCGAGTATTCAAAGATCTTCATCGAGTCTTGAGAACTCACTGGTCTTGATATCTTCGAGTCTTGATGTCTTGATGACATCTTGAGTCTTGATGTCTTGATGACATCATACCGAAGTCTTGATGTCTTGATGACATCTTGAGTCTTGATGTTCTTGATGACATATCCGAGTCTTCAATATCTTGATGACATCTCGAGTCTTGATGTCTTGATTATTTACTAAGTCTTGATTTCAAAGAACTTCATCGAGTCTTGATGTCTTCAAAATCTAACCCGATCTATAACTGCTGACTATACATGGTGCAGATAACTTCCTGAACAATCTATACTAAAACATGACTCAGTCTATCAAGATTATCCTGAACATGTCATACTCAGAGTTTTTGGGATCTAATCAAAACTTCTTTATTAAATTCATCTCCCAACACTTGCCTTGCTTATGCCCCGCGATATCCATGTCGTTAACTGCCCATATCTTTACCATGTTTATCTCTTCGCCGCCTTCGCCTTGAAGTCGCTTCCAACCTGTGGTCTTCCCAAAGTCGCTCCGCGACTTTCACACATCTCTAAGTTGCTCTGCGACCTCCTCAACCCAAGCGAAGTCACTCCAAACTTTCATTTCGGGCCTAAATTAATTTCCTCCCAACTTTCGCGCAGCCAAAACCCATTCTAAATCCAAGCTTCTTCATTTTGGCGAGCCTTCGAATTCCATTTAAACCCGACCGAAGTAATCCTCTCGTTTCTTCACACTCTTTCTATGGCCACCAATCCTTCGAAGATCGTTGTCCCTCGGCCTAAGATTTCCTCGTCTTCAGAGGAGGACAATGTGGCGATAGCCCATATCTGACGCCACCATGGCTCCAGTCCGGCCGCTGGTCACGCTGGTGGGTCTTCGATGGTGGGCATCCGGAGTATTGTTCAGGGCCGAGGGCGTAGACGAGCAATTTTTACAAGAATTGGAAGAAATTACTCATCTTCATCCTCTATATATCAGCCCCCACTGCTCCGCCGCATTAGAAAGGGGACAACCCGTCGGTACTTCGGCCCCGACCTGGGATTACGGGGCCTATGAGCGGGCCTTCGACTATCACTCCTATTCGGCTCAGGCTTCATACAAACGACCTGACCGCAACTATAGGAGGTCAGCTCGTTCCGAGTACATGGCTTTCGATCTCATAAAGTACAAGTTGGTCTTATCTGACCGGCACGTGCGTTCCCTTCGTCGGCTATATAAGGTGCCCCGAGACATATATTTCTATTGGGCGATTTCTGATGAAAGTGTCGACCAGCCGCCTCCCGGGATGATTGCGGTCAATGAGCATACCATGGAGGCAGGAATCCGCTTTCCCCTTCACCCGACTATCTCTCATCTGTTGGCGGCCTGGAACCAAAGTCTTACACAAATCACCCCGAACGGTTGGAGCTACATATTTTCTACCATGACCATTCTGGGGCAGGCCGGGCTGAATCGAATGCCGACTCCTGGCGAGATCTCTTATGTGATGGCACCAATTGCCCAAGCCGGTGGCTATAATGTCGTGCGACTTTGCAAGGGTCGGGAACTCATGAGTGGGATCCTGAACAAGGTCGTTGACTGGCATCGGAGGTGGTGGTTTGTCGGAGGTGCTTGGGAGTCTGCGGATCCTTCAAGTACATTGCCCATTCGGGTTCTCATTGATTACGCACATCGAGTCGAACATGGTAGATCTTAACTTCTTACACTTCCGAGGTTGTGCTGATCTAATTCTCTTCTTCTTTTGCAGTGTTCACTCCTCAAACCACCGACCTGTATTAGGATTTCCTAGATGCCTTTAAGATCGTCCGCGACACTCCTCCGAGCCTCCGAGACGTCAACGCCTTTAATTTCGAGCTCAATCGGCTTAAAGCCGGACTCTACACATATCCCCGCCACCTGAACATTCCCTGTGAGTACATTTATTGATGCTTTTGAACTTTCATTTATCTGTGGCTGACTTTTCCTCTATGTGGGTAGTTCCTGACATCCCCGTCTATTGACGTCAGCCTTCAGCGTCAATTATGGCAGCCCGCAAAAACTTGGTATTGGGCCAGATGAAGCATGTGGTAGTCGCTGATGCCTCTCCTCCAAGTCCGACCCCACCGGTCCCTCTGCCGCTGATAAGGGCAAGAGGAAGTCAAAGGAGCCAGCTTCATTGGGTTCCGAGCTCGCTCGGAAGAAGACGAGGGAGGAAACCTGCAAAGGGATCGGGAGGTCGCAGCCTCGCCCGGCCTCACAACCCACCTTTGCCCCCCGAGGGGATCGTCACCCAGAGGATGATTCCTGGTTAGGCTGGGACGCCAACCACATGAAGGAGTAAGTTTTGATTGTGTGAGTCCTTACGTTCCTATCACCTCTTGCTTAATCGACTTAACTGCTCTCTTTGCAGCCCTGAGCTTACCCCGCACAAGTTCGTCCCCGACGCACTGAGTTTCCTGAGGTCGAGTCACATCATCCCAGTCGGGGTCCCCAAGAGCTGGCTCGCTTACCTCTGGAGGGGTCTACAGAATCTGACCCGGGGATGGACGCAGTCGGACCATGGAAATGCTCGTTGTCAGAAAGTGACGGGCAACCAGTACTCGGCCCTTGCCCACTCCTAGAAGGCGGTCCTCTATCAGGAAAAAACCAGTGCCCAGTTGGAGGCGGAGTTGGATGAGCTGAAGAAGGCACAAGTGAGGGTCGCCGATCAGGCTAAGTTGCTGCTTTCAGCGGCCGACACCCAGAAGAAATTGGAGTCCTCCAACTCCAAGCTGACCCAGCAACTTTCCGACCTCGTGGGTCGCTTGGCGGAGGTCGAGGGCGAGCTGAGGGCGGAGAAGGCGAGTGTGGTCCGGCTGGAGGGTGAATTGGCTGAGGCCAAGAGGATGCTGGTCGCCAAAGAGGATGACTTTAAGAGGACCGAGGAGCTAAATGCCAATTTTGCGTATGTGATAGCATACGTCGGGGCAATCCAGATCTTCCACAAGGCCAACCCAGCTGGCGACCTCGGTCCCTTCGTCGCATAGCTATATGATTATGTCCGCGACTACCCTCCTGCCCCCACCGTCCTCCTGGAAATCAAGGACTTGGAAGATATGGGTGTCGACCTTTCCTTCTTTGCCAATCTGAGTCGGATAGTGAGCCCCATTCCTGACTCGGAGGGTGTCCAGTCGGGGTCTAAGTCGATCTCCGAGACCCCTATGCTGGAGACCGCGGAGGGAAACGTCGGGGGAGAGGCCGAGGGGCAGTTCTGCAGGGCTTTGAGGGGAGGCGGCCTTTTGATTTTGCTCTTGATGTACTCTTTTCTTTTTAAACTTTTGATGTATCAACCTTCGGGCTACTTTCATGTAACGGCCTCCGGGCCATTCATCCAGTTTAAATGAAATTTCTGTTTTTCATTCCTTTGTTGTGTTGACTTGATTTCCTTATGCAACCTGATAACCTCTTAGTCCTTGTCGTCTTATTGTTAATGCGACTTTATATTGGACATAGTTTTTAGTTGTCTTATAAAGTCGAGGAAGGTCGCCCCTCAAAGGGTTGCGATCCTTCCTCCAGTATGTCGAAAGTCGTACCTTTGGGTTTTACACATGAATTTTGAAAAGAATAAAAGACATTATTATTGATAAATGGAAGTTGATTACAAGAGCGTGAACCTACTGATATTATTTCCTTAAATGAGTTGCATTCCACTGGTACTGAGCCTTGGTGCCATCTGGTCGTTCGAGCTCGTAGGCTCCATTTGGTAAGATCCTTGAGATTTTGAATGGGCCCTCCCAGTTTGGACCGAGGGCTCCATTTGACTCTCCGAGTACCTTTTTCAATACCAAGTCTCCTTCTTTGAAACATCGGAGTCGCACCTTAGAGTTATAGTACCTCTCCGACCTTTGCTTGTATCTTGCACTTCTCATGTTGTCCTATAAATGCCTTTCTTCGAGCAGGTCTAGATTCCTAGCCAAGGCCTCATCGTTGTGATTTAAAGTGACTTGACTTGTGTGGAGATTAGGGAAGTCGACTTCCGCATGTACGACCGCCTCGGTCCCGAAAGCAAGTGAGTAAGGAGTTTCTCCTGTCAAATTTCTGCAGGTCGTTCTGTAGGCCCATAATACATCCGGGAGCTCGCTAGCCCATTTTCCTTTCCCTCCCTCAATCTTGGCCTTGAGAGTGTGTTTGATGATTTTGTTCACTGCCTTGACCTGACCATTTAACTGTGGATGATATGGAGTCGAGAAGAGCTTTGTGATCTTCCATTTCTTGAAAAAGGCATCGATTTTGAGGCCTTCGAATTGTTTACCATTGTCAGATATGATAGCTTGTGGTAAACCAAATCTGCAGATGATGTTCCGCCATATGAATTTGATGACGTGATCTTGATCTATGGTCGCTAATGCCTCATCCTCGGCCCATTTTGTGAAGTAATCTACCTCCACCAGGGCGTATTTGACCGAGCCTGGAGTTGTCGGGAGTGAGCCAATGATGACTATCCCCCACTTTGCAAATGGCCAAGGACTGAGGATGCTGGTGAGCTCTTCTGGGGCAGCTTTGATGGAAGGGGCATAGATTTGACATCTATGGCACTTGCGGGTGAAGACGATGGCATCGGCCCTTAGTCTAGGCCAAAAATATCCTTGACTTGTGGCCTTATGGGCCGCAATTCTCCCCCGGCGTGGTTTCTGCATGCCCCTTCGTGTATTGCGCAGGACAACTTACCCTTGTTCAGGTGTGATACAACGAAGTAGGGGTATGCTGAAGCCTCGCTTGTACAGCTCATCGTTGATCATTGTGTATCGTGCGGCTCGTAATTGCAATTACCGAGCTTGGACTCTATCGTTGGCAGAAGACATGTTGTCAATCTAAGGTTGCGACTCTCGCGTGTGCGGTGGATGGGTGGGATAATGTCGTGATGGTGACATCCTTCATTTCTGGTGACCCTTCGAAAGTTACTTGCCGCGATGCTCGCGAGTTTTGTTCTCTCGGGATCAAGTTGACATGGATCTGTTCGAACTTTTGACATAATATTTTTACAATCTCTTGGTAGGATGCCATCCTATCATGCCATGCTTTGTATTCCTCCGAGACCTGGTAGGCCACGAGCTGGGAATCTGTGTGAACTTGCAGTCTTTTGACACCCATGGTTGTTGACATTTCTAGGCCGCTGATGAGTGCTTCATATTCGGCCTCATTGTTAGTCGCGGGGAAGTCGAAGGTGATGGAATTCTGGAAGGAGGTGCCCTCCGGGCTTATCAGAACCAATCTGGCCCCTGATTTATAGGAGGTCGCTGACCAGTCCACAAATAGCTCCCACGGCGGGCTGATGAGAAGGTAAGCTCAACGATAAAGTTGGCTAGTGCTTGAGCTTTAATGGCAGGCCGGGGCACGTATGTTATTCCGTACTGTTCGACCTCAATTTCCCATTTGAGGCATCGTCCCATTGTATCTGGTCGGTGTAGCACATTCCTTAGGGTTGTGGAAGTGAGGACTTCGACATGATGGTCGAAGAAGTACGGCCTCAATTTCCTTACGCTCATGACTAGCGCGTACGCCAACTTCTCTAACACCGGGTATCGCTGCTCGATATCGTTAAATGTTTGACTGACGAAGTAAATCGAAAATTCATCCTTGTCTTCTACTCGAATGAGTACTGCACTCAGAGCCGTTTCAGAGGCCGCGAGATATAGGAAAAGCATTTCCCCTGGAACTGGCTTCGATAGAATGCTTACATCCGCTAGGTAAGCTTTGATTTTATCAAGAGCTTCCTGGCTTTTAGGATCGTGTCGAACAGTGGTTTGCATTTGTCCCCCATTCGGGAGATGAACCTGTTCAAGGCGACCAGACAACCTGCGAGTTTCTGTACTTCTTTCTCATTTCGAGGTGCTCTCATGTCTAATATGGCTTTGACTTTTGTGAGGTTGGCCTCTATTCCTCGCTTGCTTACCAGATGTCCCAAGAACTTTCCAGATTCGACCCCGAAATTACATTTTTTGGGGTTTAGCGCATGTTGAATTTTCTTAGGATGTGAAAAGTTTGTGCCAGGTGCGTTAGGTGGTCTTCCGAACTCAGGCTCTTTATGACTATGTCATCCACGTAAACCTCCACAGACTTGCCGATGAGGTCGGCAAACATGTGGTTGACCAATCTTTGATATGTTGCCCCTGCGTTCTTTAAACCGAAAGGCATTCTTTTCCAGCAATAGATATTCTTTTCTGTCAAGAATGAGGTATGCTGTCGGTCTGGCTTGTGCATGACTATCTGATGATAGCCTGCAAAGACGTCCATGAATGACATCATCTCGTGGCCCGCCGTGTTATCTATCAGGTGATCGATGTGGGGCATGGGGAAGAAATCCTTTGGACACACACTGTTGAGGTCGGTGAAGTCGATGCATAGTCGCCAAGTCCCGTTTGACTTTTTTACCAACACGGCGTTAGCCACCCATTGGGGTTGATCGAAATATGTGATCAGGTTGTTGTCCAACAATTTCTTTACCTCTTCGGCTAACGCTGCATACTTCTTTGGGCCGAATTTTTGCTTTTTCTGGGCTATCGGCTTCCGAGCTGGATCTATGAGCAATTTATGACACGCGACCTTTAGGTCGATCCCCACCATGTATTTGTGTGACCATCCGAAGACATCCAAGTTCTTTTTGAGAAAGTCGATGACTTCCCCCTTCAGGCCGTCCGGTATCTTGGAGCCTATTATTACTTCTAGATCCGGTCGGGCTTGGTCTATCTTGACTTTCTCGAGGTCTTCCCCCGGGACGGCCCTTGGAGTATCTTGTCTGGGGTCGTCTATCTCTGCTTCGAGCAGAAATTCTTCTGGTTTGGGCCCCATTCTTGGATCGAGGTCGTCATGACTTCTTTTCTTGTTTGTCTTGTTACTCAATTCTTCGCATTGTTTTTCACTATCTATTACAAGTATTTATTTGCTAGATATCGGTGCGGAATTGAAAAGAGAAGAGGAATAAATCAAACAACCTCTTGCATCAACTTGGTCACCTTTTACGGTGCCGACCAGTCCACTCTTGGTGGGAAACTTTACACAAAAATAAAAAGTTGAGGACGCAGCCTCGAATTCATGCTCAAAGGGCCTCCCGAGGAAACCATTATAGGAGCTCGGGAGGTCGACAACTAGAAAATCTAAAAGCCTAGTGGCCCTAACCACTTCATTCAAAGTAGAAACTAATTCAACAGCTAGGTGGATCATCCCTGTTGGCTTCACAGTTGCATCTCCGAAGCCCTTCACGACGTGGTCGCATGGGGTGACGTAGGCGTCATAGTCCCTGAGCTGGTCTAGGGTCTTCTTGAAGAGGATGTTGCAGAAGGCCCCTCCATCTACCAGTAACCGGCATACAGTAGTACCCATGATATTGGCCTTAATCACCAAAGAGTCGACGTTTGGATAGACTATGCCAGCTTTATCCTTTTCGCCAAATTCGATCGTGCTGGTCTCCTCCCCTACCATGAAACTCGATAGCACCATCTTCCTGGCATTCTCTATCTCCCTTATCTCCGCCTTCATTCGCCTATTGGATGAGCCGGTTGTGGAGAGTCCCCCAACCATCCCGAGCGGGGAGAGGGTGTGTATGATGCGACCTCCAGTGCCGTCAGATATCGGTGGCATTGGTCGTTCCTGTTGGGATTATACTGAAAAGTATGCTTTTACTTTGTATAACCAAACTGAAGTTTCTTATTTATTTACTGAAATAAATTATTTAATCATTGTTGCATTAAATATGAATGAATGTTATATATGTTTATTGCAAACCCGTTCAATAAGACAGCATGTATTACGTTGTAGTTAATTTGGTGATACCCGATCACTGAAGATCAAATTAACAGCCCTCGTAATTAAGTACAAATTCACAACCCAGATGGAAATGAACGAACCATCATGAACGGTTGAAGTGTGAGACCCAGATTGGCCTGTCTTGACCAAGGGATCACACTAGCGCATTTAGGTGCGCTGAATGAGGACCTACAGGAGGACAAATTCTTCGGTACTGAATATACAAGAATTAGACCTCAGTGGTGCGTTGTTTCTTAATCTCCATCCCTTAAATAGGATCGTGTGAAATTAATAACTATTGCTTTGACTTATGATGGGAAGAGAGTCAATGTGATTCGATACCTTATATCTTGGGCAATATTATTAATTACATGACGATTGCTGACATTTAATATGGAGAATCGCGTGCAAGTACATCTTGCTTGATTTGTCCCATTGGTGGGCTCACATACTTTATCATGTCAAATCTTGCAAGTGGAAATTTATTTCCGGCATGGATAATAATGTTGAGCTGTCTTTACTCCAAGGACAAAGATATTAATTAATATAAAGCTTGTTTAGTGGCTTAATTAATTAATGGACTAAGATAATCTTAAACGCGGAAAATAATGACCGGGAGCCATATTATATGTGAAATAGTAATATGGGTTAAGATGGATAGTTCAATATTAATTTTATAGTGGAGTAAATTAATATTAATGGACTTGAATAATATTTGACACAAAATATTAAAGCTTCATAGTCCATTGAAGGTCCAATCTTAACTCTCCTAAAGGCCCCCCAAATAGCCCAAAATAAAGTCCAATTAATGAGAGAGAGAAGAAAATATTCTTGATATATTTCCAAGTAGTAATTTTTGAAAATTATGTAAATAAAAGGAAGAAAAGATTGTCTTGATTTTCTTGTAGATATTTTATGGAAAGAGATAATTATTATCCCATAAATTCAAGAAGTCAAATCTTGACTCCTTATATTTTGTTAATTTTGAAAATCATAAGGTAGAAGAGGGAAATAATTTTTTATGAAAAAATTAATTAAGGAGAAAAAAATATAGAAGATATATTCAAGATTTCTTGGAGACCAAGAAAAGATTTTCTTCCTTATATTTTGAGCTAAATTTCGACTACCTCCTCCATATAAATAGGAGATGAATTTTTCATCTCCAAGATAACACAAAAATTGATTTTTTTCAAAAAAATATCAATTGATTTTTGAAACGTCGACAGATTGTGTTTTTTTAAAAAACTTCAATTATGAGAGTGCAATTACATGTGTTGGAAATATTAGAAATCCACAAAGGTGATAGCAAAATATTTAATTTCTCTCCCATTAAAATTGTTCGTTGAAATCTTCCCACCGGATAGCGTCCAGTTGACTTTGGGGATATATTTGGGAAGGCTCTTGGGTTGATTCATCCGTTTGATTCTTCAAGAGGTTAGTAATTCCGTAACTCCTAGTTCCGCATGTTTAGGATTTACGTGAATTATGTGTACACATGTTGTTTATTATTATGTTGAATTGACTTAGGATTAATTCATGTTAGTAATTAACTGTTTAACTTAAATATGTATTTAAATAATAACCTCGAATAGATCTGGGCACCACGATTTTCCCAACAACTAGTATCAGAGCTTGGTTTCGAGCTCTGATTTTTTAAATTGTTATTTAAATTGTTGGACATTAAATTAAAATTGGATAGTAGAATTGTTAGATCTATTTTGCAGGTATCCAATTGTCATGGTATTTAATGTGTTTTATTTTCATGCGTATGAATGAATGGTTTTTTAATTCGACTTGTTCGGATTTGTTTTTCTCGTGAGAAAATCCACGAGTAGATTAGGCTATTTGATTTGTTCAATGTAATAGATTAGTCTAGATTTAAGGTATTTATTTTTCATTAAATAAATTGTAACCAGATCGAAGACGAAGACGGATAATAAGGGGAATTAAAACGGATCCGAATCAGATAGACACGGACGGCGCGCTACTTAAACATGCCAAGGGAGACACGCCAAGGCGTGGGCAATTTAACGGCGCCGGATGGGCTTTAATAAGACGGGCTTAGGGGATCACTGCTCGCTAAGCGCAGATGCGGGTTTGGGGCAAGGCAGGAGATGTATACAGACAGGGCTGCTGCACCATGCGCGCCGAGGGACGGGCGAGTGGCCGAGGCAAAGTGCGGGTGCTAGCGCTGCTTACCGAGGCCGCCAAGCTCCTCTAGCGGCATCGCGCATACGCGCTTTAGGCGATGGGCGCGGGGCGCCGGGCCAAGAGGCGGGCCGGATGCGGCATGCATCCCGATCGCGAGCCGCTATATGGGACGGGGCTAAGAGGCTGCCGGATGCGGGCATGCATCCCAATGTGTTTATTTTCTGCTTTGCTTGATTTATTACTGTTGTATTTTCTTGTGCTTTATTTAATTTGTTTAAATGTGTTTGCATGAGAATTGCTCAACGAAAAATCTCAAATTCAAAAATTACTAAGTATGTTTTAATATTTAATTTGATTTTGACACAAATTAATTTTGACCTCCATGATTTATTTATTTGTAAAATCTTTTAAAGAAATTCCCCTACGGGACGGTCAAACGATAGCTTTCACATGAATAAATTCCCAAAAGGTTGATTGTGAATTATTATTAGTGGCGACGATGACCCTCCCACGAGGCTCAATCAAAACGAAGTAATAATTCTGTATTCAATCATGGTTATTACTTAGGTATAAAATTGATATTTATATACTTCACCGAAGTCCCTGTCAATTTTATATTGGTCAAGCGGGAGCCGACTATTAATTTTCTTTGAAATTAAAGGTTTTTAACTGTTCTTGTTTGTAACCTACTTGATTGTGATTTAAATGATGACCCTCCCACGAGGCTCATTTAAATCTGTTTTGAGATGTTGGCTGATGCATGTTCATATTTTTTTTAGATTTTAATATGAATCATGTGATCGAATTATGTGATTTAATGTTGTGTTGATCTGGATATTGATACAAAATATATTTTTATTTCAGTTCAGTTTGTCGTAAACCTTTTAATCCACTGTTCAATATACTGAAAGAAAACCAACTCATCGGAGAAAATTTTGTTGATTGGAAATAAAAAAATTATAATTGTCCTAACTGCACAAGAGCACAAGTGGATTCTTGACATACAAAAAATCAGATGAGTCAACTGACGAGTCGAAAGTGCGGGGCTCGTCAGATCACCATGCGAGAGATGTTGTCGTTGAAAATGGTGGAGAGCAATCCCGTAAGGGATTACGTCCTCAAAATTGATGGCCCATCTAAACAAACTTGAGGATCTGGGTGCAGATTATGATCTAGGACCAAGATCAGTTTGCTACTCCACTCTCTGCCCAAAAGTTTTTGAGCACTTTGGCTTCGCTAGATGATTTGTTTCAAGCTTTGATCGCGGCGGAGACGTTGATGGGGCATAAAAATTCAAGCCTTGACGGCAAGTGGTCCATCTTCATCTTCTAGGTCAAGGGAAGGCAAGAAGAAGAAGAGGACCAAAAGCCATAAGCAATCAAACTCAACCATTTCCAAGGACAATGGTAAGATGAGGGATGCTGGTAGTGTCAATGAAACCTAGAGGGGAAGTGCTTCAACTGTGGTAAAGGACAATGGAGGTTGGCCTGTTCCAATCCCAAAAGGAATGGAAAGAAAGGTAATTCTCACACACTAGTTGTTGAAACCTGTTTGGCATCGTACACTTCTCATTCGTGGGTAGTTGATACGGAATCCACTGATCATGTTTGCTTCACGACAACTTAGTGGGAGTGAAATCCTCATCACGTTAGGCGATGCTACGAGAGTGGCAGCTGAAGCAGTGGGAGATGTGCACCTGTCTTTTGAAGACAAGAGTTTAATTTTAAGAGATGTTTTTTATGTTCATGTTTTTCGGAAAAACCTTATTTCTAGTTCTAAAACTGTTTGTCGATGGATATTCTGTTCATTTTAATAAGCATGTTACTGTTTTTCATAACGATGTGATTATCTATCGTGGAACTTTAAGGAACAATCTCTATATTATTAACTGCGCACATCACTCACAAAATGCATCCTATAACACATCTACTATTTCTTATAAACGAAAGCGTTCGGATGACGTGAACGAGACACTTCTTTGGCACCTAAGATTTGGTAAAATTAACCCGAAAAGGATTCAAAGGTTGGTACAAGATGGTTCTTTGGGGTCCCTCCAAATTAAGCCATTTCCGACTTGCGAATTGTGCTTGGAAGGTAAAATGACCAAGAGGGCATTTGGAGCAAAGGGGATTAGAGCTAAAGAAGTGTTAGAAATCGTTCACACCGATGTGTGTGGTCCAATGCAAATCAAAGCTAGAGGTGGCTACAAGTATTTCGTTACTTTTATCGATGATTACTCACGCTACGGATACATTTTCCTAATGAAGCATAAATCTGAGACCTTTGATAAATTCAAAGAATTTAAGGCTCAA
Source organism: Stenogyne calaminthoides (assembly GCA_037126765.1). Lineage (NCBI taxonomy): Eukaryota > Viridiplantae > Streptophyta > Magnoliopsida > Lamiales > Lamiaceae > Stenogyne > Stenogyne calaminthoides. Next base: position 17,389,792 of record JBBCBC010000033.1, on the reverse strand, counting down.
GCAGAGAATCATAAGGGAAAAAGTATCAAGTTTCTACGATCTGATCGTGGAGGCGTATACCTCAGCGATGAATTTCTGAACTACCTATCGGAAGTGGGGATTGCATCCCAGTTGACTGCACCCGGTACCCCTCAACAAAATGGGGTTGCAGAACGAAGGAATAGAACGCTTTTAGAAATGGTAAGGTCAATGATGAGTTATGCGGATTTACCAAAATTGTTCTGGGGTTACGCATTAGAAACAACGGCTTACATTCTGAACCTAGTGTCATCCAAATCGGTACCTAAAACCCCGAGAGAATTATGGACGGGGCGCAAACCCAGTTTTGGACACATCAGGATCTGGGGGTGTCCGGCATACGTGCTAGACAAGGAAGCCGGTAAATTAGATGCACGTTCAGAATTAAGGATGTTCATAGGGTACCCCGAAGGAACTAAAGGATGCATGTTCTATGGTCCCGAAGATCAAAAGGTGGTGATCAGTACCAACTTTAGATTTTTGGAAGAAGACTATATGAACAGTCGAAAGCCTAGAAGTGAAATTACCTTAGAAGAACTTAGGGGGCCAACTCCATTGCCAACTGTACAAAATGATATACCAAATGTCACACCTACACAACCGGAACCTCGTCGTAGTGGGAGGGTTATAAGAAAACCCGAGAGATTCTTGGGGATCGGAGAGTCTTCGGACTTGATCTCCGCAGAAGAGTCAGATCCATGGTCCTACAACGAGGCGATCCGAGACAAAGATGCTCAATATTGGCAAACAAGAATGGAAGCCGAGATGGGTTCAATGGATCACAACAAGGTGTGGGAGCTAGTCGAACCACTTGATGGGGTAAAACCCATCGGATGCAAGTGGGTATACAAGAGAAAAAGGGGATCGGACGGAAGGGTTGAAACCTTCAAAGCAAGACTAGTGGTGAAAGGGTACACTCAGAAAGAAGGGATCGATTATGAGGAAACCTTTTCACCCGTAGCCATGCTCAAGTCCATCCGCATTCTCTTGTCGATTGCTGCGAATCTAGATTTTGAGATCTAGCAAGTGGACGTCAAGACAGCCTTCCTAAATGGAATCTTGACGAAGAAATCTATATGCAACAACCCGAAGGCTTCATTGAAAAAGGGCAAGAGCATCTGGTTTGCAAGCTTAGGAAGTCCATTTATGGGCTGAAGCAAGCATCCCGAGCTTGGAATCAGTGTTTTGATCAAGTTATAAAATCCTACGGATTCGATCAAAAAGAATTTGAAAGTTGTGTCTATAAAAAGCGTGGCAGAACTGCATTGGTATTTTTGGTACTATACGTGGATGACATTCTGCTCATCGGAAATGATGTAAAGGTGTTATCGGACGTAAGGGCATGGCTGTCAAAATAGTTTCCATATGAAGGACTTAGGGGAAGCCGGTCACATCCTAATGATCAAGATCACTCGAGATCGCAGGAAAAGAATTATCGGGCTTTCGCAAGCCTCATACATAGACACTATTTTGAAGCGCTTCAGCATGCAGGATTCCAAGAAAGGCTTTGTGCCCTACAGACACGGAATCCATTTATCCAAAGAGATGTGTCCCAAGACACAGAAAGAGATAGATGACATGAAGGGCATCCCTTATGCTTCGGCTGTGGGAAGCCTCATGCATGCAATGCTGTGTACGAGACCGGATATCTGCTTTGCCATAGATATGGTGGCAAGATATCAAAGTAACCCTGGGAAAGAGCATTGGACTGCAGTAATGAACATTCTGAAGTACCTGAAAAGGACAGTCTGATCCCCATCGATTACACGGACTTGGATTTCCAATCAGACATTGACTCCAGAAAGTCTACCTCGGGTAGTGTGTTTCGCATGGGGGGAAGCCATGACATGGAGAAGCGTAAAGCAGAAATGCATCGCTGATTCTATAATGGAAGACGAGTACGTCGATGCTTGTGAAGCAGCGAAGGAAGCGGTTTGGCTCAAGAACTTCCTGGTGGACTTGGACGTGGTCCCGAATTTGCCCGGCAAAATCACGGTCTACTGTGATAACGCCAGAGCAGTTGCAAATTCAAGGGAACCGAGAGCCCACAAAGCCAGTAAACACATTGAAAGAAAATACCATCTCATAGGAGAAATCGTTAAGAGAGGAGACATTGAGGTGGCTAAGATTGCATCGGAAGATAACCTAGCAGATCAATTCACAAAGGGTCTCCCTCAGAGTACATTCGAGAGACATGTGGAAGGAATGGGTGTCAAGGACTTTGCCTATCTTCTTTGAGTATAAGTGGGAGAAATATTATTAGGTTCGTGTAGGGTGACATTAGATGTCACATAGAACACGAGACATGCGTTGTAGTATACTTAAAAGCAGACTTTGAGTATAAGTGGGAGATTGTTGGGGTTATTTGAAAAGTATGATTTTGCTTTTGTATAACCAAATCAAGTTTCTTATTTATTTCTTTGAAATAAATTATTTAATCACTGTTGCATTAAATATGAATGAATGTTATATATGTTTATTGCAAACCCGTTCAATAAGACAGTACGTATTACTGAAGATCAAATTAACAGCCCTCGTAATTAAGTAGAAATTCACAACCCCGATGGAAATGAACGAACCATCATGAACGGTTGAAGTGTGAGACCCAGATTAGCCTGTCTTGACCAAGGGATCACACTAGCGCATTTAGGTGCGCTGAATGAGGACCTACAGGAGGACAAATTCTTCGGTACTGAATATACAAGAATTAGACCTCAGTGGTGCGTTGTTTCTTAATCTCCGTCCCTTAAATAGGATCGTGTGAAATTAATAACTATTGCTTTGACTTATGATGGGAAGAGAGTCAATGTGATTCGATACCTTATATCTTGGGCAATATTATTAATTACATGACGATTGTTGACATTTAATACCGAAAATCACGTTCAAGTACGTCTTGCTTGATTTGTCCCCTTGGTGGGCTCATATCCTTTATTATGTCAAATCTTGCAAGTGGAAATTTATTTCTGGCATGGATAATAATGTTGAGTTGTCTTAACTCCAAGGACAAAGATATTAATTAATGTAAAGCTTGTTCAGTGGCTTAATTAATTAATGGACTAAGATAATCTTAAACGCGGGAAATAATGACCGGGAGCCATATTATATGTGAAATCGTAATATGGGTTAAGATGGATAGTTCAATATTAATTTTATAGTGGAGTAAATTAATATTAATGGACTTGAATAATATTTGGCCCAAAATATTAAAGCTTCATAGTCCATTGAAGGTCCAATCTTAACTCTCCTAAAGGCCCCCCAAATAGCCCAAAATAAAGTCCAATTAATGAGAGAGAGAAGAAAATATTCTTGCTATATTTCCAAGTAGTAATTTTCGAAAATTATGTAAATAAAAGGAAGAAAAGATTGTCTTCATTTTCTTGTAGATATTTTATGGAAAGGGTTAATGATTATCCCATAAATTCAAGAAGTCAAATCTTGACTCCTTATATTTTGTTAATTTTGAAAATCATAAGGTAGAAGAGGGAAATAATTTTTTATGGAAAATTTAATTAAGGAGAAAAAAATATAGAAGATATATTCAAGATTTCTTGGAGACTAAGAAAAGATTATTCCTTATATTTTGACCTAAATTTCGACTACCTCCTCCCTATAAATAGGAGATGAATTTTTCATCTCCAAGATAACACAAAAATTGATTTTTTTCGAAAAAATATCATCATCGACAAAATATCAATTGATTTTTGAAATGTCGACAGATTGTGTTTTTTCGAAAAACTTCAATTATGAGAGTGCAATTCCATGTGTTGGAAATATTAGAATCCACAAAGGTGGTAGCAAAAAATTTATTTTCTCTCCCATTAAAATCGTTCGTTGAAATCTTCCCACCGGATAGCATTCGTGGACTTTGGGGATATATTTGGGAAGGCTCTTGGGTTGATTCATCCGTTTGATTCTTCAAGAGGTTAGTAATTTCGTAACTCCTAGTTCCGCATGTTTAGGATTTACGTGAATTATGTGTACGCATGTTGTTTATTATTATGTTGAATTGACTTAGGATTAATTCATGTTAGTAATTAACTGTTTAATTTAAATATGTATTTAAATAATCACCTCGAATAGATTCGGGCACCCCGATTTTCCCAACAGTTCCCCCTGGCCGATGTTCCCTGGAGTTGGTTCTACCTGCCGGGGTCGGTTTGCCTGTTGGTGACCTCCCTGGGCATGATCTTGATTTCTTTGAGGTCGCATGACAAACTCATCCAACAGCCCGTCCTCGTACAGCCTCTAAAGCTGAGGAAGTAGATCTTTGCACTTGCTCTTGTAATGGCCTGTCTGCTCATGGAAATGGCAGATATTGTTGGGGTTCGACTTGCCATTATTTTTTATAGGTCGCGGCGGGACTAGTAGTTCTCGCTCTCTGATCTGGTTGTAGACATGTCCAGGTGTCATACCTAGTGCCTCCATCAATTTTAGCGGGATGTTTTCTTCGAAAGACTTGAAGCTGTCGGGTGCCTTGTAGGGACCCCCGGTTTTTTTGGAGCTTTTCCTCGAGTCCGCGGCCTCTTTGTCACTGGAGAGTCTAGACTCTAGAAGTTCTGATGCATGGATAAGGTCGCTATCTCGCCTTTGGAAGTCGGTATAGCTTACTGAATATTCGGTGGTCATGCGCCACCAAAGTTTGGTTCCCTTTTTGAGGTCGGAAATGGACCCAAGTACCTTGGCCTCGTCTCTGATAGGGCCCCCTTCGAGGATGAGTTTGTCGATCCTTTCAATGTAGGATCGATCTGACTCTGTGTCCCCTTGTTGGGTATTCATCAGTCGCTGTCTGGTCGCTTGTCAGAGTGCCAAGGCCGTGAAGTGGGTTAAAAACAATTTGACAAGCTGTTCGAATGTATCTACCGAGAAAGGTGGTAGCGAGGTGAACCACTGATGAGCCTAGTCACTTAGGGTCAGAGAAAACAGCCGACATTTTATGGCATCAGATGTGCCCATGGAGGTCATGTAGGAGTTATACTTCGTTATGTGGACCCTTGGGTCCAAGTTCCCACTGTAGCGATCTAGAGCCGCTGTGTTGATATTCCTTTGGGTAGGTGCCAAAGTAACCATATTTCTGAGTGGGGATTCTGGGATGGTGAGGTTTTGGTCTGCCCCTGCCAGCCCATTCCGACCCTCTGCTCGCTCAAGAAGTCGATGGACCGTCCGGGCCAGCGCGTCGATATTCACATCGCGATGATCCCTGGGTGGGAAAGTCGCTCATGGGTCGCCATGGTGGATTGCCGAGCTTCCCAGTAGTTCGTTATGATGCATGTTCAGAGCTAAAGCGAGATCTCGCTCCACCTGGTCAGCAAATCGGGGCTGAGACTGAGCCTCATCCTCGATGATCATTGGGGCTTTCTGGGCCCCCTGATTTCCAAGTTGATCACACGTTGCCCGATCCCTCCGGCTTTTCTAGGAGCCGGCGGTTCCGAATGATGGCGTGCTTCGCCGCGTCATACGCCAGTTGGCCTGTGGAACGGCCTTTTTGATAAGAACATTCTTGCACTTCGAGGTTCCGGCATCATGCGCCGCCTTCTTGAGGAGAGGTGTTTCTTGTTGAGGATGGCCATTATGGCCTTTGCATCCTCCGGCTTCCAGACAAGGTTCCACCAATCGGGGGTGGCATCCGGGACGGCGGGGTGAGATGGGTGCGAACTTACCGAAGCTTTGATGTCGTCACGGGCATCCGTCTTGTTTCTGGTAGCATTACCTTGGTTGATCGCCATTGACAAAAAGATGGGTCTCCTGAGGATTTGTGAACAAATCGACAGAAAGGTTTCCCATAAACGGCGCCAAATGTTGTAACCTAGAATTTACGTCTAGGGAAACACACAAGTAATGGATCGAACCTTTAAGTAACGAACTGCAATTGTAAATTACACTCGAATTTGGTTACCCAGTTCGTCTTTTGAATAAGACTATTCTGGGGGCGCCCAAGCCAGGAATATTTAATTATCTCTTTTTTGCCTAGAATTCTAAGATTTCTCCTCCACGGGCTTGCTGAGGCTCCCTTCGCCGGTGCTAGGGTTTCCTTAATCAACCCATGATTTCCACGTCCGGATACACTTGCCTTGCTTATGCCCCGCGTTATCCGCGCCGTTAACTGCCCATATCTTTACTATGTTTATCTCTTCGCCGACTTCGGCTTGAAGTCCCTTCAGACCTGTGGTCTTCCCAAAGTCGCTCCGCGACTTTCACACATCTCTAAGTCGCTCTGCGACCTCCTCAGCTCAAGTGAAGTCACTCCAACTGACAGATACGTAATAGAGAGTCGTCTCACCGAGTCGGATTATTTCATGCCACAACAAGCAATTTGAAAAGGAATAAGTGTTTTTGAAATGAATCGCTTGAGAACAATGAAATGATTTTTGCAAGAAAACAAGTATTCGTTTCCAAATAGTGGCAAATGTGAATAGTGTAAGTGCAAAAGGTTTTCTGAGAAGTAACCTAGGGTTTAGATAGTGGGAGGGAAAAAAATTTATACAACTTCCCGTAAATACTTGAGTGTTCATGTTTTGAAATGAATGGATGAGATAAGTCAGTCGAAAAGATTTTAGATCGTGTGCTTGCATCTTGTATGCAAAACTGGGTTCTGAGTGATTGCAATAACACTATTACTATGACAGAATATAGGCACATTCGTAGGTACAATGTTATAATCCCTCAGTTGCTGACTAAGCCAGAGCAGTTGAGAGCAACAGCTTCCTGCGGCCATGTATTCTACTTCAGTAGTAGATTGGCAACAGATGTCTGTTTCTTTGAGTACCAAGAGACCTTATTGCCTAAGAACTGACATGTTCCTAAGGTTGACTTTCTATTTATTCTGCAACCACCATAATCAGAATCAGAATACCCACTAAGCTCTAGATTATCATCTGATGTGTAGTTTAATCCAAGATTAACTATCCCCTTCAGATACTTAAGAATCTGCTTAGCTGCTTTTAGGTGGTTTGCATCAGATTTGCCTGAAATCTGGCACATACACCTACTGCGAAGGTTATATCTGGTCTGTTGGCAGTCAGGTATAACAAAAACCCAATGAGAGCTCTATATTCTTTCTAATTGGTTTTCTGACCATTCTCTCCTGGATCCATCTTGAAGGAAGTCATCATGGGAATTCTGGCAGTCTTACAGTTCTGAATTCCATACTTAGCCAACATATTTTTGGTCGACAGTTCCTGAAGACCTAGAAAATAGTTCATCTGACCCATCATGGATATTTTGAATTTCCCTTGCATCAGTTTGCTGAATTTCTCACATAAGTTCTGATTGGGAGATCCAAAAATAATGTCGTCCACGTAGATCTGAACCATCAGAATATCATCACCATCTTCAATTCTTAACAAAGTTCTGTCTATAAGTCCCTTAGTTAACCCGCTGTCTATCAAGAACTAGGATAGTGTATCTGTGAGCTTGTTTCAGTCCATAATGAGCTTTTCTTAAACGGTACACTTGGTTGCCTGAATCAAAGCCAGGAGGTTGTTCGACATAAACTTCCTCCGCTAGTACCCCGTTTAAGAATGCACTCTTTATGTCCATCTAATACACAGTAAATCCTCTATGAGCAGCATAAGCCAGGAACAACTGAATGGCTTCCTGGCGAGCGACTGGTGCAAAGGTCTCATCATAATCAATCCCATTATTTCTGGTTATAACATTATGCTCATCCTCTTGTTCTTGAAGACCCACTTAGTGCCAATCATATCTTGATGAGTTGGTTTGTCTACAAGTTCCCAAACTTGATTTCTATCGAATTACTCTAGTTCTTCTTGCATGACTAGAATCCAGTTACCATCAGCTAGAGCTTCTTCCATAGTGAGGGGTTCCTTCAAAGACAAATTGCAACAATACATAGCACTTTCACCAATCTGATGTCTAGTTTGAACTCTACCAGATGGGTCTCCGATGATCAGGTCAGTAGGATGGTCTCTTAACCAGATCCTTCTTTCCTGATTACATCAGTTTGGAGATCATCATCCTCTTCTGATAGTGAATCACTAGAGATTGGGAGAGGTGCAGAAGTAGGATCCACTTGGCATGAACATGTCTCAGCTGATGTTGGAATCATCATAGATCAAAAGAGATTAAATCATTAATCAAGGAACATCAAAAAGAGAAAGTGTTCCCTAAACCAGCGATGTCTAAAAAGTTGTTATTGTCTAAAAGTTGTACGAGTTTCTTCGCCGGCGGTTATGGCGTAACTTAGGGTTTCGACTAAATATTTGGTGAATCGTCAAGATCAAAGTTAGGAACATACACTGTTACGTGATTTGATTCCTTTTCTTTGATGCTTAACTGATCCATTTTTTGAGCATCAGGTACATCTTGTTCTGGTACGTCATTTTCTGAAGCAGATTTCTCCTGATCAGATGTTGACTCATCAAAGACCACATGAGGTGTTTCTTCCACAACTAGAGTTCTCCTGTTGAATACTCTAAAAGCCTTGCTGGTTGAGGAATATCCTAAGAATATACCCTCGTCTGACTTAACTTCCAAGGTTTTCAACTGACTCTTCCTATTGTTGTGAATGAAACACTTGCATCCAAAAACATGGAAGTAAGAAACACTAGGTTTTCTGCCCTTCCACAGTTCATAGTGTTTTGAAGTGAATCTTAGTCAGAGAATATCTGTTATGTTCAGAGTGTGATAAGCAATGTTGATTGCTTCTGCCCAGAAACGGTGGAGTTGCATGTTCAGCCAACATTGTGCGAGCAGCTTCTTTGAGTGTTCAGTTCCTCATTTCTATATTAGGCGTTCTTCCGGCTGATGTCTCATGTTGTATTCCAAACTCCTTGTAAAAATCATATATGAATGAATTCAAGAACTCGGTTCCCTTGTCTGGTCTGATCTTTATAATACTGAGACCTTTCTCATTTTGTAATCTCTTGAGCAGCTCAGGTATCTTTGTTGTAGTTCCATTCTTCTTATAAAGGGATACAACCCAGGTGAACTTGGAGAAGTCATCCACGATCACTAGAGTGTATTTGCGTCCGCTGAAACTAAGTGGCGTAACTGGTCTAAAAAGATTCATGTGGAGCAGTTGCAGTACTCTGCTGGATGAAGGTGAAGGAATCCCTTTGAATGAAGCCTTGACTTTCTTTCCCTTCTGACATGCGACACATATCTGTTCCTTAGAGAAAACTTCATTCGGGAGCCCTTCAACCAAGGACATCCTTGCTATCTTGTTAAGAGTTTTAAAGTTTAGATGACTCATTCTCTTGTGCCATAGCCAACTGCTGCTTTTTGAACTCTTAACATTCAGGCATGAATTTCTTGGACAACTGTCCCAATCTGTAGTGTAAATCGTTCCTTTTCTGGAACCAGTTAGCAAAATCTATTGAGTAGCTCGATTCTAGATAGTACACTGATCAGTCGAGAACTCAACATTGAATCTGTTGTCACAGAATTGTGAAACTGATAACAGGTTGTGCTTTAAACCATCGACATACGAAACTCCAGAAACATGTATATCATCATTAACTAAGTTTTCGAACCCTCTGGTAAAACCAAAGTTTCACCAAAGATTACACGTGGGCCTTCTTGCTCTATGTATGAACTGAGGAGATGCTTGTTGCGTGTCATTTGCCTTGAGCATCCACTATCGATATACTAAATAGTTGCTTGTAAACCTCCTTTATTAGCCAAACCCACGCGAACCTGCAGTCAGATCAGGCTTTAGGTACCCCAATAGGATTGGGTCCTGAGGGGTTAGTTTTACGTTTCGGGATCCAAACAAACAGGCACTCTTATGGTAATCATCAAGATCAGAAGACCTGATTTGTCTCTCATAAGCATCTAGATAATCATACATCTCTTCATGTGCGTTCTGATCAGTATGATTATGAGTGTGAACCTTGGATGAATCAGAAGACTTGGGGTTTTTCTTGTTATTCTGTCTTCTTTTAATCCAGTGGGGCTCAGGTGCAGTTGTCCTGGATTTCTGTTTATAAGGGTAGGTACGACTGCTTCCATCAAAAGATTCAAATCTTTTTTGCACAGATGGTTTAGTCAGGTTACCTTTAGCATGCTGGTTAGGCAGCTTGACCTGATTAGGTTTCAGTTGGGACTGTCCCTTGCGAGATGGTCCAGGTTGATACCTAGTCTCCTGATTGAGTTGAGGTCCCTTCAGAAGAATTGGGCTCTTCTGTTGATTCCTCGGCTAATGTCTGGTCAGTTGGAGTTCATTTATGTTCCCTTTCTTACCAGACACTTGCCTTGCCTGATCAGGTGTTCTTTCCCTTATTTGATATAGATTTAACATAATTTGAATCTTTTCCAGAAATTTTTCTTGATTCACTTTTTGAAGGTGAACCAGATTGGACATGTGAGGATCCAGAAGGGCCTTCATACCCAATACCCTTCTTATTAGTTGGCTTGCGATAGTAGTTGTTCAGACTTTGAATACTCTTAGATGAGTTTGTGAAAACTTCTACTTTCTTTTGCAAACTGTCCTCACTGATTTTTAGACTCTCATGCAGTCGGAAGAGTTCATCAAACTTAGCTTGTAGGACTTTGAGATCATCAGCTTGTTTCAGATTGAGAGCTTGTTATATCTTAATCAGTTTATCCTGATCAGAATTACTGACTTTCAGAAACTCCATTTATGTGGTCATCTTCTGAACAGTCTCAACTGATTTCAGTTCAGCTGCTCTTCTGGCATTATTATCTTTGACAAGCCCAATGTTCTCAGCCCTTAGCTTATCGTTCTCAGCTTCCACTATTGTATAAGTGTCTACTGCAGCAGAGAGATCATCAAGCAATTGCTCATTGTAGAGTTGTAGGTCAATCTCTCCAGCAGGTGTGCTAGGCACAACAGGTGTGGAAACAGAAAGCACTGAAGGTTTAGAGATTACCTCAGTTTGATCAGCTTCCTTGGCCATGAGATAGATATCGTCATCAGATGAGAATATCAGATCATAGACATCATCAGTAGTAGTCATCAGGCAGAAATCCTTGACAGATGAATATCCAGAGTCATCTAAAGGCAGATAAGAGTCATCGATACCAGATGTGTCTGCAACCATTGCTTTTCTGTCCTTGTATCTTTGCTCTCTTCTGTTCTGCTTCTCTTCTCTTTCTTTAGGAGTTAGGTCAGGACAGTCGACACTGTAATGACCTGGTTTTGACAGTGGAAGCACGCTCCAGAATCCTCGGAATTTCTTCTGCCAGGTGAGTCTCTTCTCCTATATGATCTTTCAGGATATTTTATAGCTTACCTGTAATCAGAACCTCTTCGATCTGATATATCATCTCGTCTGTCGTCCTTACGATCATCTCTCTTATCTTCTCTGCCATCATCTCTTCATCATCCCTATGATCATCTCTTCGATCGTCTCTTCTGTCATCAGAACGATTTCTTTCTTGTGATCTGTCGGTAGATCTTCTTTCTCTTCCTTTGCTGTTTTGATAATCACGATAGAATATTCGATACTTTCCCATTTGAACATTTGATCGTTCAAGTTTTTTTGCTTAGCAGGGCAATTTGTTCAGCCTGACTCATGATGTTTCCTACTGGTTCAGCAGTTCTTGAAATGCTATTGGTTGCCTAAAATGCAACAGCTTTTGTCGTGGTTGGTGAAGCTTCAGTAGGAGCTTCTTTAGTTTCATCTTGACCTCTCTCAATCAGGTCAAACTCATGATCTTTCAAACTGAGATATAGGTTGCTCGGTTTCATGGTAGCAATATCCTGACAATCCTTAATTACAGTAACCTTCATATCCCATTTCTTTTGTCAGGGACCTCAGAATCTTGTAGTTAATGTCCTTGTTTGACATTTCGCGTCCCAGTTCACAAAGTTTGTTAACTCCCTTGGAGATTCTTCCGTCAAGCTGATTGATGGTCTCATTTGGCAGCATCTTGAGTTTCTCGAATTTGACTAGTGTAGCTTGCAATCTGTTATCTTTGATCAAATCATTCCCTTCACATACCTCAGCTAGAGTATCCCACATCTCTTTAGCAGTTTTCAAGTATTTGACTTTCTCACGAGTATTCTTATCTAGAGTTTTCATGATGATATGTCTGGCAACAGTATCCAGATTTTACAGTTTCCTTTCTTCAACATCCATCAATGAAGGACTCTTTCTGATTCTTACTCCAGGTGGATGTGTTGGATCACTTCCTTCAGTTGGGTTGATGTGATAGATAATAATGGGTCCTTTTTCAAGAACTTCCATCATTCTATTGCTTATTGAACCCAGATGATTGCCCATGTAGATAGTCAAGTCGGCATACTCATCGACATTGAACTTAGGCAGACCATGATACATCCCTAATGTATTATCCATGCTGAATATGTGAATTGAAAACAGATGAGTTTTAAACCAGGTTTTTCAAAGATCTGTTCAAGTGACCACAATGGTTCTTCCTCAAGAACCGATGATACTCAAAGCCAGTGGTCCATAGAACCACCGCTCTGATACCACTTGTAGGTCCCGAATGGGTTTCATGAGGTGGAAGTCTAGAGGGGAGGGGTGAATAGACTTTCAAAACTTTTTGTGATCAGCGTGTAAAAGCAGGTAAGTGATGATAGAGTGCGTGTGAGAATCAGTACGATCTGATATCCAACTTACTGTTAGCTATGAAGCAAATCAGTTCGGTGTCTATCAGGTCAACTGATGTGCGGAAGTTGTTTTAACCCATGTAGAAAAACAAGTTTATATAAAGCAGATTCTAAGTTTTCTTGGGTCAGATCAGGTGACAAAGTATCAGACTGATCAGATCAGCTGCTTGATGCAGAATTGATCCTATCTTAGAATATGCATGTTTGCTTTAAATACCAGATGTGTGTGTTAAAATGTAAAGCAGGTAAACAACACAAGATTTATAGTGGTTCCGACAACTGGTCCTACGTTCACTCTTCTCTGTCAGCAGGGGCGCTCACTTAACCAACTGGACTTAGTTTAATGTGTTAGTCCAACACAGTACAAACAGATGTTTATGGAGTTCTCACTCAAGTATCCCAGAAATAAAGACTAGAATCCCTAGCTTGAAATCTTGCAAAATAAACTTATCCTAACACTCAGTTTGGGGTAAGATTTGTATGGTTTCCAACTAGAAATCTATACTAGTATTTGAGTAGTCTAAAGCTAAAGGATGAGATTTCTTGCTAAGAACCTATGGGATGAACACTTAGAATTTTCTTGAGTTCTTGGTGTTCTTCGTGCGGAAATAGCTTGTGTTTGAGCTTGTGTATTAGTTCTATAACCTTACTCTGAAGGTTTGATCCCATATATATAGCTACAAAATTGAATTAGCCGTTGGAGAACAATTCAAATTTCGGTCTATTTAAGGTAGGTTTGCAGGGTTGATTTGATGTGCTCAGAGGCGGCATGGCCAAATGCGTGCTCCGTCATCCTTTATAGTCATTTGACAGCCTTGTCCTGCACCGTCAGTTCCATACATGCATGTCTCGCTCTCATTGGTTGTCAAGTACACTTATTCAGCGCTTTATTCACCAACTTAGGTTGACATTTTTCTTGTCTAATTGACTTGCATGCCTTGGGTAAACACTTGCGTGTTACCTGATTGAACTGACTCTTTTGTTGTTCTTCTGATGTCGGTCTTCATAAGGTCTTCTGGTCTTGTTATACGCTAGTCTTCTGATCTTCAAGTCTTCTGAGTCTTCTGTTTGATGTCCTACCTGATCATCTGACTAGTCTGATCTTCTGAACTTCTAATCTTCTTCAAGACTTTACCTATACATATTGAGTTCCCCCTCAATATGTGACCTATTTATTACATCACTTGTCTATACATATCAGCTGGTCATCCTATTCTGATATCTAGTTCATCAGTCAGCAAACAGGTCTGACTGGTCCTATTACAACCTGTATTGGAACTTCCATCAAAACTACAAATTTCCCAACACAAGACAAGTCAATCTGAGATTTACACATCAACCTATAACAACGGAGTGTCCAATTCCATCTATATTGTGAAGATGTACTTCTTTACAAGGAACTGTTAATGTGATCTTCTGTGATCGGGTATCACCGCATTAACTACAATGCAATATTGTTGGTCCCAAGTACGAGTCACACACGTGTATGGAGGGGGGAAATACACGTGTATAGTATTTTTCAACTTCTTAAAACCCTGCTGATCAGTGAGTCAGGCCTTCCTGAGTTTAGTCCTGAAAAACACAAATCACCCTGAGTCAAAGTCTACAGAGACAATAACCCTGAGCAGCTTTCAGTCCTTCAAACTAGCTCAATTGATCCTGAGTGCTAAATATCCTGAGTAGCTTGGCACAGATAACAGTCTTACTGAATACTCAGAAAAGTTGTTCAGTTTGATAGTTATCTATACTAGCTAGCTAAGGTGCGGAAAGTGCTAAGCTTATACTCGTTTTACTTTACTGAAAATACATTTTCCTTTATGAAGACAGTGTTTAGGCTTTGAATAGTTTAATGCAAGTTCAGTGGATTGGTTCCAACTGAATTCAAAAAAAGCTTTTAATCCTTCAGTGAAAATATGCAACACTTAAATGCAATACATAAGGTAAATAACACAGCAAATTTATAGTGGTTCAGAGACTCAAGCTCCTATATCCACTCTCCCTGATCCTCAGGGGAATTCCTTAAACACTTCAGGAATCCGCTTGGTTTAGAGTGCCAAGGTACACTGACCAAATTACCTCTCAAAGGCAATCTGATCCCTAGGATCTACTTCCTGAGTCCTAGTACTCAGAACTACTACTCTCTCTCAAGCTTTTAGACTGAACAACGCATCTTACTAACTCTTACAACTCTCTCAACTTCCAAACAATCAACTACTCAAACTTCCTAACACTTAGGGTTTGGGTTTTGGTTTGGTTTCCAACTAGGGTTGAGATATCCTTTACAATAAGAACAGAATGCAAAGGCTAGGATATCTCTACTAAGTTTCGGATCTTAACAATACTAGGCTTAGTATGTGAGCTCTCTTCAAAGTGAAACACTTGAGAAATCTTGTAGGGTTTCGAGTGCTTCAAAAATAAACTTGAATAAGTATGAGCTCTGGAGTTGCTTGATTTCTCGTAACCTTGAATGAGTCAAGGCCTTCGGTATTTATAGGCAACTCTAAGAGTCACTCTTGAAAAAACTATCCGTTGGAGGACATAGCTTCAAGGGTTTCCTCTTTTGGTAAGTAATAAACGACTATATTTAGGGTTTGAACATGCCCTTGCATGCTTTGGGTAATACGAAGCTAAGAAGCCAATCACTTGCTTCTGTAGATTGGAAGATATCAGTCGTGACATTTCCTTAGTGGTATATCGTTTTCAGTTTCAGTAAAGTACGTTGTTGTCACCTCCTTATTGGTCGAGATCTTCCTTTGATCAGAGATAAATAAACGACTCTTTTTTGGTCAACTCCACTTAACTGGTACATTCCTTAAAGCCTACGAATACATAACATTCTCTTTGTTTGTACTAAGAATGAACATAACACTATTTACAAAATAGTTGTTCAGGATCATACACTTGAGAAGAAAACATCTTCAGGATCTTCGGTCTTCAGGGTCATTAGGTCATCAGAACTTTTATTAACCTATTCTTATCTAAATCTATTGACTATACAGGGTGCAGATTCTCCTGAAATGCTAACTATTTGAAACCTGAGTCCTATTCTACCAAGATGTATTGATACATGTTATAGTCAAGGGTTTTAGTGTTGGGGTAATATTAGAAAGTATGCTTTTACTTTGTATAACCAGACTGAATTTTTGTCTTATTTGCTGAAATAAATTATTTATCACTGATGCTTTAAATATCATTGAATGTTACATATATTTACTGCATAACTGTTCAATAAATAGTACGTGTTACATTGTAGTTAATTTAGTGATACCAGATCACAGAAGATTAAATTAACAGTCCCTTGTAACTAAAAGTACATAATTCACAACCCAGATGGAAATGAACAAACCATCGTGAAAGGTTGAAGTGCAAGGCTCAGATTGGCTTGTCTTAACCAAGAGATTGCACTAGTGCATTATGATGCACTGAATAGGACCTACAGGAGGATAAATTCTTCAGTACTGAATATAGAAGAATTGGACCTCAGTGGTTCATTATTTCTTAATCTCCGTCCCTTAAATAGGATCATGTGGAATCAATAACCATTACTTTGACTTATGATGGGAAGAGAATCAGTGAGATTCAATACCTTGTATCTTGGGCAATGTTATTGGTTACACGACGATTGCTAAGATTTAATACGGAGAAACGTGTGCAAGTGCGCCTTGTTTGATTTGTCCCCTTGGGAGGCTCAAAAGTTTTATCATACTAAATCTTGCAAGTGGAATTAGTTTCCAGTAAGGATAATAATGTTAAGCCGTTCCTTGACCAAGGAAAAAGATGTTAATTAATATGAAGTTATTTCAGTGGCCTAAATTAATTAATGGACTGGATAATCTTAAACACGGGAAATAATAACTGGGAGTCATATTAACAGTAATATGGGTTAAGATAGATAGTGCAATATTAATTATGTAGCGGGATTAATTAATATTTATGGGCTTAAATAATATTGTGGCTCAATATTAGAGATTCAAGGTCCATTGGAAGGTCCAATCTTAATTTTCCAAAAGGCCCCTAAAGTAGCCCAAAGATAAAGTCCAATAACTGAAAAAGGTATTTAAAATAAAATAAATTATTGTTGCCTAATTTTCCTATTATTTTCAGAAATAATAAATAAAAGAGGGAGAAATATTTTCTTTGAATTTTGTTATGGAATGAAGATAAGTATTCTTGGAATACAAGATTATCTCATTAAATTCAAGAAATCTCACACTTGGTTATTTATTGGTGAAATTTTCGAAAATTATGAATAAATAAGGAAGGAAAGATTTTCTTGATTTTCTTGAAAAGATATTATGGAAGATATGTATTTTGGAATACAAGAATATCTCATAAAATTCTAGAAGATCCAAATCTTGTTTTCCCTACTCCTTATTTTTCGAAAATTCCATAAAAGAAATGAGGTGGGATTTTTGTGGAATATTTTAATTACGGAGAAAATAATATATTGGATATATTCAAGATTTCTTGGAGATCAAGAAAAAGATTTTCCCATCCTATTCCATGGCACAAAAGCGGCCACCCCTAGTATTATAAATAGGGGATGAATTTTTCATCCCCAAGTAATTCCATGTGTTGAAAAAATTAAAAATCCACAACGGTGGTGCAACATAATTTTATTTTTCCCTTTTGTTAATTGTTCGCGAGCATCCTACCACCGGATTGTTGGACAAGGACGAGAAAATACTTGAGAAGGTCTTTTGGTGTGTTCGTGTGAACGGGATCCATCTTCTCAACGGTTGTCACTCCAAAAGGTTAGTTCACGTAAACTCCTAGCAATTCCGCATGCGTAGGATTTATGTTACGAATTTGTATGCATGATTTGTTGTTGAATTATTATTTGAATTAATATAGGATTAATTCATGCTAGTAATAATTGTTAGAATTAAATTTGTATTTAAATATTCATCCCGAATAGATCCGGACAATTAATTCCCCAACAACTGGTATCAGAGCCTCGGTTTCGGGCTCTGAAATTTAGATTGTAATTTAATTTGTTGTTCATTAAATTTGAAATTGGATAGTAGAATTGCTAGATCTTTTTTGCAAGTATCCAATTGTCATGGTATTTGATGAATGTTTATTTGTGCATGTATATAAATTGTGGTTTTTAATTCGATTCGTTTGAATTCATTTTGCCTCGTGAGAAAATCCACGAGTAGATTAGGATTTGTTTGATTTGATCAATGTAATAGACTAGTCTAGATCTAGGTTTATTTATTTTATGTAAATAAATTGTTACCGGATCGAGAACGAAGACGAAGAATTACATGGCACTGTGCCCGGATGTTTATGGAGCTCAAAGCACGGCACTTAGGCTATCACCAACTTAGGTTGACCTTGTCTAATCGGGTTTGGAGAGGCCCCTCGGGCGTGGCTTCGAGGTCTTGCCGAGAGATACACGAAGCGGCCGTTGATGTCCTACCATCATCCGACTAGTTTGATCCAGTTAATCCTTTCTTCAAGACCCGCCGAGAAGCCACCGAGCGACATACATATGGATGGTCATCCTATCGGGAAGCGGGGTGTCCGAGCATCGGACATTGACTTTCATCAAAACTACAAATTTCAAGGGTTGATTTGAGCTACCCAATGTTGGACGCCATCTTTTAGGAAGATGACTTTATGCCAGACGGAGGACATTCTAAAGAAAATGTTGCGGTCGAGTGGGAGCTTTTCGAGACGAACGATGAATACTATGAAGACGATTTCTCAAGATCAAGACAGAAAAAAAATTAACTGTGACAATTGGATATATGTGCCCAATGTGTTTAATATTTTGTTTTGATGTTTGCTTTTTTTTTCATGCATATTTAATTATGTTTGAATATGCGATACATGAGAAATTGTTTTAGAAAAATCTCACTTTCGAAAATTATTAAGTATGTTTTAAATAATTAATTGACAATTTTATTCCGGATAATAAAATTGAATTAATTTTGACCTCCATGATTTATTTATTTGCGAATTCTTTTGGAGAAATTTCCCCCACGGGACGGCCAAAAGATAGCTTTCACATGAATGAATTACAAACGGATGATTGTGGATTATTATTAGTGGCAACGATGACCCTCCCCACGAGACTCGTTCAAAACGAAATAATAATTATGTATTTAATCATGTTTATTACTTAGGTATAAGATTGATATTCATATACTTCCCCGAAGTCCCTGTCAATCATATATTGGTCAAGTGGGAGCCAACTATTAATCTGGATATTAAAGGTTTGTAACTGTTTTCTTGTTTGTAACCTGCTTGAATGTGTTTAAATAATGACCCACCCCACGTGGCTTATTTAAATTGTTTTGAGATGTTGGCTAATGCATGTTCATATTTTTTTGAGATTTTAATATGATACATGTGATCGAATTATGTGATAATTTTGTGCTTATACAGATTGTTATTTATTTCAGTTCAGCATGTCGCAACCTTTTAATCCACTGTTCAATATACTTAAAGACAATTTACTTACTGGTGAAAACTTCGTTGATTGGAATAAAAAACTCACTATTGTCCTTACCGCACAACATCATAACTGGGTTCTTACTGTCCCAAAATCCGAAAAGCCAACTGATGAGTCCACTAAAACGGATAAGAAGGATTATGATGACTGGGAGCGGTCAAATGAGATGGCTAAGTGCACCATATTGGCGTCTATGTCAGATGTGTTGCAACATCAGCATCAACATTTTGAGACTGCTGCTGACATCATGACAAGTCTTAAAGTGATGTTCCAACATCAGAACCGTGTGGCTCGTTAGATCACCATGAGAGACTTGCTCTCTATGATAATGGTGGAGGGAACACCCGTAAGGGAGCACGTTCTCCAGATGATGGCTCACCTAAATAAGCTTGAGGTGCTTGGCGCTGAATATGACATCGAGACCCAGATCGATTTCATACTCCATTCTCTGCCCAAAAGTTTTGAACAATTCAGGGTGATCTACCAAATGAACAAACAAGAGTTCACGTTGCCTGATATATTGCAAGCTTTGGTCTCGACAGAGGAGATATTGGGGCAAAAGAGCCAAGCCTTGATGGCAGGTGGTCCCTCTTCTTCTTCTAGGCCAAGAGGAGGCAAGAACAAGAAGAAGGCAAAAGGCCAAAAGCAAGTGAACTCAAGTGTTGCCAAGGGCAAATAAAAGGTGAAGGGAGATGGAGGAGTGAAGAAAACAGCTAAGGGGAAATGTTTTAACTGCGGTGAGAAAGGACACTGGAGGTCAGCCTGTTCCAAACCCAAGAGGATTGGAAAGAAAGGTAATTCTCATGCACTAGTTGTTGAAACTTGTTTAGCGGCGTATGCTTCCCATTTGTGGGTAGTGGATACGGGATCCACTGATCATGTTTGTTTCACTTTACAGGGGTTCAAGCGGACCCGGCAACTTAGTGGGAGTGAGATCCTCTTCACACTGGGTGATGCTACGAGAGTGGCAGCTGAAGCAGTGGAGAAGTGCGGTTGTCTTTTGAAGATAAAGTTTTAATTTTGAGAGATGTTCCTTACGTTCCTAGTTTTAGAAAGAATTTGATTTCAGTTTCTAAACTTTTTCTTGATGGATATTCGGTTACTTTTAATAAAGTTGTTACCATTGCTCTAAATAATGAGTTTATCTATCATGGAACGTTGTCGAATAATCTCTACACAATTAACTGTGCACACCACTCACGAAATGCATCCTATAACACATCGACTGTTTCAGATAAAAGAAAAGGTTCATCAGACGTGAACGAAACACTTCTATGGCATCTAAGATTAGGTCATATTAATCCAAAGAGGATCCAAAGGCTGGTTCAAGATGGTTCATTGGAGTCTCTCCGGGTTGAATCATTTCCAACCTGCGAATCATATTTGGAGGGTAAAATGACCAAGAGGACATTCGGAGCCAAGGGGAATGGAGCCAAGGAAGTGTTAGAAATCGTTCACACCGATGTATGCGGTCCAATGTCAATCAAAGCAAGAGGAGACTATGAGTATTTCATTACTTTTATCGATGATTACTCAAGATATGGGTACATTTACCTTATGAAGCATAAATCTGAGACCTTCAATAAATTCATAGAATTTAAGGCTCAAGCAGAGAATCATAGGGAAAAACGTATCAAGTCTCTACGATCTGATCGTGGAGGCGAATACCTCAGTGATGATTTTTTGAACTACTTGTCAGATGAAGGGATTGTATCCTAGTTGACTGCACCCGGAACCCCTCAACAAAAAGGGGTTGCAGAACGAAGAAACAGAACTCTTTTAGAAATTGTCAGGTCAATGATGAGTTATGCAGATCTACCCAAATTGTTTTGAGCTCACGCATTGGAAACAGCGGCTTACATTGGCTTGATAGAGGTAACAACAATATAGATTCTTTTCTCTCCCATTTTTATTTTTGGGCTTGTATAAAATAAGATAGAGTCTAGGTGAAAATTCCTTATTCGTTGTTGACTTGGTCAAATAAATAAATTCGTTGTTGCTGGGCTTCGGACCCTTGCCACCTACACATGAAATAGCACCAACTACCACTATGCTATAGCTATATACAGTAACAAATTTGACATTGATTTCAATATAAATGTTCAGTGCTTAGTGAATGTTATACTCAGTGTTTTCAAAAATCGGTTGAACCGTCCGGTTGAACCGGTCGAACCGTGAACCGCTCATGTCGCCGGTCCAATTACTCCTTAAAAACGGTTAATTCAATTTTATTATTTTTATTATTTATTAAATCACTTTTTTTATTTATTTTTTATTTTTTTCTAAATCTCTCTATATAATGTTATTGTTTTTATCTCAATATCATTTTCTCTCAAATAAATTCATTCACAAGTCATTAATTTCATTTAATCTCTTTATCGTCACATATTGTGTGGAATTAATCCACAACGTCATCATCTCAATCAAAGGTCTCCAAACTCTATTGTATTTATTTTAATATAAGATTTATAAGTTATAAATTAGTATAATTTTAATATTTTATGAATAAATATTTATTTTTTTAATGTAACATACAAAATATAAAAAAGAAATATGCATAAATCAATTTAACGGTTGAACTGTCGGTTCAATAGAGGTCCCAATTGATTGGAATGGCAACCGATGCCTAGACCGGTTTGATCACGGGGATTAGGAAAACACTGGTTATACTTTTGAAATTTATCATTCTTTTTTTCTTTTGTGTGTCACGTTTTCTCCTTTCGTGCTATTATTAAGTATATATATTTAATAAATTATATTTTTTAATCAAATATATATGTTTAATAAAGAAAAAAATCGACAATGTCACCTAAGGGGACGAACTCGACTCTTAATGGTAAGAGGAAAGATTATTTTCCACTATACTACAACCCATTAAATATTTTGAGATTGAAACTTTTAAATAATAAATTGTGTTTAACCATTTTAATTAGATTTGTATATTTTAATTATTTGTAGATTACATTCACAATCGATTGATGAAAAAACAAATAGAGCTAAAAATATTAAAGAAACATTTTTTATTAATAATTTTGTTTATAAATTGTACATATAACACATTCAAAAATCGTACTTTTTTATTGTAATAATGTTATTTTACATATAATGTTATTCATTTTTTATTAGATACCCTTCATAACTTACCTTAATTTTTCTTATGTTTAAATTGTAATATTTTTATCTTTTGCTTTTAATACTGTTTTGTTTTGTTTGTAATACTGTTATGTTTTTGCTTGTAATACTGTTTCAGCTTCTTATTTGAAATCAAAATAGGAGGCGTTAATGGTTGATGATTATGAATTTTAATATTGCTTTAGTTGTGCATTTAATAAACTTCAAAATTTTATTTTTTTCTTATGTTTTGGATGCAATACTTTTATATTTTAACATGTAATATTATTATGCTTTGCATATAATACTGTTTCAGTTTTGCATGTCCCCTTTGTAAATTGTAATACAGAGTAATATTATGCAGTATATATACACGATAATTATTTAGGTAAATATATTAATGAGAAAATAATTTATTAAATAATTAATGTGCTATAGTGGTGAGTTTACTTTTAAATTATTGTGATGGCCAGTGTTCGAATCTAGAGAATAATTGAATTTTTAATTTTTTTGATTTACCCAAAAAAAATATTAATTTGTGACACCCAGGATTCAATCCCAAGTCTGTCAACACTAAAGAGGAGCCACAAACCAACAAGCCACAAGGACTCATGCTATTGAACTCAACTGTTATTTCTTTTGTCTACTATGTAGGTCCACAAAAATAGATTTTTTCATATTTAAAAATTTTCATACTAGACCTCTCATAAAATAAATAGAAACATTATAAAGTTATACTACAACTTTTGTATCTTTTGATTAAATTTTAAAAATAGATGATTAAGTTTTTTTTATTAAGGCTAAATTAATTACATTAGAGGCGTATTTATAATATATACACATATATATTAGAATCAGATAAATTAACTTAGTATATTACTTAGTTTCAGGATTAATTTTGAGTATATTTCTTATGATAAATTGACAATGAAACTATCGTCACTAGTGGTGGATCCATATTTTCTCTAAACAGGGTATGCAATTTTTTTAAAATACTGAAAAAAGGCTAAGTGTTGTTTGCTCCAAGTGCACTGTGCACTCTATAGTGTATTTAAGAAACATACAGCTTGTTACATTAAAGAGTGTAACTTTTTCAACAAACACTAGTTGCATGTTTCAGTGTAACAAGTTGTATGTTTCTAAAATACACTATGAAGTGCACTGTTAGGGGTGGAGGAAATATCGAAAATACCGGTATACCGCACTTACCGTACCGAAAAATATCGATTTTATCGAAATTTTCGTTACGGTATCATACCGCATCTAAAAATTTCGCATGCGATAACGATATGAAAATATAGAAAATTTTCGGTATATGCGAAATACCGAAATATTTCGGTATACCTAAATATTTTAGATTATCTGAAAAAATTTCGGTATCTGGGAAAAATATCTTAGGTATACCGAAAATATTTCGGTATACCGGTATATATTGAAATTTCGGTACGGTATCGGTATGTAATATCGGCATACCGAAAAATTCGATATACCAAAATTTCGGTATACCGAATTTTTAGACGACAACGGATATGAAATTTTTCAGATTGTCGAAAAAATTTTGGTACGGTAACGGTATGGTGAGAAAATTTTTGGTATGTCGTACCGTCCACCCCTATGCACTGTGCATCAAGTATAAAAGGGACCCAGTCCTTAAAAAATAAAAATATCATTCAAAATTTAAAACAAGTCCTAAAAAAATAAGTAACATAAACAAAATATACGCAATCTAAATAAACATTAAGAATTATAAACAAAATATTTTATAGTCCAATAGTTAAAATGTAAAACTATACTATATGTAGCACTAATTTGGGAAAAAAAAGGTTATGCACGTACATACCCTTTGATCTATATGCATCCGCCCATGATCGTCACTACCACATGTATTTTACGTGATAAAAATGGAAAATATTACCACAAATAAAATTTGTTTGTGGCGATTTGCTATTCATCACAAAAAATTGATTCTTCACATGACACCGATAGAAGTTATCAAAAGAAATAGAAGATTTTTGTGAAGACTTTAAAATCGTTACAATAGATCTTAATTTTATGTGACGAAGATTAACGTCATCTCCACAAAAGAGCTTTATTGTGACGAATTGTGAATCATCACAATAGATCTCATTTGAAATGACAAAGTTGGGAGTTGTCACCCCAAATAGAGGTTTTATGTGACGAATTGCAGACCATCATGATATATCTCTATTTTAAGTGACGAATTATGCGATCGCCACTCCAACATTTCTTTTATGTGACGAAGATGGAAGTCGTCACCACAAATATAAGCTTCTTGTGATGACTTGCTTATCATCACAATATATTTATTTTTTACGTGATAAAGATGGAAGTCATCACTACAGACGGAGACTTATTGCGACGAAATGTGAAACGTTATAATAGACCTTCTTTTGAGGTGACAAATATGGAAACTGTCACTATAAACAGAGGCTTGTTGTGACGACTTATGGATTGTCACAATATATCCCCCTTTAACGTGACGAAGACTGCAATCGTCACTCCAACATGTCTTTCACGTGACGAAAATGAGAGCCGTCACCACAAAAACTTCTCGTGCAACTTGCAATTCGTCACAAAAGATTTGTCATGATATCATGACTTTGGTTGGCTCGCATCTCCATTTGTGACAACATGAAAAATCGTCACAACAAATGTCCATTTTATGTGACGATATATGTAATTATCACTACAACATGTATTTTAAGTGACAAATTTAAATATCATCACAAAAACATTGTCTTTAGTGACAACTTTTTTATTCGTCACAGTAATTTTGTCACAGAAACAATTTTTTTGTAGTGATGTATTAGGTAAACAAAATATAATTTTGTTTCGTTCTCATTCTAAACAAAAAGATGTTGTATTGAATCTAATACATTTTGATGTTTGTGGTCCCCTCGAGGTGGATTCATTAGGTGGAAACAAATATTTCCTCACTTTCATTGATGATGCTTCAAGAAAGAATTAGGTGTACTTCTTGAAGAATATATAAAAGTGAAGTATTTCAGAAATTTCAGTGGTTTCACACTATGATTGAGAGACAAACGGGAAAGTTGTTGAAATGTCTACGGATGGACAATGGTGGAGTATACACTTCTAGAGAGTTCAAGGCATATTGTGCTTAGCTGGGGACTAGACAGGAACTCCTCTATTAGGAGTATTTGTATATACTTATATTTACATTGTATTTATCCCACATCGGGTTAGCCTAGAATTTACATTCCCTCTGTACTTATACAAATACATATTCTCCAAGTAAATAAAATATCTCTACATATATTCTCTTTATGGTAACTAGAGTCATATAAGGCAACAACCTCTCTTTTTTTCATCCTCACCATCACACATATCTCCAAGATTTGGCAAACCACTGACCAAATCTTCCAGATTTTTGTCTTCCGCCATTCAAGCCAATATTTGGTAAATTATTGACCAAATCTTCCCACTTTCTTCTACAACCATTCCCACAGCAAATCTGCAACCTTCTTCTTTGTTGCAGAATTTTAAACCCACACACCACACTCGCCTCCGTACTCAATCAAAACACCATGACTGCATTTCCAGCCCACTCTGGCAACTATTGCGCACCACCTGGTTTAAATCGCTCGAAACAGCGTCCACAACAGCCTGTCTGGGGGCAAGCCAAATCGACCCAACAACTGTCATCTACGTTTGGTCCGCGCCCATACCTAGGCACCTGTCAACTATGTGGCACTCAGGGTCATTCCGCTCATCGATGCCATGACTTACAGTACCACGCCAACTCATCACAGTCGGTTCCCAAACAGAATCAAGGGCTTGTGTACTCTTTCCTTTTCCACCCACAATGCGGCCTCGGCTCTAACGAACTCCAATTGTATCATTGATTCAGGGGTCTCTCATCATATGACGACTGACTTGGCGAATCTATCCTTGCATCATCCTTATGAGGGTAATGAGGATGTTGTAATTGGTCATGGTAAATGCTTAAAAATAACTCACTTTGAAACTTTAAAATTTTATGATATGAATTCTCTTGAATTTTCTGACACACTACATGTGCCTTCGCTGTCGAAAAATTTAATATCGGTATCTCATGTGTGTCGAGCTAATAATGTTGTGGTTGTGTTCTCTACTTCTGACTTTCAGGTGAAGGACGACTGTCGTACGGGAGGCGTTATCCTTCGGGGTCCTCGCGTTAACGAAGCTTTACATGTGGCCAACTGTTCCTCGTACAACTTCCGCTCCTTCTGCCTTCTCTTCGGTTAGCCAACCTCAATCTATTTGGCATGCCAGACTTGGACATCAATCTACTAAGATTTTAGACTGTGCTTTATCTTTGCATAATTTACCTTTCTGCAAATCTGTTGTGTAGGTCCCGAACGGGTTTTGTGAGGGCATAAGTCTAGAGGGGAGGGGTGAATAGACTTCTGAAAACTTTTTGTGCAGATCAGGTGTGATTGCAGTTAGCCTGATCAGAGTGCAAGTGAATCAGTTTGGACTGATATCCAACTTACTAATCGCCTGAAATCAGATCAGTTCGGTATCTATCAGTTTAACTGATTGTGCGGAAGCTAAATTTTACCCGTGTGAAAAACCAGTTTTAATAAATCAGATTCCAAAGTCAGTCTTTCAACCAGTTGACTAAAGTGTCAAACTTGATCAGATCAGAAGCTTGGTGCTAGCTGATCTTAACTTAGAATATGTATGCAACTTTAATTAAGTTGTGTGATTGTGTAAAACAGTTAATCAAAGCAGGTAAATGCACACAGGATTTATAGTGGTTCGGACAACCAGTCCTACGTCCACTCTTCCCTATCACAAGGGGCACCAACTAAACCAACTGGACTTAGATTATTGTGTTAGTCCAACACAGTACACCAACAGATATTTAAAGAGTTCTCACTCAATCGATCCCAGAATCAGAACTAGAAACCCTAGTCTGAAATCTTGCTAAACAACTTAACCTAACTTTGGGTTTTGGGTAAGATTGTTTTTGTTCCAACTTTGAAATCTTTCCTAGTTTTTAAGTAACCTATTAGCTAGATGAAAAGATTTTTGTGCTAAGAACTATGGGATGAACACTTAGAAAATAATCTTCAAGTTTGTGTTCTTCGTGCGGAAATTTGATTATAGCTTGAGCTTCTTGATAGTTTCCGTGTCTTCACTCTGAAGAGTAATCCCATATTTATAGACCTCGAAATCAAAGAGCCGTTGGAGAGCAATTTGAATTTCAGGCTATATTTGGTAGACTTGCAGGATTGATGTGACGTGCTTCAGGAACGGCATGGCCGAAAGCGTGAATAGTGTCTTTTATAGCCGTTAGAGAAAGCAGCACCAAATCCCGTAATTGCCGGCTCCGATCATACGTGTCTTGTTCTTATTGGTTAACAGAAGCACTTTTCAGTGTTGTTCTACCAACTAAGGTTGACATTCTTCTTGTTCAGATCATCGACGTATGATTTGGTGAAACATCAGTTTTCACCTGGTGAGCTGACCTGATCAGTCACAACTGATCAGTCTACCTGATAGAGTCTTCTGGTGCCAGTTGTCTTAGCTTCAACTAGCAGACTCGGCTGATGTAGGTCTTCTGGTCTGATCTTCTGGAAGTCATCTGATCTTCAAGTCTTCTGAATTTGAACTTCATGACTTCAGCTGAGATATCTGACTTTATCAGATCGATCTGATCTTCTGTCCTTCTCTTGCCTTCTGGCCTGTCGGATATCAGTTGTTCTTCAGATCTTCAGATCTGACCTATACATATTGAGGTTCCCCCTCAATATGTGACCTATCTTCTACATCAGTTGTTCTACACAATAATTATCAACTGGTAATCTTATAACTGGTAATAAAAACATCAGTCAGCTAACAGGTCTGACTGGTCCTATTACATGTGTTTTAGAACTTTCATCAAAACTCTAAATTTCCCAACATGTTGATTTTAACTGTGATCCTTGTAAATATGTCAAGAGTCACAAACTTCCCTTTGTTGAGTCGTCTTTAACTTCGTATGCGCCTTTGGAAATACTTTATTCTGATGTATGGACATCTCCGATTTTGTCATTTGATGGTTATAAGTAGTATGTTATTTTTGTTGATCATTATACAAAATGTGTTTGATTATATCCCCTTAAAAGAAAATCTGATGTTTTACCCACATTTATTGCGTTTAAAGCATTAGTTGAAAATTTCTTTAAGTCCAAAATCATTCTTCGTCCTTTCCTTACCACTCATGGTATAACTCACCTCACTACTCCACCTCACACACCTGAACATAATGGTGCTTCTGATCGTCGTCATCGTCATATTGTTGACACTGGTCTTGCTCTTCTTCATCAAGCATCCATGCCTCTCTCATACTAGCCTATGCCATTTCCACAGCCACTTACCTCATAAATCGACTTCCCAAAGTAAACATTTCCATGGCCTCTTCTTACGAGAAATTATTCAATCATCCGCCCAATTTTCTTAAACTTTGTGTCTTTGGGTGCCAATGATTTCCTCGGCTTCGCCCATATGGCACACACAAGCTTGACAACAGATCCATTTTATATCTTTCTCAGGTACTCTCTCACACAAAGCACCTACTTATGTCTTGATCGTATCTCCAATAAAGTCTTCATCTCCCGTCATGTTGAATTTATTGAGAGTGTCTTTCCCTTCTCTACCCCTCCTCCTACTAACTCTTCCCCACTACATCCGCCTCCACCTTCCAACATTCTTTCCCCTCCACCTGTCCCATACACTTTACCACGTGTTGTACAGTCATCATCTATGCCCATGCCTACGCCTCCGTCCCCCGAACAAGGTCCTTCACCACCACCCCCTCCTGCTCGCCATCAGATGGTCGCACGGTCTCAGAATAACATTTCGAAACCAAACCCGAGGTATTGTCTTGCCTCTTCTATTTCTTTTGATGAGGAGCCTACAATTGTATCAGGCACATTGATCCTCGTTGGCATGAGGCCATGTCTTCTGAGCTCAATGCTTTACTTAAGAATGACACTTGGGATCTTGTGCCTCCAACTGAATCTCATAATGTAGTTGGCACACTTGACAAGTTTAGGGATCGACTTGTTGTTAGAGGCTTCCATCAACGTCCTGATATTGACTATTTTGAAACTTACAGTCCTGTTGTAAAACCAGCCACTGTTCGTATTGTACTTAGCATTGCTATTCTCCCATAATTGGCCACTACGACAGTTTGATGTTAACAATGCCTTCTTGCATGGATCACTTTTTTATGAAGTTTTTATGGAACAACCTCCGGGTTTCTCTGATCATAATCATCCCACATTTGTCTGCAAACTTCACAAGTCCATCTATGGCTTGAAACAGGCATCGCACCTGGTAAATGCACTTAAGAAATTCTTGGTCTCAGTTGGTTTTGTTGATATCAAATCCGATGAATTTCTCTTCGTCTACAATCATCAAAATATCACAGCTTATTTTCTAGTTTACGTAAACGATCTCATCCTTACCGGCAATGATGACTCCTTCTTATCTCGAGTGGTGACTGACTTGTCATCCAAATTTTTGGTTTAGGATCTTGGCCCTCTTTCATACTTTCTCGGTGTTGAAGTTCTTTGTACTTCATATGTTTGCTATCTTTCTCAATGGAAATACATTACTAATCTTCTCTTGAACCATAACATGCTCAATGCCAAATCCGTACAAACCCCTCTTGCCACAGGGGTTACACTTTCCTTGCATGATGATAGTAAGCCCTCAGATGCTGCCACTTATCATCAGGTTCTAGATAGTCTACAATACCTCTTGCTCAAAAGACCTGATATTGTCTTTGTCGTTAACAAGCTTTCTCAGTTCATGCACGCTTCGACAAAAACTCATTGGGGTGCTATCAAGCGCCTTCTACACTATCTAAATGGGTCACGACATTATAGTCTTCTTTTGCGCCAAAATTCACCACTTACTCTTCACTGTTTAACCAATGCTAATTGGGTTGGCAACTATGATGATAGAAATTCAACTGGAACGTTCATTGTCTTTCTTGGTGCTAATCCAATATCTTGGAGCTCCCTTAAGCAATGAGTTGTTGCCTGATCATCTACAAAGGTTGAGTATCGTGCCATTGTTGCTGGTGCTGCTGAGCTGCAGTGGACACATTTTATTCTTACTGAGTTATCCATACATGTTCCTTCCACACCAATAATTTACAGTGACAATATTGGTGCCACATATCTATGTGCAAATTCGGTTTTCCATTCTCAAATAAAGCATATTGTCATCGACTATCACTTTGTTGAGACCTAGTCAAGACATCCCAGCTTCGAGTTTCTCACGTCTCTTCTTCAGATCAGCTGGCTGATGCTCTTACTAAGCCTCTCCCTCGGAATCGTCTTACTTTACTCATGGACAAGATTGGTGTTGTTAATCGCCCACCATCTTGAGGGGGCATATTAGGAATATTTGTATATACTTGTATTTATCCCACATTGGGTTAGCCTAGAATTTACATTCACTCTGTACTTGTACAAATACATATTTTCCAAGTAAATAAAATATCACATCCTAAATTTTCAAAGCTTTTAAATGCAATTTAATTAGAGCGAGTATCCAAAATTTTCATAACTAAATAAAAATAATGCATTTTAAAATTTTCAAAGTTTGCAGCGAAAGTAAATTAAATCAATAATAATTTCAAAAAAAAAAGACAACTTAATCACTAAAAAATCTACTCAATTGTCTCAATGCTAACCATAGCCCTTTAAAATAAAATAACATAATCCAAAGCTACTAAAACTGGTGTCAAGACTCAATCCTCAATATTCAATTGAAATAAGGGTTATGCAATGAAATAATTTGCTCAAGTAAAAATGATAAATAATGTCTCGAGGCAATCCACCCGCCCTCCACCGCACTTCATAATTACTCTGCAAAATGTTAGGATTGGGATGAGCAAAACAACTAGCTCAGTGGGATTCCCTCACAATGTTATAATCAAATATAGCACATAAATAAAATCATCAACTCACATAACAAGCATCATAATTATAATAACGAGTAAAGGATATTTTCCATCCTGGGTCGTATTGTCCAATATGTATATTGTGGAGTTGCCCCCAAGGATCTTTTCTATCCTGGACCGTAGTCCCCGCAAATTATAATCTTTTCCATCGCGTAACCAAATAATTAAATATGACATTCCACGTAAATCATGTAGCAAGCAATAATTAAATTCACATGAATATTCAAAAATAACAAAGCAAGTAAAAATCCCACATCAAGTGTAGATTAATCTCGTAGACACGTAAATTGATTTAAGGCATAAATTCCTCGTCACCTAAAAATTAAATTACATCTTCTTAAAAGATAAATCCTCAATTTAAAATAATATAATAATTAATTAGAACTCTAACGGATAAATTAATAATTATAGAACTCAATATTTAAAACCTCTACATTAAATACCCATCATGCTTCGTTTTTAACAATTCCAGTTAATGGGTCCCATTATTTATATCAACTTAATTAGACCATAATTTTTAAATACCATAAACTAAAAAAATGAGGAATGGTTAATACCTATTTGTGTAGTCAAATTAACCATATTACGATTAATTCATATTCTAAATACCACGAAAAGAATACATGCTACTCAACATTTACCTAATTAAATTGTAAGAGTTAACTGATAAACATTCAGGAGTTAACAACTAAGAACCAATATTTAATTTCTTCAGTGTACGGCCCACCACAAAAATTCTCATGTCTCACCAACATCATACACACTTTCTCAACACACGACCTCTAATTATAAAAAATTAGTTCCCAATATGCATAACCAACACAGACCCCACATATACAATACTTACGGAAATATACGGAGAAGAGTATAGTTTGGCCAACAAAAGAGAAAGAAGACTTATTTAGACTAATGAAGATTTAAAACAACGATGGTGAAAGTTATGAAAAAAGAAGAGTGGAAAGTAATACCGTAAACTTCTTGCTATAGAAGAGAAAACATAATTTAGCAAAATTTGCGGCAGAGAAATCCAACACCACTTGCAGAGATTAATATTTGTGTTTTTAGAATTGGAAGAATATGTTTTTTGTAGTTAAAAATCAAAGAATGGCGTGTATAAAATAGGTTGTGGGAGTAAAAAAATCAGTTGAGATTTCTTGGGCTTTGAATGGGTTTTGAATATTCAAAGAGTACCGATCACAACAAATTTAGAGAAATCTACGGACAAAACTTATCTAAACGTACATTATATTTTAAATAATAAAAATATATATATTTAGATAAGTTTTTAAACTTACCGTGTTCATCTATTAATCTTATGTACGTACGTATAATTTTCTTTTCCTTATAATATATATAATGAATATATATATTATTAATTCACCCTTTTAATAAAAATACTTATATATTTTATAACTTATGGTGATTGAAAATCTTGGGTGTTACATCCTACCCCCTTAAAGAAAATTTTGTCCTCGAAATTTAAAACGTACCATGGGCAAATAATTCTGCATACTTGACACGTATTTCATCTTCACGTTCCCAAGTCGCCTCATTCTCACTATTGCACACAAATTCTTCCTTCATAATACAAAGCTCCATCATCAGCCACTGCAAAACTTTTATCTTCCCCTTTGAGAGTAGGCTCCTTCGCCTTTCGCAAAAACTCGTCCTTGAACTGCTCTTTCTTAATCATGTCCCTCAATCATGGTTGGACTACCAGGTTTGCTAAAACTGTAACACTTCTTGGTGCCGACACCATCTCGATCTTTATTTCTGTAAACTCCTTTATCAAGTGTTCTTGCTCGGTCAACATACTTAACTTGCCTCTAGTCTTTCGACTTAGGGCATCGGCTACTACATTAGCTTTACCTGGATGGTAATGTATGGTACAATCGTAATCCTTCACTAGCTCCAACCATCGTCTTTGCCTCATGTTCAACTCTTTTTATGTGAAAATTTACTTTAGACTTTTGTGGTCCGAGTAGATCTCACACTTCCCTCCGTACAAATAGTATCTCCGTATCTTCAGCTCATGAACAACAGCAGCTAACTCCAAATCGTGAGTTGGATAATTCAATTCACGAGTCTTCAATTACCTTGAGGCGTAGGCAATAACTTTTCCACCTTGCATCAAAACACATCCAAGTCCTTGTTTCGAAGCATCACTGTAGACCACAAATTCCTTGTTAGGATCTGGAATCGTCAAAACTGGGGCCGATGTAAGTCGCCGCTTTAACTCTTGGAAACTTTCCTCGCACTTCTCGCTCCATTCATACTTTTCTCCCTTTCTTGTCAAACGCGTCATTGGTGTAGCTATTCTTGAAAATTCTTCAATAAATCTTCGATAAAACACCGGCCAATCCTAGAAAACTACGAATCTCATGTGCATTCATAGGTCTGCGCCAATCATTAACAGCTTCCACTTTTGATGGATCAACTTCAATTCCTTTAGTCGTAATCACATGTCCGAGGAAGGCAACTTGCTTCAACCAAAACTCACACTTCTTGAACTTCGCGTATAATTTCTCCTTGCGAAGCGTTTCTAACACAATCCTCAAATGTTCCTCGTGTTGAGCTTCATCTCTCGAGTAAACCAGAATGTCATCAATGAACACTATGAGGAATCGATCTAAGAATGGATGGAAAACTTAATTCATCAAGTCCATAAACACTGCAGGAGCATTAGTTAGTCCGAAAGGCATTACTACAAACTTGTAGTGGCCATAACGAGTTCTAAATGTTGTCTTCATAGTATTACTTTCCTTGACCTTTAGTTGATGATATCATAATCGAAGATCAATCTTAGAAAATATCCCAACTCCTCTCAGTTGGTCGAACAAGTCTTTTATTCTTGGCAACGGGTACTTGTTCTTAATCGTGAGTCGATTCAACTCTCGATAGTCAATGCACATCCTTAACATCTCGTCCTTCTTCTTCACGAATAAAACAGGTGCTCCCCATGGTGAAACACTCGGTTGTATGAATCCCATATCCAACAAACCTTGTATCTAAACTTTCAGTTCTTACAACTCTTTTGGTGCCATCCTATAAGGAGCCTTCGATATTGGTGCTGCTCCAGGTACTAGATCAATAGTAAACTCTACTTGTCTGGCACGTGGGACTCCGGGAAGACATCAAGATATTCTTGAACAATTGGTACGTCATCAACATTTATTTCTGGTTTCTGGTCTCCCATCACATTGACTAGATAACCCTGATAATTATTCTTCCTCAGCATCTTCGTCGCGTTCATTACACTTATCACTTGTGGCACGATCTTAGACTTTACCCCAAAGAAAATAACTTCTTCTTTGCTAGGTAGGTGCACAGTCACTTCTCTTTCACGTCACTTAATATCAGCTTGATATTTACTAAGCCAATCCATCCCCAGAATAATATCAAAGTCTCTCATATCCAACACATATAAATCAACTTCTAAATCATGTCTGTTCACATCAACTTTCGCATTTTTAACCATCGTGCAAGTACTTACTATTTTATCAGACATGAATCAATGTGTTGCACCAGTATCTAAAAGTACATGAGCATGAATATTTGACACTGTAAGAATACATGTCATAGTACATGGTTGCTTATCAGCTTCTCCTCGAGTCAGAGCAAACATCCTAGCTCTGCCACCTAATCAGGGGTTCGATCTGTTTCCACCTCTTGCATTATTCGTCTTTGTGGAGTTATCAATAGTATGCCCCTCCTCCTTGCACCAGTAATATTTGTTCTTTCCCATTAAGCACTCTCCACTATGATTCTTACCACAATTCATGCAAGCTGGTCTATCTGGTCGATTTGCATTCCATCATTTCAGCTCCTGCAGCCCGTCCTTGTTTGTTAGGGCTGGAGTTCTGCTCGATCCTGCACCATTCCATTTCCTCTTCCCTGAATATTCCGTCAATTTTGGCTTTGGAGCATCCATAGCTATGTTATTTGCAATTTCTTCAGCATGAGCATACGTTTCCGCCAGAGTTGTGATCCCCTGTCCAGCTACCATGTTCCGAATCTCAGATCGAAGGCCTTGTCTGAATCTTTGTACCTTCTTGGCCTCAGTGTCGGCCAAATGCGGAGCAAAGAGAGATAAATGGCTAAATTCCCGCTCATATTCTTCCACCTTTATATCTCCATGTTTCAAATTAAAGAACTTTGTCTCCATTCTCACTCTATATGACAATGGACAATACATTTCATTTATGACCCGCTTAAATCCTTTCCAGGTGAGTGTTGTTATCTCGTTTGCTGGACGGATACCTTTGTAAGAGTTCCACCATATTCGTGCGTCCTACTATAGGACGAACGAGCACAGGACACCTTTTGAGCGTCCGTACCATCAACAGTCCAAGTGTATCTTCAATCCTTCCTAGCCATTCCTCTAGCGTTGTCGATCTATCTCGGCCATTAAAAGCGGGGGGCTTGAAGTTGTTGAATTGCTTCGCCACTTGAAGATGATTGGTTGGTTCAACACGTGGTGGCATGGTCCTATAAGGATTCAACTGTCTTAGTACTCAAAATCGTAAATATCATGTACTCTTAACACCTCTATCCATCTTATATATCAATCACCATAGTTATTAGGAAATAAATTGTTTAATCATCGTAAATCATAGTTATTCATTTTCGTGTCATAAATCGTATATCATTTAATCGTCTTAAATTCTAGTTAGTCAATCCATGTCATGAATCGTAATCATTTGATCATCTTTTTCATGACCAAATAGTAAATATTTTACCAAACTCAACCATTTCAATATCGTGAATCATATATTATACAATCATCTTTTCCATGATCGTTTAAGAATATAACTTGTAAACTTTCATATCATACCTTGGAGTTGTAGCGGTGGGCGGTGGTGGATGCCATAACTTATACTCAATAATGCATGATTTAAAATTCTTTTGTGAAACATATTTTTTTTAACAAATAAAATGATGCAAACAAGGAAAGTGGGCGACAAGGCAAGATTTGACAAGAATATCTTCAAGATTTGCAAGATGTTTTACAAGATTAACAAGATCCTTTTTATTTATTGTTAAATTTTATCTCTTCGATTTTCTCTTTTATTTAGATTCGGGGTAGATAGTTTTTTTTTTTAATATTCAGACCTTTAATTATTAGATTTTGTCTCGTATCTTAGTTAGATCCTCTAAGGATTTTTTGCGTGTGAATCTGGTCCTTTTTGGGACAGATTCAGTCCTTTGTTGGCCCTATAAGTATGTGAACGTTTTTCCTTTATATTTTATGTTGAATAAGAATAAAAAACCCTTTGGTAACTTTGTCAAAACCTGATTGTTTCTTGACAACCTGCGTTGGGGCAACAATTATTATCGTTCTTTGCGTATTAATTGTGTTTTGCGATCGTAGTTCGAATCAAATTGGTGCTTTCATTAAGAGTATTCGAGAATCACAAAAGGAATACGAGCAATGGCAGGAACTCACAAGGAGTGTATTGAAGCTTTTGTTGGGGATTTAATTACCCGGATCTATTCGGGGTGAATATTTTAATACAAATTTAATTCTAACAATTATAACTAGCATGAATTAATCCTATATTAATTCAAATAATAATTCAACAACAAATCATACATATAAACAAGCCACATAAATTGTTAGGAGTTTATGTGAACTAACCTCTTGACGATCAAGACAGCAGAGAAGACGAGCAATGTTCCACGAACACACCCAAAGTCCTTCTCAAAGTATTCATTCTCCTTGTTCAATAATCCGGTGGTAGGATGCTCACGAACAATTAACAAAAGGGGAAAATAAAATTATGTTGCACCACCTTTGTAGATTTCTAATTTTTCCAACACATGGAATTGCATTGGGGATGAAAAATTCATCCCCTATTTATAATATAGGGGGAGACGAAAATTAGGGCTATTGGGGCTCTTGGGAAATTTTCTTGCTTCTTCCTCAAGATACAATCTTGAATATATCCAATATATTCTATTTTCCAAAATATCTCTCAATAAAATCTTATCCTCCTTATTGTACTATAATTTTCAAAAATTTCTAATTAATAGGGAAGAAATAAGATCTTTGACTTTTCTTGAATTTATGGGATAATCTTGTATCCCAAAAATACATATTCCATAAAATCTTTCCAAGAAAATCAAGAAATTTTTTTCTCTCTCTTCCTTAATTATTTTCGAAAAATACTGAAAAATAGGCAACAATAATTTATTTTATTTTAATCATCTTTTTCAGTTATTGGACTTTATCTTTGGGCTACTTGAGGGGCCTTTAGGAGAATTAAGATTGAACCTTCCAATGGACCTTGAATTATCAATATTGAGCCACAATATTATTCAAGCCCATAAATATTAATTAATCCCAGTACATAATTAATATTGCACTATCCATCTTAACTCATATTACTATTAATATGGCTCCCGATTATAATTTCCCGTGGTTAAGATTATCTAGTCGATTAATTAATTCAAGCCACTGAAGAGATTCATATTAATTAATATCTTTTTTCCTTGGATTAGGAACGACTCAACATTATTATCCATATATAAAACTAATTCCACTTGTAAGATTTCGTATGATAAAACTTTTGAGCCTCCCGAGGGGACAAATCAAGCAAGACGTACTTGCACACGATTCTCTGTATTAAATCTTAGCAGTCGTCATGTAACTAATAATATTGCCCAAGATATAAAGTATTGAATCACATTGATTCTCTACCAATCATAAGTCAAACCAATAATTATTAATTCCACACGATCCTATTTAAGGGATGGTAATTAAGAAATAACGAACCACTGAGGTCTAATTATTCTATATTAAAGTACTGAAGAATTTATCCTCCTGTAGGTCCTATTCAGTTCATCATAATGCACTAGTGCAATCTCTTGGTCAAGACAAGTCAATCTGAGCCTTACACTTCAAACTTTCACGGTGGATTGTTCATTTCCATCTGGGTTGTGAATTTTGTACTTTGGTTTTAATCTTCTGTGATCTGGTATCACTAAATTTGACTATAATGTAACGCGTACTATTTATTGAACGGGTATGCAGTAAATATATGAAACATTCAATCATATTTAATGCAACAGTGATAAATTTATTTCAGCAAATAAGAAAGAAATTCGGTTTGGTTATACAAAGTAAAAGCATACTTTCCAATATAACCCCAACAATCTCCCACTTATACTCAAAGTCTCCTTTTAAGTATACTACAGCATAAGCCAAACCACTTCTTTCGCTACTTCAAAAGCAGCTACATATTCGACTTCCATGGTGGAATTTGCGATGCATTTATGCTTGTCGGAACTGCCTTTGTATTTTAGTACTATACGTGAACAACATTCTGCTCATCGGAGATGATGTAAAGGTGTTGTCGGACGTAAGGGCATGTCTGTCAAAACAGTTTAATATGAAGGACTTAGGGGAAGCCGGTCACATCCTTGGGATCAAAATCACTCGGGATCGTAAGAAAAGGATGATCGGCTTGTCGCAAGCTTCATACATAGACACTGTCTTGAAGCGATTCAGCATGCAGGATTCCAAGAAAGGTTTTGTACCCTTCATACACAGAATCCATCTATCCAAAGAAATGTGCCCTAAGACACAAGAGGAGATAGATGACATGAAAGACGTTCCCTATGCTTCTGTTGTAGGAAGCCTTATGTATGCAATGCTGTGCACGAGACCAGATATCTGTTTTGCCGTTGGCATGGTAGCAAGATATCAGAGTAACCCAGGGAAAGAACATTGGACTGCAGTTAGAAACATTCTGAAATATATGAAGAGAACTCGGGATAGAATGTTGGTTTATCAATCAGACAGTCTGATTCCCATTGGTTACACGGACTCGGATTTCCAATCAGACTTAGATTCTAGAAAATCTACCTCGGGTAGTGTGTCTTGCATGGGGGGAAGAGCCATGGGCTTTCTGTACACACAACTCTTGAATTCGTTTTGATCAAAACCGTAAGACTTTATAACTTGATCAAAATATTGGTTCCAAGCACGGAATGTTTGCTTCAGCCCGTAAATGGACTTCTTGAGCTTGCAAACTAGATGTTCTTGGCCTCTTTCAACAAAGCCTTCGGGTTGTTGCATATAGATTTCTTCTTCAAGACTTCCATTGATGAAAGCTGTCTTGACATCCATTTGCCAGATTTCAAAATTGAGATGTGCAGCTATCGATAAGAGAATACGGATGGACTTAAGCATGGCTACAGGAAAAAAGGTTCCTCATAATCGATCCCTTCTTTCTGGGTGTACCTTTCGCCACAAGTCTAGCCTTGAAGGTCTCTACCTTCCCGTTCGATCCTCTTTTCCTCTTGTATACCCACTTGCATCTAATGGGTTTAACCCCATTAAGTGGTTCGACTAGCTCCCACACCTTATTGTAATCCATGGAACCCATCTCAGCTTCCATTTTTGTTTGCCAAGAATCTGCATCTTTGTCTTGGATTGCCTCATTGTATGTCCATGGGTCCAATTCATCATCACCGGGGACCAAGTCCGATGACTCTCCTATCCCCATGAATCTTTCGGGCTGTCTAACAACCCTCTCACTACGACTAGGTTACGGTAGTGTAAGTGTGTCGCTTGGCATGTCAACTTGTACAGTTGGCATTGGGGTAAGCCCTCTTAGCTCGTCTAAGGTAATCTCACTTCTGGGCTTTCTATCATTCATATAGTCTTCTTCCACAATTCTAAAGTGGGTACTGATTAACACCTTTTGATATTTGGGGCGATAGAATATGCACTCTTTTGTTCCTTCGGGTTACCCTATAAACAACCTTAATTCTGATCGTGGATCCAATTTACCAGCTTCCTTGTCCAACACGTATGCCGGACACCCCCAAATTCTCATGTGTCTTAAACTGGGCTTGCGCCCGGTGCACAACTCTTTAGGGGTTTTGGGAACCGAATTGGAAGGCACCAGGTTCAGAATGTAAGCCGCTGTTTTCAAAGCGTGACCCAAAATGATTTGGGTAGATCCATAACTCATCATTGATCTGATCATTTCTAAAAGAGTTATGTTTCTTCGTTCTGCAACCCCATTTTGTTGAGGGGTTCCGAGTGCAGTTAACTGGGATACAATCCCTTCGTCTGACAAGTAGTTCAAAAATTTATCGCTGAGGTATTCACCTCCACGATCAGATCGTAGAGACTTGAAACTCTTTTCCCTATGATTCTCTGCTTGAGCCTTAAATTCTTTGAATTTATCAAAGGTCTCAGATTTATGCTTCATAAGGTAAATGTATCCATATCTTAAGTAATCATCAATAAAAGTAACGAAATACTCATAACCCCCTCTTACTTTGATTGACATTATACCACATACGTCAGTGTGAACGATCTCTAACACTTCTTTGGCTCTATTCCCCTTGGCTCCAAATGCCCTCTTGGTCATTTTACCCTCCAAACAGGATTCGCAAGTTGGAAATGGTTCAACCCGGAGTGACTCCAATGAACCAACCTTTTGATCCTCTTTGGATTAATATGACCTAGTCTCAGATTCCATAGAAGTGTTTCGTTCATATCTGGTGAATGTTTTCTTTTATTACTTGAAATAGTCGATGTGTTATAGGATGCATTTCGTGAGTGGTGTGCACAGTTAATTGTATAGCGATTATTCGACAACGTTCCATGACAGATAAACTCATTACTTAGAGCAATGGTAACAACTTTATTAAAAGTAACTGAATATCCATCAAGAAAAAGTTTAGAAACTGAAATTAAATTCTTTCTAAAACTAGGGACGTAAAGAACATCTCTTAAAATTAAAACTATATCTTCAAAAGATAGATGCACTTCTCCCACTGCTTCAGCTGCCACTCTCGTAGCATCACCCAGTGTGATGAGGATCTCACTCCCACTAAGTTGTCGGGTCCGCTTGAACCCCTGTAAAGTGAAACAAATATGATCAGTGGATCCCATATTCACTACCCATAAATGGGAAGCATACGCCGCTAAACAAGTTTCAACAACTAGTTCATGAGAATTACCTTTCTTTCCATTCCGCTTGGGTTTGGAAGAGGCCGACCTCCAGTGTCTTATCTCACCGCACTCCAAACATTTTGTTGGGATATTTTAGTTTTGATTATTTATGCCAAAACATTGTGTAATTATCAACTTGTATTGTTTAAGTTCATTTCTACAGGTAACAAGTGGAGGGGGAACTCGTCTGAAGTCTCTTGAGAAAATAGGCCTGAAGACAAGTGGCCTGAATGGAAAATAGGCCTGAGGAAAAGTGGCCTGAATGGAAGAAGGCTGAGTCCAAGATCGTTGAACATCAAAATGGTCCGAAAAATGTGAAATGTTGAATCTTTGGAATCTCGAATCTTTGGAATCTCGAGTCCTTGGAGTGCCGAATCCCGAAAGTCTTTGGAATGATGGAATTGAGTGATGGAATCTCGAGTCTTTGGAATCTCGAAAAGCCGATTTTCGTAAGGCCTGAATGCTAACGTGGACCAATCAGAGGAGGTCAAAAAGCCTGCCAAAAAGCTGCAGAAATTACAAAATAGTATAGATTTGAATGTGACTTTCTCCAACGGTAACATTCAAATCCACATTATAAAGACAAGCTCTTCCATCATATTAAGTGTGAAAAAAAATGCTATCATGCCAAGAGTCATATCTTCAAGCATTCCCACCATAGAACACAAATCTGTAGATATCCAAAATATATTCAAGAGTGTTCTAAACTCAATCTAAGCCACACATGATATATCCTAAGCTTAGAGAGATTTTCCCAGCCTTAGCATAAATGTTAAACCATTGTAATGGAAAATCTCAACCTAGTTGGAGACAACACCAAACCCAAACCCCATTCTTGAGAGAGAAATAGTGGTTAAGTGAGGTAGTTGAAGAGGCAAATGTTTAATAATAAGCTAATTTAAGTGAGAAACACCAGTTGTTGGGGAATTAATTGTCCGGATCTATTTGGGGTGAATATTTAAATATAAATTTAATTCAAACAATTATTACTAGCATGAATTAATCCTATATTAATTCAAATAATAATTCAACAACAAATCATGCATATAAACAAGCCACATAAATCCTACGCATGCGGAATTGCTAGGAGTTTACGTGAACTAACCTCTTGACGATCAAGACACAGAGAAGACGAGCAATGTTTCACGAACACACCCAAAGTCCTTCTCAAAGTATTCCACGTCCTTGTTCAATAATTCGGTGGTAGGATGATCACGGACAATTAACAAAAGGGAAAAATAAAATTATGTTGCTCCACCTTTGTGGATTTCTAATTTTTCCAACACACGGAATTACATTGGGGATGAAAAATGCATCCCCTATTTATAATACAAGGGGGGGACGAAAATTAGGGCTATTGGGGCTCTTGGGAAATTTCCTTGCTTCTTCCTCAAGATACAATCTTGAATATATATCCAATATATTCTATTTCTCAAGATATCTCCCAACAAAATCTTCTCCTCCTTATTGTACTATAATTTTTGAAAATTTCTAATTAATAGGGAAGAAATAAGATCTTTGACTTTTCTTGAATTTATGGGATAATCTTGTATCCCAAGAATACATATTCCATAAAATCTTTTCAAGAAAATCAAGAAAAAAAATTCTCTCTCTTCCTTAAATATTTTCAAAAAATAGGCAACAATAATTTATTTTATTTTAATCATCTTTTTCAGTTATTGGACTTTATCTTTGGGCTACTTGAGGGGCCTTTAGGAGAATTAAGATTGGACTTTCCAATGGACCTTGAATTATCAATATTTAGCCACAATATTATTCAAGTCCATAAATATTAATTAATCTCATTACATAATTAATATTGCATTATACATCTTAAGCCATATTACTGTTAATATGGCTTCCGGTTATTATTTCCCGTGTTTAAGATTATATAGTCCATTGTTGGGATATTTTAGTTTTGATGAATTATGCCAAAACATTATCAACTTGTGTTATTTAAGTTAATCTACAAATAACAAGTTGAGGGGGAACGAGAGATCAAGTTAAGGGGGAACTCATGATATCAGACAAAGATGATCAAGATCAGACGAGACTACAGACGAGGCTAATCGAGATTAGAAAAGAAAGATGAGTTCCGAGTTAACTGATAAGCTGGGCAAAATCAGAAGAAGGAGAGCCACCTGATCAGATGACCAGAAGACCAGATCAGAAGACCTGATCAGATGACCAGAAGACCAGATAAGAAGACCTGATCAGAAAATATGCATACCGGATCAGATGACCAGAAGATCAGACGAGCTGATCAAAAGAAGAGGTTGTTGATTAGAAGAGGAACAAATGAGACTAATCGAGATTAGACGTGATCGAGATCAGATAAGGTTGAACAAGATCAGAACAAGACTGATGAGAAGAAGTCGCCTGATCTGATGTCCTCAGAAGACAAGTCGCCTGAAGACAAGTCATCTGAAGGCATGTTCACTGAACCAGAATACTGATGATCAGATAACTTGAGGGTCAGTAAGTGAAAGTAATCTGAAGGTCAGT
Organism: Stenogyne calaminthoides; assembly: GCA_037126765.1. Classification (NCBI taxonomy): domain Eukaryota; kingdom Viridiplantae; phylum Streptophyta; class Magnoliopsida; order Lamiales; family Lamiaceae; genus Stenogyne; species Stenogyne calaminthoides. Next base: position 17,346,174 of record JBBCBC010000033.1, on the reverse strand, counting down.
AAGTGCAAGTGACCAGAAGGTTAGGATGTCTGAAGTCAGAAGAGCTGAACTCAGTAAGCCTGAGTGTCAGTATGCCTGATCAGACAAGATCCACTGAAGAGAAGTCTGCTGAATCAAGAATCCTGAAAACTCAGAAGATCCTGAAGATTATAACCGTTAAATTCAGCTGACGTGGACCAATGAGAGGAAGACAACCAGTCTGACAAAGCTGCAGAACTTACATAATAGTATGGATTAGAATGTGACTTTATCCAACGGTAACATTCAAATCCACACTATAAATACAAGTTCTTCCATCATTTTAAGTGTGGAAAAATGCGTGAAACATCCATCAAGCTACAAAGCCAAATCATCTAGCATTTCCACCATAGAACACTGAACAAGAAATACACGCATATATTCAAGAGTGTTCTATCCTAGATCTAAGCACAAATGTAATATTCTAAGCTTAGAGAGATTTTCCCAACCTTAGCATAAAGGCTAAACAATTGTAAGGGAAAATCTCAACCTAGTTGGAGACAACACCAAACCCAAACCCATTCTTGAGAGAGTTAGTAGTTAAGTGAGGTAGTTGAAGAGGCAATCCCGTGGAGGGTGATAAGTCTAGAGGCGGACCCGTGAGGGTGATAAGTCCAGTTGATAGGCAATCCCGTGATGGAGATAAGTCCCGTGAGAGTGAGAACTCATTAATTTGGAAATCCATTAGAGGGAGATAAGTCCCGTGAGAGTGAGAACTCATTAAACATCTGTTGGCAATCCCGTGGAGGGAGATAAGTCCCGTTTGAGTGAGAGCTCGATAAATATCTGTTGGTTAAGGAATTTCCCTGTGGAAAAGGGAGAGTGGACGTAGGAGCTTAGGTCTCCGAACCACTATACTTTGTTGTGTCTTTATTGCTTCATGTTCTTACTTGTCATATGCATTTGGTTATAAACAAAACACATCATTTGGTTTAAAAGCAAAATATTTGGAATCACTCCTCCCTCACCCCTATTTTATATGCATTACATGATTTTTCCGCATTACATTGGTTTTTTACCGGGACCAACATCCATTAATTAATTCAAGCCACTGAAGAGCTTCATATTAATTAATATCTTTTTCCTTGGATTAGGAACGGCTCAACATTATTATCCATACCGGAAACTAATTTCACTTGCAAGATTTAGTATGATAAAACTTATGAGCCTCCCAAGGGGACAAATCAAGCAAGGCGTACTTGCACACGATTCTCCGTATTAAATCTTATCAATCCTCATGTAACTAATAATAATGCCCAAGATATAAAGTATTGAATCACATTGATTTTCTACCCATCATAAGTCAAAGCAATAATTATTAATTCCACACGATCCTATTTAAGGGACGAGGATTAAGAAATAACGAATCACTGAGGTCTAATTCTTCTATATTAAGTACTGAAGAATTTATCCTCATGTAGGTCCTATTCAAAGCATCATAATGCACAAGTGCAATCTCTTGGTCAAGACAAGCTAATCTGAGCCTTACACTTCAACCTTTCACGATGGATTGTTCATTTCCATCTAGGTTGTGAATTATGTACTTTGGTTACAAGGGACTGTCAATTTAATCTTCTGTGATCTAGTATCAATAAATTTGACTACAATGTAACCCGTACTATTTATTGAACGGGTATGCTGTAAATATATGTAACATTCAATCATATTTAATGCAACAATGATAAATAATTTATTTCAGCAAATAAGACAGAAATTTAGTTTGGTTATACAAAGTAAAAGCATACTTTCCAGTATAACCCCAACAGCTTTGGAATCCGATGTAGCGGACATCAAGACCGAAGTAAAGAACATTCACGTCAAACTTGACGTCATATGTGCAATGCTGGCGGAACAAGGGCGATGATTCGGGAAGTCTTCACGTCACCGGAGAGGGAGGCACGGGAGCAGTTCGTTATCCAATGAAACTGACTCTACCGAAGCAAATTCAGATGATGGTAGTTCGACGAAGAACAATCGATCTGAGGAGCCTGGACTCAAGGGGGACCGACAAACCAATTGGCCAAAGCTCACGTACCCAACGTTCAAGGGTGACGATCCAATATCGTGGCTGAGCAGGGCAAATCAATATTTCGATTTGCATGACATCAAACGGGGCGAAAAGGTTGTTGTAGCCACATATATATATGGGGCGACCTCCCACCAGAAGCCCACCGGCCAACGCAATGAGATCGTGACCATTATGATAAACACCAAATGTCACGGGTTATCCCAGGGCGGCAATCGTCCGTAGGCGAACATGGTCGACGATCCTAGGGCGGCCACCTGAAGCCGCCCGAGATAAACATGGAAAATATTTGGAGGAATCAAGGACGCAGATATCACGGGGAGCCGGCGAGGCAAGTGAATCTCGGGACGAAGATCGCGGGCTCTATTGAAGGAAGGTTCCCGTGAAGAATTTTGTATCCCTAAAAGGCCGAGAGTCCGCCCATGGGAGGGGGTACAATAGACCTAGCTTAGTGTATCTATATATAGTTCGTGTGGAAAATGTTGTAAAGGATCAAAAACCTTAAGCACTCTAGGCAGATATAATAAAACACTCCTGGCTTGGTACTGCCCCCGGACGTAGCCGAATTTCGGCAAACTGGGTCACCAAATTCCGTGTTATCATTGCTTTATTTATCGTTTGTTCAGTGAGTGATTGTTCGTACGTCCGAGAATATTCCGACTACAACAAAGGTACGTTATGCTGCTTACTATATGGAGGGTGAAGCTAACATATAGTGGCAATGGATTAGTTGTATTTACAAGAAGAAGGAGAAAACCCTACGCTGCTGGAAAGATTTCGAGAAGGAGTTAATGGTTCATTTTGGACTATCCGATTACACGGATTATGGCAAAGCACTATCGCGAGTCAAACAAAGCGGTGCTCTACGGGAATATTAGAAAGAATTTGAAAGGCTGGCAAGTCGCGTACACGATTGGCCCGAAAAGGCATTGGTGGGGGCATTTGTAGGCGGGCTAAATTCGGAATTAGCCGCTGAAGAAAGGGTTTACTGGCCGAAGACGTATTTGGAGGCGGCTGAAATTGCGCATCTCAGGGACGATCATCTCATAGCTTCGAAGAAGGGGAAGGGACCAGAGATTCGTAAGATCGGTTTTAATTCAGGTGATTTTCGATCGGAAAGTAAGGAGGCGGAGGTCTTATCAACTAGAAACGTTGATAAAGTGGAAAGTAAGGCGGAACTATCGAGGGTGAAGCGACTTTCATGGGATGAGATGCAAAGGAGGCGTGAAAAAGGTTTGTGTTTTATTAGCCTAATTTTTAAAAGAAATAGTAAGACTCTAAAAGAAGAATTTATTTTACAAGTCTACAAGAATGTAGACCTGCTCTGATACCACATTGTCACATCCCAATTTTTTTAAAGATTTTAATAGCAATTTAAATAGATGAGTATCCAAAATTTTCATAACTAAATAGAAATAATGCATTTTAAAATTTTCAAAGTTTGCAGCGAAAGCAAATTAAATCAATAATTTCAAAAAAAGGTAACTTAATCACTAAAAATTCAATAAAATAACATAATCCAATGCTACTGAAACTGGTGTCAAAACTCAATCCTCAATATTCAATTGAAATAAGGGTTATGCAATGAAATAATTTGCTTAAGTAAAAATGATAAATAATGTCTCGAGGCAATCCACCTGCCCTCCACCGCACTCCTGCTAAATGTTAAGGATTGAGATGAGCAAAACAACTAGCTCAGTGGGATTCCCTCACAATGTTATAATCAAATATAACACATAAATAAAATCATCAACTCATGTAACACGCATCATAATCATAATACCGAGTCAAGGTTCTTTTCCATCCTGAGTCGTATTGGCCAATATGTATATGGTGGAGTTTCCCCAATGCTCTTTTCCATCACGTAACCAAATAATTCAATATAACATTCCACATAAATCATGTAGCAAGCAACAATTAAATTCACATGAGTATTCAAAAATAACAAAGCAAGTAAAAAATCCGACCTCAAGTGTTGATTAATCTCGTAGACACGTAAACTGATTTAAGGCATAAAATTCTCGTCACCTAAAAATAAAATTACATCTTCTTAGAAGATAAATCCTCAATTTAAAATAATATAATAATTAATTAGAACTCTTACGTCTAAATTAATAATTACAAAACCCAATATTTACCCTCTAAATTAAATACCCATCATGCTTCATTTTTAACAATTCCAGTTAATTTGTCCCATTATTTATATCAACTTAATTAGACCACAACTTTTAAATACCATAAAAAAAAAAAAAAAAGAGGAATGGTTAATACCTATTTGTGTAGTCATATTAACCATAATACGATTAATTTCTATTCTAAATACCACGAAAAGAATACACGCTACTCGACATTTACCTAATTAAATTATAAGAGTTAACTGATAAACATTCAGGAGTTAACAATTAAGAACCAATATTTAATTTCTTCAGTGTACGGCCCACCACAAAAATTCTCATGTCTCACCAACATCATACACACTTTCTCAACACACGACCTCTAATTATAAAAAATTAGTTCCCAATATGCATAACCAACACAGACCCCACATATACAATACTTACGGAAATATACAGAGAGAAGTATAGTTTGGCCAACAAAAGAGAAAGAAGACTTATTTAGACTAACGAAGATTCAAAACAACGATGGTGAAAGTTAAGAAAAAAGAAGAGAGGAAAGGAATACTGTAAACTTCTTGCTATAGAAGAGAGAACGTAATTTAGCGAAATTTGCGGCTGAGAAATCCAACTCCACTTGCAGAGATTAATATTTGTGTTTTTAGAATTGGAAGAATATGTTTTCTGTAGTTAAAAATCAATGAATGACGGGTATAAAATAGGTTGTGGGAGTAAAAAATCAGTTGAGATTTCTTGGGCTTTGAATGGATTTTGAATATTCAAAGAGTACCGATCACAACAAATTTAGAGAAATCTGCGGACAAAACTTATCTAAACGTACATTATATTTTAAATAATAAAAAAAATATATATATATATATATATATATATATATATATATTTAGATAAGTTTTTAAACTTACCGTGTGCATCTATTAATATTATGTACGTATGTATAATTTTCTTTTCCTTATAATATATGTAATGAATATATTAATTCACCCTTTTAATAAAAATACTTATATATTTTATAACTTATGGTGATTGAAAATCTTGGGTGTTACATAAAATATCTCTGCATATATTTTCTTTATCCTCAACATAATAGTGTGGCAGAGAGGATGAACATAACCATTATGGCCAAGCTACCCAAGTCATTCTGGGGTGAAGCTCCATTGACTGCTTGTTACTTGATTAATCGATCTCCATCAGTTCCTTTGGACTCTGATATTCCAGAAAGAGTATGGAGTGAGAAAAATGTCTCTTATTCCCACATGAAGGTGTTCGGGTGCAAAGCCTTTATGCACGTACTAAAGGAGCAGAGAAGCAAGTTGAATAGTAAATCTACACCTTTCATATTTGTTGGATATGAAGATAAAGAGTATGGTTACAGATTATGAGATCCATAGAAGAAGTGTTTGTGGGGAGTAGAGATGTCATCTTCCATGAAAATGAGACAATAAAAGATTTGAAGAAGGAGGTGTCACGCACCAATTTTCATAAAATGGACTTTCTAAAAAGTAGTTAAAATAACTAAATTGAGCGCGAATAAATTTGAATTTTAAATCCCTAGCGGTAAAGAACAACGACTATTATTTTAAAAATACTTTATTTAAACAGCGAAAACTATCAATAATAATAAAATATGAAATGGAAGACCTACGAACTTATTAAATAATAAATTTACTTGACAATTAGCGGAAGCATAAACATTAATTAGTTTCTTGAAATAGAAATTAATTTAAAATACCAATTGTACTAAAACTTAACTATTAAATAAACTCGTCTTCGCATAAAACATAATAAAGGGTAAACTTGTTATCAATCTTAAATAATAAACGACTTCAAATAACATCATCCATCATCTCTCCCAGCCATCATCTCTTTAATCTGAAAAATGTTAAATGCGGAGTGAGCATGCAAGCACACTCAGTGGGGCCAAGTTATTCAATATTAAATGCTGAAAATAAATAATCAAGTAAATCAACTTAGTAAATCACATTCACTTTGTTACATAAACTTTGCCATAGAAACTTTGCCACTTTGCCATAGATACTTTGCCATAGAACTTGGGAGCACAGCGGGTTAAACCCAAAGACCCTCGGTCCCGGACCTCAATAAAGGCACCAGGCTATTAGACTTTGCCGAGCACAGCGGGATACACCCGAAGACCCATCGGTTCCAGACCACTTTAGGGCCCTTGGCTATTAGTAACTTTGCCAAATAACATTTGCATAATATGGGGAAAATAATTCACTTAGTAGATATCTCAATAATTTATTTAAAACATATAACACCGAAAAATACATGCAAAAGAGATCTACTTACCATTGTAGAGATTAAAGCAATAAAACCCCACCTAGAAAAGTATGTCGTGGATGAAAATGGGTGCAAGCCTTAAAACTTATTCCTCACAGTCATCAATACCTAACATAAAAATCATATCTACTCAGGAGATAAATCCTCAAATTAAAATAATATAAATCCTAATTAGAACTCTAAATTTAACAACACCCACCATAATTCTTAAACTTCTAATAAACTAATACTCCTCTTTAGCCTAATCTGAAATGATTTACTATCTTAATCTTTATGATTAAAATATCTAGCAAATATTTCAATTAATTAATCTAGAGCCAAATTCCTTATACACAGCAACAATCTAACCAAATCTCACATACTCCTAATGTATATTGTCATAAATATGGTTTCTTCGCTCAATCCCATTTAATTAATTCCATAATTTATAACTACTTAGATAATAATTTATTAAATCCTAATTACAATCCCAGCATCCACTATATATTATCATCTCTTAAATAATTCACCAAACAATCAAATTCAATTGCATATCCACTATAATCTGACACCCCATTACATTCCTGCAACTATATATATATATATATATATATATATATATATATATATATATTTATATAAATATAACGCAAGTTAAAGAAATAAAAATTGACCAATAATAATCATAAGAAGATCACTATACTTAGTTCGAGAATTATAAAGAGGAGAGGAGGAAATACATTACGGCTGCTCAAGAAGATATTCCTGTGACCTTGTGCAGCAACAACAAATTGTTGTTTGCGTATAGGTGTGTGTATGATTTTTAGGGTAAAATTCATTTATATAGGTGTATTAAAATTAGGTTTGGGCTTGTCTTAAAAAAATATATATAAGTGTAACTAAATTTTATTTGAACTTAAATAAATAAGGATTAGAATTTAAAATTTTTCATTTTGTATAGATATATAAAAAGAGGCTTGAGCTTCAATGAGATAAGGACTATAGGATTTAAATATTAAAAAAATGATTTTGGATCCTTATCTCAAAATAATATGAATTATAATAATTTTATAAAAGAATAAGTTAAATAAATAATTATAAGATATGTATATAAAGAAGGAAGATGAGCAATTTTTTGGTTGAAAAGTAAATGGGATTAAAGTCATTGAAAGTCACTCATTGACCATATTAATTTGGACGTTTCAAACTAGAAAGATTAAATCAAAACTTAATTTTGTGATAATTGAAAGATAATGGTTCTAAAAGAAACATCTAAAAATTAATACTCATATTAAATTCAGAAAATGTAACCGAAAAGAGAAATTTAGGGGAAAAAACTTATGGACTACAAATTAATCTCTATCTAATTTGATTGGGAATTTTAATATAATAACAAAATAAAATAAACAATAAATATATATATTCTTTAAAAAAATTGTGGATATTACATTCTCCACCACTAACAATAATTTCGTCCTCGAAATTTAGTTACTTATTATCACTTCAAAAGTTTGGATTCTTCTCTTAATATCTAATCAACCAATCTATACCCAATGTAACATTTAAGTTTCCCATGACATTCATGTGCAAAATTCAAATCAAAGTTCTCCCTATCAACATCTGAAATAACATCCTTAATCGTGACATAACCCCAAGAGCTTCATATATACTACACATTCTCATAAACAGATACTCTTCCTAAGTACCTTATGTTCTCTAGTAATTAAAATCATCTACAATCACCTTTTGCATATCCTAATGCGAGGATCTATGTAATATGCATGTTGTGTATATGTTCATGGAAAAGTCACGTTTCATATGGTAAATTTGTAAACATTCATGTAAATGATGTACTTGGGATATGAAACTTCACGTTTAATGCACTTGCAACTTGGTACTATAGTATATCATGGCATTGTTTTGTAACTGTTGGTCCCGGGGGTAAACGAGTTTCACACGTGTAGGGGGGGAATACACGTGTAATGATTTATAAACTTTTCAGAAAATACTATAATCAGATAGTCAGGTTGTCCTGAGATTTAGTCCTGAGAAGCACAAAGTACCCTGAGTCAGAGTCTGCTGAGACAATAACACTGAGCGGCTTTCAGAGACTTCAGATTAACTCAACTGATTCTGAGTTTCTACAACAGAGTCTGAATAAGCTTGGAGTATATAATAATCAAACTGACTACTCAGAAGAGTTGATCAGTTTGACAACTATCTGTACTAGCTTATCTAGAGTGCGGAATGTGCAGGCCCTAAGTTTATACTCGTTTTACTTTGCTGAAAATCTTTTTCTCAATGAAAACAGTGGTTAAGGCTGTGATCAAGTTAATGCAACTTCAGTGGATTGATTCCAACTGATTGTCAGAAAACTGAGTATGCTTTCAGTGAAAATATGCAGCAAGATAGAATGCAAAACAGAAAACAAACAACACAGCAATTATAGTGGTTCAGAGGCTCAAGCTCCTACGTCCACTCTCTCTGATCCTCAGAAAAATTCCTTAACTCACTACTTCTACTACCTTAAGCTTTCAGACTGAACTCAGCAGCTAACTTTCTACCACTAGTTTTCAGGCTGAACTACTGCAGCCTACTAACTCAACACACACAAGCTTTCAGACTGAACACAAGCAGCTTACTAACTTCTTCTCTAGAGCTTTTCAGACTGAACACAACAGCTTACTTCACTCTTTACAACACTCACTTCTCCAACAACTACACACTCAAACTACCTAATTAAAGGGTTTGGGTTTTGGTTGGTTTCCAACTAAGGTGAGATATCCTTTTTACAATCAATCACAAGTAAAAGGCTAGGATATCTCTGACTAAGCTTTGGATATATCTTAAATCTAGGCTTAGTAAATGAACTCTCTTCTAAGATGAAACACTTAGGAAATTCTAAGGGTTTCGAGTGCTTCACAATGTATGCTTTGAATACGAATGAGCTCTGGAGTTGCTTTGATTTCCCGTGACCTTGGTTGTGAACAAGGCCTAGGTATTTATAGACAACTCACTAAGAGTCTACTCTTGAAAAACTATATGTTGGAGAGACAGCTTCAAGGGTTTCCTCTTTTGGTTATTGATGAACGACTATTTCTAGGGTTTGAACACACCCTTGTATGTATTAGGAAATGTCCAGCCACGCAGCCAATCACCAATTTCTGTGAACTGGAAGATATCAGTGTTGACATTATTAAGGGATATGCCTCTTTCAGTGTCAGTAAAGTACGTTGTTGTCGTCTCCTCATTGGTCGAAATCTTCCTTTGAACAGAGACAAACAAAACGGCTATTTTAGTCAACCACACTGAAATGATAATTTCCTTAGTGTCCACGAACGTATAACATTCCATTTGTTTGTACTAAGAATGAACAAAACACTATTGTACTGGAAGTGACTTGTTCAGGGTCTTTTGATTCAGTACGAAACAACCTTTAGGATCTTCTTGTTTTCAGGATCTTCTGTCTTCAGGATCTTTATTCTTCAGGCTCTACTGGTCTTCAAGATTCTTCTGAGTTCTTCAAACAAAATCTAATACACCTAACCTGAGCTATATCTGCTGACTATACATAGTGCAGATAATCCTGAATCTTAATATCTATTGAAACTTGATACTAAACTACCAAGATGTCCTGATACATGTCATACTCAGGGGTTTTGGGATCTAATCAAAATCTTTATTAAATTCATCTCCCAACAATTTCCCTTTTTGATGATGCCAAAACCATCTTGTTACAAGATTGCAATTACAACAGAAAATAAACCTATCATCTAATCAGGTTTCAATTCCTATAGCAAGTAAGAACAAGTAAAATAACAACAATCAAATACTCAATAAGATAATTAGAAATTATCTTTTTTTATCAACAAGAATTAGTAGAGTTTTTCATTAAAGTACAAAACCATGAGTACAAGATACAAAGGTTTATCTTTACTCTACTGAACCAAAACAACATCATTCATCATCAGATTCAATCTCATCTGCTGGTGGCTCCAGGTTGAACATACCATAGTATCTTTTCTTCAGTTCTTCCTTCTTCTGGATTGTCTGGGCATCATTCCCCGTCAGTTCCAGATATTCAGCCTGATCCACAAAGTCTGCATGAATGAAGTCATAGTTGATCATCCCATTCTTGAATTTTGTTGCAGGGTACCTGATTTGACCAGGAGCCTTCAACTGATAACCCAGAGAATCAAATATGTTGAACCATTTCTGGCATATATCAGTGAAGTTCTGCAGAATGTAGGCAATGAATGCATCATCTCTATCAGTGTTGGGTTGAGACCAAGTCTGCAAAATGTCATTGTTGAAGACAAACTCCCTCTTGGTTGTTTCCCATCTGTCATTCAGTTCAATAGGCATCCACTTGTCTACATGAGGCCACATTCTCTTCCTCTGCTTGGTACCCCTCCTCCTGAGAACCATTCTTTGAAAGCCTCCAAGCTTTCTCTTAGCTTCTTCTCTCTCTTTTCCGGTCATCTCAGATCCTGACACAGAGACAACAGCTTTCTTTTTCCTCTCAGCTTCAATAACCTTAACAGAATTATGCCAATCCCAATTAAGTTTTTTGGAAGATACATCATACTCTCCAAAACCTTCCTTGAAGAGATCATCAGTTTCAGAATCATCTTTCTGAACAGTTTTCTCCTGAGTTTCTTCTTCTTCTTCAAACTCACCAACTAATCTCCTCTGAGTAGGCTTTCGACTGACTGGTTTAGCACTTGCTTTTCTCTTCTGAGGCCTTTCTACAAATGCAACAGATTGTTCAGGCTTCTTCTAAGGTATCAGGATTCCATGAGCCTCTCCTTGCTTACTGGATTCCTGTTTCCTCTGCCTCTTTGCCCGTTGTTCTATAACTTCCATTGCAGCTTCAGGATGGATTAGTATCTCAGGTTCTTTTCTCTTTCCACCAAGAATCACCTCAGTGCGGAATTGTTCGATCTACTTCTCCAAGGGTGATAAAGCAGCAAGCTTGTCATAGCTTTCCCCCTTTTTGGCATCATAATTGGCAATCAGTTGGGAAAGGGTTATGTCCATGTGCATCTGCTCCCTGTCAATCGATCGAACCTCAGTCGCCTCCTGAAAGTGTTCATCCTGAATGCGTTGCAACACGTTTAATCCAGTGCTGGTGTCTTCAGCAAGACCACCAAAAGTTGCTTTCATCTTCTCCATCAGTGAGGTGCTTACATCCTCAATAGCAGATTTTATCAATTCACTCATCTTTGCATTAAAATCGGTAAATTTGCTATCAAAAGTTGTAGATAGTAGATTTACCTGATCATTGGTCACCATAGATTTGCTAAGGGTAGTGATGATTTCGCCCTGAGAAGTTTGTGCCTTAGCAAGTTTTGACACTTCCCCAACCAGAGGTTCAAGCTTCGCAATTTGATCAATGATAGGCGCGAACTTAGTTAACTACTCAATCAATGGAGTGAGATCAACTGATGGTTGTGGAGGAACTGGAGTCTCTTCTTCAGTTTCTGTCTATAGCCCAATCTCCACAAATTCAGTCTGAGTGGCTGCAGGCTCCTGAGGGGTTTCTCCATATGTAATCAGTGGAAGTGTTGGAGCTTCCTGAGCTTGTTCCCCCTGAGCAGTTGTTCCTGCCTCAATACCTTTCTGACTCTCTTCAGGAATATCTTTGTCAGTTTTGTCCTGAGGTGGACCTTGATCATCTTTGTCCTGGTCCTCAACTTCACCCTCAGGTTAGGCAGCACTCTTCCTTTCAGCAACTTTTCTCTTGACTAATTCATCAAATTCAGTATGCTTAATCCTTGCCTCTGCTTACCAAGTCCGGAAAAAGCATCAAGCTCAGCCACTTCCTCTGCCCAGAACTCTTCTCCTCTGAAGTTCCCTATCTTAAGCATCATGGCAAAGGACTGGTTCACAATCAGCATGGTTGTTTTCAACCTGAAAAACATACCCTGAAGATCAGGATAGTTAGTCAGTTCTGGATATTTGTCCATTACAAATCTTTCGGCCTTCTGCCTCCACTCTCTCTCTTCTGCCTCACCTTTCCTGAGTTCAGGAACAGATGTCACCTCTTCAGAGCTGGATCAAACCTCTGAAGGAGTGGATGAATTTGGCTTTGAGGGTTGTGAGGGTGGGATCTGAATTTGGCTTTCTTCAGCAGGTTGTTGAGAATCTGTGAAGATCTCTTACCGATTCTGGTATGAAGTATCTCTGTAAAGACATCCTCATCACCTCTTTCTTCAGGTAATATTTCAGCTTCCTTCTCAGCAACTTGAGAGACGGCTTTGACCAGAGTATCCAATGGAGATTTTTCTCCTGAGGCCATCTCGCCGATTGTCCTGAGACGTTTTTTCTTCTTCCTTTTATGCTCTTCCCGAGCCTTCTTTTTGTCTCCAACTTATTTCTTAACTTTCAGGAGATCAAGAGTTTTTCTCCTTTTCTCTGGATCCTCAGGGTCTTTTTCAACCGCTTTCTTTCCCTTCTTTTTGGTGATTTCAGCAATAGCCACATTGTCCTGATCGGATTCTGATTCCTCCGGTTCTACGGGTTCTTCAGGCTCATCTTGTCCCATAGAGCTCAAACTCTCAGAAGTTGCTGGATTCTTCCTCTGAGATTTTGGTTTCCTAAACATAATTCTGTTTCGGGAAAACTCCTTTCTAGACGACAAGAACATGTTCTCCCTCGGCAATGTCTCAATGAGAAAACTTATCTTTGCCCCAAACAAGACTTTCCCATTCTTTGTAAATACCCCCTTTGCATATTTCAATTTCTGATTCTAATGTAATATGCAATCCACCAGAAACTTCAACCAATTAAACTCTCTTGACGGTGAATCTTCAATTGCGGCCATAAGTCTCAACTTATTCTGACTTACTTGCTCTAGACTTCCAGAGGTGCTCATCATGCACTTGGCCACAATATCATAAGAACTCGATATATAGGTTTAAACACTTCTTGTTTAAAGCCCCTTTTAATTCAACCTTCGACTCAGAAAATCTATCCAAAATTTCCTGTTCTCGTCCTAACATGTATACAGCAGGATCCTCCCCTCTATCACACAACTCAAATACATCATTAATTTTTTTGAGGGATAAACGTACCTCCTTTGTACATACTACTTCGGTTTTTGATTTCACGTATGTACTGAGACTTAATTGCGAGACCAAGGAGCCTTCCGCACCTTCTCGTAAGTTGACCACAAATTGCAGAACCTCTTGTGGTAACTCTAATTCCGGCGTATTGCTGACTAATCTCCCTAACCGAGCCAACCAGAGCATATTTAAGGCCTCTTCCTCAATAGTGGTAGTTTTGTTCTCGATCAACGCTACTACATGCTCAAAATATGGTTTCTCAGTTTCTGTGAGGTCTTTGATCATTGTGTAACTGGGAAAATCCATTGTAAGAATATTTGAGGTTTGGAGGTATGAAGATTTGAAGATTAAGAGGTTTGGAGAATTGGAAGTTTTTAAGAGATAGAGTGTAAAATGTTTGAGCAAAGGATTTCTGGGGTATTTATATGATCTGAAGAAAAGATCAAGGGCTAGGATTAAATCTTGAAGGATAAAGAAATGAACGATCGATATTTAATCTGGGGTATAATGTAATTTGAGAGTTTATTTGCTATTTATGGCAAATAATCAGATAAGTGTAACAAATAGCAGCAATTAGGGTGACAAAATGATGTTTTACTCTAATCGAGGCAACCCTTCAGTTCTCTGCCGAAATTCTAGCTAATAGAATTCTTTCAAACATCCCCGCTTAAAGTTCAGGTCTTTAGTCATTTATTTCCAATGATTACTGAGTGAAATAAATGTTGTGAGTAAATGCATGAGTCGAGTATTGGTTCAGGATTAATTAAATACTTAAACCTTACTGAATATTGACCTTGACAGAAATCATCATGAGTGTCAGTTTCCATCATGAGAGATTTTTGTCCTGAGTTATTCCTTACTGAATAACTTCATGCATCCGAAGAACTTCTCTCTTCATTACGTTTTACTCACCAGGGTCCAACATCCCTAATTCTACTGATAGTTCCTGAAATCTTGACTCAGCTAAAGGCTTAGTAAGAATATAAGCACTTTATTTATCAGTATGAATTTTCTCCAGCCTGATATCTTTCTTTTCAACATGTTCTCTAATGAAATGATGCCTGATATCCACATGTTTGCATCTGGTGTGCAATACCGGATTTTGTGAAATAGCAATAGCACTATTATTGTCACAAAATATAGGTACTTCATTGGCTATAATCTTATAATCCCTCAATTGTTGCCATAGCAAAAGAATCTGTGCATAGCAGCTTCCTGCAGCCATGTATTCTGCTTCAGTAGTACTAGTTGCAACTGAAGTTTGTTTCTTAGAGAACCAAGATATCAGTTTGCTTCCAAGAAATTGATAAGTTCCTGAAGTGGACTTCCTATCAATTCTGCAACCAACATAGTCAGCATCTGAATATCCAGTTAATTCAAGGTTATCATCAGCTGGATACCACAATCCTCTATTCACAGTGCCCTTAAGATATCTTAGAATCTTTTTGGTAGCTTCCATGTGACTAGCCTTCGGATTGGCTTGGTATCTTGCACATATCCCAACAGCAAAAGTAATGTCAGGCCTGCTTGCTATGAGATAGAGCAGTGATCTAATGATCCCTCTATAATCAATGTGGTTAACTGACTTGCCTTCAGGATCAGGATCCATCTTGTAGTTAGTATTCATAGGAATTCTAACTGCATTTACACCGTACTTAGCAATCAGATCTCTGGTGTATTTTGCCTGAT
Organism: Stenogyne calaminthoides; assembly: GCA_037126765.1. Taxonomy (NCBI): domain Eukaryota; kingdom Viridiplantae; phylum Streptophyta; class Magnoliopsida; order Lamiales; family Lamiaceae; genus Stenogyne; species Stenogyne calaminthoides. The sequence continues at coordinate 17,330,962 of JBBCBC010000033.1, read as the reverse complement.
TGATGAAAATTCCTTCTTTTGACTGGTTCATCTGAAGTCCTAGAAAGAAATTCATCTCCCCCATCATTGACATCTCAAACTTTCCTTTCATCAGTGTAGAGAATTTTTCACACAACTGATGATTAGGAGATCCAAAAATAATGTCATCCACATAAATCTGAACTAGTAAGATATCTTTCCCATCTTCTATCCTGAACAAGATTCTATCAACAGTCCCTTTGGTAAAACCATGGTCAGTAAGAAATTGAGATAGAGTATCATACCATGCTCGGTGCTTCTTTTCTGCACCATACAAGGCTTTTTTGAGCCTGTAAACTTGGTCATTCTTACAGAAGCTTGGAGGTTGTTCCACATAAACCTCTTTCTTAAGCCCACCATTCAGAGATGCACTTTTCACATCCATCTGATATACTATGAACTTCATGTGAGCAGCATATGCAAGAAACAATCTAATGGCTTCTAGTCATGCAACTGGTGCAAAGGTTTCATCATAATCCAAGACTTCTTCTTGGGAAAAATTGTGCAACTAGCCTTGCCTTGTTTCTTACAATAACATTGTTCTCATCTCTTTTGTTCTTGAATACCCATTTAGTTCCAATCACATTGTGCCCCTTAGGTCTATCTACTAGCTCCCATACTTCATTCCTTGCAAACTGATTCAGCTCCTCTTGCATAGCAATAATCCAAAAAGAATCTTGAAGAGCTTCTTCAATCTCAGTAGGTTCTCTCTCAGATAGGAAGCAGCAGAACAAGACACTTTCTCCATGAAACCTTCTGGTCTTAACTCCTTCAGATGGATCTCCTACAATCTGAGTTGCAGGATGGCTATCTAACCATGCTCTTCTAGATGTTCCCCCTTCAGTAGTATCCTCAACATCAGAAATGTTAGGTTCAGGTAATTCATTGAATTCAGGGAACAGCAAGAAAGGAAAAAGGGAATCATCTTCCTCAGGGGAAATTCCATTAAGAACATTGTCAGTGACATTTGCTCCCCCTTGATTGATAGATTCAGAGTTTGCCTCAGCTGTGACCACATCTTCATCGGCATTACATACCTGATTCTGAACTGGGGTTTGTTCAAATGGGTCAGCTCCAGTGTGTTGGCTTTCCTTAAGTGGAGAACTATCATCCTGAGTTTCACCAGCCTGAGTATTTTCATCCTGAGTCTCTTCTTCCTCTAAGTCAGTTTCACTCCATTCATAGTAAGTGATTGAATTCTTCTTTTCAGGCTCAGATGATGTTTTGATATTCTTCTTCAGGTTAAGTGATTAGAGGTGAATTGAGTGAATTACGAGCGAGTTTTAGCCATGTTTCGAGTGTTATTAGTGATATTATTGCATTGATTGGGCATAATTTGTATAAAGTCACTAATTTGCTTCTTTGGTGTGTATGACAGGAAAGAGGGCTAAAAATGAAGCTTGTGAAACTTTGCGGTGCATGAATTGGACTCTCGGTTGAAAAGATATTAAGGAAATACTGAAAAATATTAGTTGAAATGAAGAGAGGTGCTAGTTGAGGGGGTCGGCGCTGGCGCCGACTAAATGCAACTTCGAGACATCCAAATGAGACATCCAATGAGTTTGGTATAAACCGCTCGACCAAGGTTAGTGGTCGAGCGGGAACCCAATACAGCAAAAGTCTGGTGATCCTCTTTGTCAAGTCTCCTGAATCATCTTCCTGTTTCTTATGAACACAAATAGATTCATCAAAAACAACATGAGGTGTTTCTTCCATAATAAGGGTCCTACAGTTGTAAACCCTGAATGCTTTACTAATTTCAGAATATCCCAAGAATACTCCTTCATCAGCTTTGCTATCAAAAGTTTTCAACTGATCTTTAACATTATTGTGTATGAAACACTTACAACCAAACACATGAAAGAAAGAAAAAAGAGGCTTCCTTTCATTCCACAGGTCATATGGTGATTCTTTGTCAGCATGGATCTGTTCTGAGAGTAGCATGCAGTATTGACTGCCTCAGCCCAAAATCTCTTAGGAATGTCAGCTTCAGCAATCATTGTTCTTGCAGCTTCTTTCAAGGTCATATTTCTTCTTTCAGCAACACCATTCTGTTGAGGGGTCCTTGCAGTTGATGTTTCATGAGTTATTCCATTTGCTGCACAATGATCAAATATAATATGGTTGATAAACTCAGTGCCTTTATCTGATCTGATTTTGACCACACTCTGATTCTTTTCATTATTGAGCCTTTTCAGTAATTCTGGTAGTTTTTTCTGAGTCTCCTTCTTACTGAGTAAGAATATGACCCATGTGTATCTAGAGTAGTCATCAACTACTACCAATGTATATTTTCTGTCATTTGTGCTTACAGGTGTTACTGGACCAAAGAGATCCATATGTAACAGTTGAAGTATTCTTTCAGTAGACACTTCTACTTTACTTTTGAATGATGTTATAATTTGTTTGCCTTTCTGACTAGCATCACATACATGATCCTTACTGAACACTTCATTTGGTAACCCCCTTACAAGTGCTAATCTTGCAAGTTTATTCAGGGTTTTGAAGTTCAAGGGATTCAGTCTTTTGTGTCATAACCAACTGGTTTCAGTAGCCTTTTTGCCATTAAACATGTATCCATAGGAGTTAGTCTCCAATCTGCAAGATACACATTTCATTTTCTAGTACCAGTCAGTAATACTTGTTGTGAAACATTATCTTTCACATAGCACAAGTTTTTTGAGAATTCAACATTGAATCCTTTATCACAGAATTGGCTGATAGAAAGCAAGTTATGCTTTAAACCAGACACATATGATACACCATGGATATGAACAGTATCAACTTCAAGTGTTCCATATCCTTCAGCCTGTCCTTTGGAGTTATCTCCAAATGATATCTGAGGGCCTTTCTGTTCAACATAGTCAGTGAGCAAATATTTGTATCCTGTCATGTATCTTGAGCATCCACTGTCCAGGTACCATGCAGCGGGTGCAATTTCAGTTCCACTCATCAAGGCTATGTTGTCTTCATTCAGCTCAGTGCCCTTATCCTTCACCTGAAAAACAAATCAGGCCTTAGGTACCCATTTGGTGTAGGGTCCTACCAGGTTAGCTGTACCTTTTGAAACCCAAATCTGCCTACAACTCTAATCACTTTAGAGTGGATGATTTATCTTCCATATACATCTACATACACATTCACCACCTTAGATGCCTTGGCAGTTCCCTGTGTATGAGTGACAGCTTTTAGCATGAACATGAGCCTTAGAGTTCTTCTTTGGTTCAGGCCTCTTGTTCTAGTGCTTTGGCTTTGGTGCAGCTGATCTCTGTCTCTGCTGACTTAGGTTCAGGAAACCTTCACCCTTAGGCAAGTGGGGTTTAGGTTGCCTGAATTTCAGTAACCTGAGGACTTGGTCTCCTCATATGAGAATTTCTTGGCTGAGTGTTTCTCTTCTGAGGATTCCTCTAATGGTTCAGGGCAGATTTCTTCAAGTTGGTATTCTTAGCCTGAGGCTTCGAAGTACTGGCCTGAGGATTTCCTACTGAGTGTTCAGGTTTTCTAGCCTTTTCCTTAGGTTTGGGCTTTCTTTCTTGAACCTTCAAGTTCTCTGAAACCATAGGTCCTTTACCCTTGTCTAAAACACGGGGTTGTTCTTCAATAAGAAGATCAGTACGAACCGCCGGTTTAACAAAGACATTCTTAGTGCCACTTGTAGAAGCAGCATTCAGAAGATCATGTGAGGTTCCCCCTGGATTATATCTCAATCCAACCTTTATAGTTGCAGGTCTTTGATAGCTCTGAATTTCATCTATTGCATGAGATGCAGAATTCAATTGAGCTAACTTTCTCCGCAAACTATCCTCACTTTTCTTTAGAGTTTCATGTTTCTCAAAGAGGTCATTGAACTCAGTTCTGGTAAGCTGATTTTGTTCAGTGGATTTCTCTAACTTTCCTTTCAGGGCCTCTACCACCTTCTCTTTTTCTGAGAGTTGTACTTTTAGAACATCAAGTTCATCAATTACTCCCATCAATTGAGAAGTGATCTCAGCAGCATTAGAGTTTTTCCACTTCAGATTCTCAGCAGTCAGTACTTCATTCTGCTCTTAAGTTTCTATGAACAGTTCTTGTAACACAGAATAGTCATTCATCAGATTCTCAAAAGAACCCATCAGGTCAAAATTATTGGTTACAGATGAACTTGATAACTCAGGTGCTTGTGTAGGAATAGCAACAGAGATAGAAGAATTTACCTCCTCAATAGCAACAAGGCAGACATCATCACTATCACTATCTGAGAACATATCCTCTGAGGAGCTAGATCCTTCCTCAGAATGTTCTTCTTCAGCAACCATTGTCTTCCTCTTTGGAATACTTCTTGTCTCTCTTGGCTTGCCTATCTTTTCTTTCCTTGGGACTCAACTCAGGGCAGTCATACTGGAAGTGACATTTCTTATTGCAATTGTAGCATCTGTTGGTATCATCATCCTGATCATTGTCACATTTGGATTTGTAGTCCTTCTTTCTGGATGAAGATCCTTCAGCTTTGTGATCCTTCTTCTTCTCAGTAGATTTCTCTTCACCTTCTGAGTTGTTCCTGTTCTTGTACCTGGTATCTTTATAATACCTTTTATACTTACCAAATCTGTTGTTCATTTTCTCAAACCTTCTTGCCATCAGGGCAATTGTCTCATCCTTTTCATCCTGAATTTTGTTAGATGAGATCTCAGGTTCTTTAGAGTTGCAGATTTTTCCTTGTGCTTTGAAAGTCACATTTTGGTTAGATGAAGTATCATCTTTGCTGTCAGGTTTCTTAGTTTTCTTATCAATGACAAACTCATATGCTTTCAACTCAGAGAAAACCTGTTGATATGGCATAGAAGCAATATCTTTGGTGTTCTCAATCACCACAGTATGTACGTCTCATTTCTTAGAATGTCCTCTAAGAATTTTCAAAGCAATTTCTCTTTTGGGATATCTTTTCCCAAGAGCACTCAGATCATTCATAATGCTAGTGAATCTGACCTCAAGTCTTTCAATAGATTCACCATCTTCCATTTCAAAACCATCAAATTTGGCAATAGCCACAGATAGTTTGTTTTCTTTGATATGATCAGTGCCTTGACACATTATAGCAAGTGTGTCCCAAATTTCTTTGGCAATTTCACAGTGGGAAATCATTCCCATAACACCATCATCAATAGTGTTATACAGTGTATCTTTAGCAATGTAATCCAGGTTAACCAACTTCCTCTCTTCAGGAGTAAGCTGATCATCAGATTTGGGAAATTCATCCCTTGGATCATCTCTTTCATTATCAGTCAATCTGGGATTAACAACCTTATATTCAAAAGGTCCTTGAGACACAACTCTCCACATTCTCTCATGTTTAGAGCACATATGTGCCTGCATTCTCAGTCTCCACAGATCATAGTTCTCAACAGAGAACATAGGTAGTTTCTTAGAAGGCATGATGAAAGAGCCTTGTAAGATATCAGCAGAAGATCTATTCAGTAGACCACCAAAGTCTCGCAGTAACAAGACTATGGCTACCAAAGCTAGTGGTCAATTAGAACCACTGCTCTGATACCACTTGTTGGTCCCGGGGGTAAACGAGTTTCACACGTGTATGGGGGGGAATACACGTATATAATGATTTATAAACTTTTCAGAAAATATTATAATCAGAGAGTCAGGTTGTCCTGAGATTTAAGCCTGAGAAGCACAAAGTGCCCTGAGTTAGAGTCTACTGAAACAATAACACTGAGCGACTTTCAGAGACTTCAGATTAGCTCAACTGATTCTGAGTTTCTACAACAGAGTCTGAATAAGCTTGGAGTAGATAATAATCTTACTGACTACTCAGAAGAGTTGATCAGTTTGACAACTATCTATACTAGCTTATCTAGAGTGCAGAATGTGCAGGCCCTAAGTTTATACTCGTTTTACTTTGCTGAAAATCTTTTTCTCAGTGAAAACAGTGGTTAAGGCTGTGATCAAGTTAATGTAACTTCAGTGGATTGATTTCAACTGATTGTCAGAAAACTGAGTGAAAATATGCAGCAAGATAGAATGCAAAACAGAAAGCAAACAACACAACAATTATAGTGGTTCAGAGGCTCAAGCTCCTACGTCCACTCTCTCTGATCCTCAGAGAAATTCCTTAAATCACTACTTCTACTACCTTAAGCTTTCACACTGAACTCAGCAGCTTACTAACTTTCTACCACGAGTTTTCAGGCTGAACTACTGCAGCTTACTAACTCAACACACACAAGCTTTCAGACTGAACAGAAGCAACTTACTAACTTCTTCTCTAGAGCTTTTCAGACTGAACACAGCAGCTTACTTCACTCTTTACAACTCTCACTTCTCCAACAACTACACACTCAAACTACCTAATCAAAGGTTTTGGGTTTTGGTTGGTTTCCAACAAAGGTGAGATATCCTTTTTACAATCAATCACAAGTAAAAGGCTAGGATATCTCTAACTAAGCTTTGGATATATCTTAAATCTAGACTTAGTAAATGAGCTCTCTTCTAAGATGAAACACTTGGGAAATTCTAAGGGTTTCGAGTGCTTCACAATGTATGCTTTGAATACGAATGAGCTCTGGAGTTGCTTTGATTTCCTGTGACCTTGGTTGTGAACAAGGCCTTGGTATTTATAGACAACTCACTAAGAGTCTACTCTTGAACAACTATCTGTTGGAGAGACAGCTTCAAGGGTTTTCTCTTTTGGTTATTGATGAACGACTATTTCTAGGGTTTGAACACACCCTTGCGTGTATTAGGAAATGTCCAGCCACGCAGCCAATCACCAATTTCTGTGAACTGGAAGATATCAGTGCTGACATTATTCAGGGATATGTCACTTTCAGTGTTAGTAAAGTACGTTGTTGTCGCCTCCTCATTGGTGAAAATCTTCCTTTGAACAGAGACAAACAAAACGGCTCTTTTAGTCAACCACACTGAACTGATAATTTCCTTAGTGTCCACGAACGTATAACATTCCCTTTGTTTGTACTAAGAATGAACAAAACACTATTGAACTGGAAGTGACTTGTTCAGGGTCTTTTGATTCAGTACGAAACAACCTTCAGGATCTTCCTGTCTTCAGGATCTTCTGTCTTCAGGCTCTTTATTCTTCAGGCTCTACTGGTCTTCAGGATTCTTCTGAGTTCTTCAGACAAAATCTAATACACCTAACCTGAGCTATGTCTGCTGACTATACATAGTGCAGATAATCCTGAATCTTAATATCTATTGAAACCTGATCCTAAACTACCAAGATGTCCTGATACATGTCATACTCAGGGGTTTTGGGATATAATCAAAATCTTTATTAAATTCATCTCCCAACAGTAACATGGAATGAATCGTATAATGCATGTTTGTGAAATATATATATTTTCTAGGTATTACACTCTTCCCTGCTTTAAAAAAATTTCGTCCTCGAAATTAAGAAATTAAACAATAATGTATGCATAAGGTGAAATGAAAATTCTTCGTAATAATTGTACTTCTTTGCATGATGTTGGAATACCATAAATTTAAAATGAAACATGGAATATAATATGTAATGCATGTACCTTGTAGAGCTGAGCGGGAGACGGTGATGGACGATCATTACTTTTAACTATTACCTTGTTAATCAATACACTTTAAATAAACTAGACTCTTAAAGAAAAAAAAAATTACAAGTCAACAAAGAACGTATACCCGCTCTGATACCACTCTGTCATGCCCCAATTTTAATAAAATGGACTTTCTAAAAAGTAGTTAAAATAACTAAATTGAGCGCCACTAAATTTGAATTTCAAATCCCTAGCGGTAAAGAACAACGACTATTATTTTAAAAATACTTTATTTAAACAGCGAAAACTGTCAATAATAATAAAATATGAAATGGAAGACCTACGAACTTATTAAATAATAAATTTACTTGACAATTAGCGGAAGCATAAACATTAATTAGGTTCTTGAAATAGAAATTAATTTAAAATACCAATTTTACTAAAACTTAACTATTAAATAAACTCTTCTTCGCATAAAATGTAATAAAGGGTAAACTTGTTATCAATCTTAAATAATAAACAACTACAAATAGCATCATCCATCGCCTCTCCCAGCCATCAACTCGTTAATCTGAAAAATGTTAAATGAAGGGTGAACATGCAAGCACACTCAGTGGGGCGGGCCAAGTTATTCAATATTAAATAATGAAAATATATAATCAAGTGAATCAACTTAGTAAATCACATTCACTTTGTTACATAAACTTTGTCATAGAAACTTTGCCACTTTGACATAAAACTTTGCCATAGAACTTGGGAGCACGGCGGGTTAAACCCGAAGATCCATCGGTCCCGGACCTCAATAAAGGCACCTGGCTATTAGACTTTGTCGAGCATGGCGGAATGCACCTGAAGACCCATCGGTCCCGGACCACATTAGGGCCCCTAGCTATTAGTAACTTTGCCAACATAACATTTGCATAATATTGGGAAAATAATTCACTTAGTAGATAACTCAATAATTTATTTAAAATATATAACACCGAATAACACATGCAAAAGATATCTACTTATCATTGTAGAGATTAAAGCAATAAAACCCCACCTAGAAAAGTATGTCATGGATGAAAATGGGTGCATAAGCCTTAAAACTTATTCCTCGCAGTCATCAATACCTAACATAAAAATCATATCTACTTAGGAGATAAATCCTCAAATTAAAATAGCATAAATCCTAATTAGAACTCTACATTTAACAACACCCACCATAATTCTTAAACTTCTAATAAACTAATACTCCTCTTTAGCCTAATCTGAAATGATATACTATCTTAATCTTTATGATTAAAATATCTAGCAAATATTTCAGTCAATTAATCTAAAGCCGAATTCCATATACAAAGCAACAATCTAACCAAATCTCACATACTCCTAATATATATTTGTTGGAATTTAGGACCACGTAAACACGTAATACATGCGCAACGGAAATAAACAGTTCACCAACAACGAATAATTAATTGCATAATTAAATACGAGTAAACGTAAACAGAATTCTTACAGCAAATCGTACACGGATCCCTCAACTATGATATCCACGTAACAGTCATTTACTAATTCGTACAGATCTGCCAGCATTGAATCCCCGAGATTAATTTTCTAGGAAAATTCTAACTTAGAGATTTTTTATGGAGAAAATATGAACACTCGTATGATGAATTCCCAAGAGCTCATATATATAGGAGAGGTCCAGCTTAAATCTTAAGCTAACCTTTATTAGGAAAATTCCTAATAAAATAAATCTCTTAGATTTATTTCCCACATATAAAATCTCTACGGATTTAATTCCATGTATATCAAATCTCTACGGATTTGATTCCATGTATATCAAATCTCTACGGATTTGATTCCATATATATTAAATCCTATAATAATATTCCATATATTATTATTGGGAATTCTATTTAATTAAATCTAATTTAATTAAATAATAATAATAAAAAAAATTCAAATTAATCAATTATTAATTAATTCTCCATAAATTAAATATTAAATCCAATTTAACATTTAATCAACCAACTATAATTAGTAAACAACCATTACTTGTTGTGTGACCCATAGGCCCTCATATATCGAGCGATTAGTCAAACTAACGGTCTTAATTGAACCCTAGACAATAAATCAGACATTCTCAATATATGAGGTACGTTGCGAGGAAATGTGCAACTACCTGTAATTGAAACATGGGTTATTACGATTTCCTCCTTTCATTCGCGAATACTCGATTAAGTCTTGAACATGATGAAGTGTCTATTCAAATAACTTAATCAATTTATCTATAATCACTAATTGATCATGTATGTCATACTTAGCCACAAAGTCTAAGTTGACGTGCATCGGCCTATGACTTAGATCCAATAATGACGAGAAGATGAGTATTCTCTCTAAATTCAATTTGAGGAATGAATCCTATTCTTGGCTCAACTACCACGCATATGCACTTCGTGATGAACCCAATCCAAGCCATATCTACCCATGGAAGGGTGAAAGCGTCGGTCATGGTCAAAGTTCATCATCTCACACATGTCATGCGTATTGACATCAAGTCAAAGGAGTATCCCATCGCTCCCACTAACCGAGACACCCGTAGACACATATAGTGGAACTACATCAAATGGTTTCTCGGATGAGTATACCAATACACTCTAAGGTATATGTGCATCCATCATGAGATACCTAGTATCTCGTAGTAAGTGAGATCTTACTACACTCTCTAAGAGTATGATGCAGATCGCACACCAATCTCCATTGTATTATCAATATCTCATTCTTGATGATCCTTGATCGGGGCTATTTGAGAATCATGCTTAAGTCATCTGAGTTCTCACAACCTCAATGACAACAATGACTCATGGGAACACTTGTATGAATAAATGCAAACAATCAAACATAATATTCAAACAAGTGTATTGTCATACATTAATATTAAGTGAACTATAATATTAAATCAAACTGAATATCATCGAGTATTATGTCCTTACAACAGATTGTCTCTAGGACACTAACACTAACAATCTCCCACTTGGACTAGAGTCAATCACCTACATGTCTAACCCCTAGACCATCAAATGTCTAGTGTGCACATGAACACCTAGTGTTTTGGTGAAATGATCTTCCAAATTAAATATGTGGAAATACATTTTTATTCCATTTCTCCTATCCTTATGATCTCTCGGATCAAATGATAAGTCTAGGCACATGCTTGTTTCTGTTTGTTGATCTCGGTTCCTTTGCTTGTGCAATCGCACCAGCGTGGCACTTGGAACTACCCCTAGTTCTCTTAAGAACTATAAAATCCAGACAGCCTCCTTGAGGCTTCTGATACAGCAATGTACTCAACTTCGGTTGTTGAATCTGCAGTTGTTTTGCTTGGAACTATTCCAACTGACCGCCGTGAGTGAAACGTAACCTGACTGTGATTTGTAATCATCACAGTCGGATTGGAAACTTGTGTCAGCTTAACCAGCCACTACTAGTTCAGACTGTCCACCATAGACAAGGAAACATTCTTTAGTTCGTCTAAGATACTTCAGAATGGTCTTGACAGCAATCCTGTGATACTCACCCGGATTCTGTTGGTATCTACCAGTGATGTTGATAGCGTAGGCCACGTTTGGCCAAGTGCAAGTCATGACATACATGATTGACCCAATTGTAAATGCATGTGGGACATCTTTCATGTGCTTGATATCAGCTTCAACAGAAGAACAATCCTTCTTTGATAGCTTTATCCCATAATTTGCCAATAGAGATCCTCTCATAGAGTTTTCCATCGCAAAACGCTTCAACACCTTGTCTACATAGGTGGGTTGTGAAAGCCTCAACATCCTCTTGGATCTATCCCTGTGGATCATGATCCCTAGGATGTAGCAGGCTTCACCAAGACCCTTCATCATGAAGGTATTTAACAACAAATCTTTAACGGACTGCATTAATAGGATATTGTTTTCTAAAATCAATATGTCATCGACATACCCGATTATGAAAACAATATTCTTCCCGCTACGTTTACGATAAACACAAGGATCTTCCGAATTAATGATGAAGTTAAAAGGGCTTGATAGCTTTATCAAATCAGATATTCCAACTCCTAGAAGCTTGCTTCAATCCATAAATGGATATCTTTAGTTTGCATACTATATTAGAATTTGACTTAGATGTAAGACCTTCCGGTTGAGTCATAAACACTTCCTTATCAATGTTTCCATTGAGGAAAGTTATTTTGACATCCATCTGCCAAATCTCATAATCAAAGTGTGCTGCTATCGCAAGTTAAATTCGAATGGACTTGATCTTTGCAATTGGTGAGAAGGTCTCGTAACAGTTAGTGCTTTCGCATTAACTATAACCCTTTGTTACCAACCTAGCTTTGTAGGTTTGTACTTTGCCATTTGCATTGGTCTTGCACATGAAGACCCAATCGCAACATATGGGTCTAACCCTTTCAGGCAACTCAACCAAGTCCCAGACTTGATTGGTGTACATCGAGTCCATCTTGGATTTCATGGCTTCATGCCATTTCCTTGAATCAATATCTGGTATTACTTCAGAATAAGTATTAGGATCGTCCTTATCTGGTATGTCCATATAATCGAGTTCCTCCAAGAGGTAATTGTATCTAATGGGTGGATTACAGTTCCTAATTGACTTACGGAGCTGTGGTTGTGCAGTCTGTACATTCTGATCGTGAAAATTTTGTGGTGCATTGATTTCATCAATGTCCGGAGAGTCCTCAAGAGCTACACTTTTAGATGCCTCTTGGGCAGGAGCCAACTCCAATTAAGCTCTCACTGTTTGAAAGACGATCACCTAGTGAAAGACTCCCACCGTGAAAGTTGTTGAATGCTCCCACTGATTTCTTGTCATGTTTCTTTGACTAGATATCAGTCTCTTTGTTAATTTGTGGTTCTTGAATTTCTTCAAGTTCTATCAGCCCTTGTTCCTTAAAGACATAGTCTTCTTCGAGGAACTTGGTCTGCCTAGAAATAATCACTGATTATTTCTCAGGTAGATAGAAGCAATATCCTTTAGTTTCCTTAGGATATCCCACAAAGTAACCATTTTCACCTTTGGATTCCAACTTGTCGGTAAGCATCCTTTTTCACAATCACGGGGTAACCCCATGTTTGATATGTGTAAAAGTTGGCTTCTTGCCACACCATAGTCCATATGGTGTATGCTCAACCGGTTTAGATGGAATCCTTTTCAGAATGTAGATTGAGGTTTGTAACGCGTATCCCAATAAGAATGTCGGAAGAGAGGACAAACTCATCATGGACCTCACCATGTCTAACAGGGTTCAGTTTCTCCTTTTGAACACACCGTTCATCTGAGGTGTTCCGGGAGGAGTCCATTGTGACTGGATTCCATGTAACTTCAAGTAATAAATGAATTCATGGCTAAGGTATTCACCTCCTCGATCTGATCGAAGAGTCTTGATACTCTTACCAAGTTGCTTCTCTATTTCAGCTTTATACCTTTGAATTTCTCAAAAGATTTGGATTTGTGTTTCATAAGATACACATATCCGTATCTTGAGAAATCGTCAGTAAAAGTGATGAAGTAGCCGAAGTGACCTAGCTAGAGTGAGCAATGGTCCATAAACATTGTTGTAGATCAACTCTAGAACCTCTTTGGCATGCACCTCTTTCCCAGAAAAGGGTCTGTTGATCATCTTGCCCATGAGATAAGATTCACAATCTCCATAAGACTCACAGTCGAATGAGGTTAAGTAGTCTAACTTTCTTAACCTTGCAATTGTTTTCTCATTTACATGATCAAGTTCTACAATGCCATAAGTAAGTCGGGTTTTCATGATTACTAAGTTTGAGTCTTTTATTTTATATATTAAGAACATTATATCCACAATGCAACAAGTATAAACCATTCACCATAGGGGCATTCCCATAAACCATTCAACGTGAAATAACCATTATTATCACTAAAATGGAAGGAATAACCCTCAATGTCTAACATAGGAATGAAAATAATGTTGCGAGTAATAGGAAGAACTAAATGACAATCATTAAGTTCTAATCTAAAGCCAAAGGGTAAGTCTAACACATAAGTCTCACACGCTCAAGAAGAACTATCGCTTCGCTTTCCACGTGTAAGACAACTTCACCCTGGCCTAACCGCCATAAGACACATGAGCCCCCTTCACATTCGCACAAATGTGTGATCCATATTCGGTATCTAATACCCAGCAGTTAGCGTTATTTGTGGATATTTCTATCTTAATAACAAACATACATGTTCTAGTGCCAGAAACACCCAGTGCCTTCCTTTTAGCAACCAGAACCTTATAGTCCTTCTTCAATGCCCTCTTCTACTTATAGTAGAGGCACACATCCTTGTTTACCCGCTCCTTCTTTCAAACACCATCTTAGTGATAGTGAACTCAAAAGTCTTGAGCACGCTGTGAAGTCCAGGCATGGTCGCATCCGTCTTATTCATATTATTGTTCACAATGAAGCTGAAATATGAATCAGGAGCAACTTGAGGATAACATAAATGGAAACGTTGGTCTTTTAGCTCAATGCCTAAATTACCAAATTTCTCAATTAAGTCTATCATCATTAGCACATGAGGTGAAATCTTCATTTTTTTTTAGCTAACCCAAGCATCGAGCAGATCTCTTATCACTTCATAAATCTCGAGAATGAGATTCAGAATCAAAAGATCCTTCAGATGCTTGAGCATCTAGAAGGGACCAATTTTCTCATGTTGCCTATGTATATCGTAAGTCATGCCGAAAGCAACATCACACACTGAGCTTTGGAAAGCATCCTCTTGATGCTTTTTCGAGTCAAGCTACGTCAAACGTGGCTGCCTCAGAGTACCAGCTTTAAGGGTAACCGAGATATACGTGTCCAACACGTACTCAATCTTTTCTTGCCTTAGCACCAAACACATGTTTCGGTGTCAGTCCAGAAAATTTGGCCTAGCCAATTTAGTTTGTTTCCAAAACACATCTCAATAATAGTTATACATTTCAACTAACCAAGAGAAATAAAATAAAACGGGAATTAAACACATAATTCCTATGATCAATATTCAGCAATCAAAATAAACATGGCCTTTCTTTTGTGTTTATTTTGTCTCCATTATTTTCACATACTCGACGACCTCATCGGAAGAGTACGAATTTATATCAGATATAAATTATAATGGGTGTCGTCTACCCAAATAATTATTACGGTCCGACAAATATTGGGCGCCGCCTACCCAAACAATTATAATGCGGACGTAAAGTGCATTAACGAATTTAAATAAATAAATAAGTCAACAAGTGGGATTTTAATGAACCTTTTAAAATAAATTTCAAATCCAATTTTGGTTTTATTTTAAGATTAATAAAACGATAATTAATCCAATTAATTATATTGGTCCAACCAAAATCCTCTCTTAACGATTTCTCGTCTAAGATTTCTTTCCTTCAGTGTGCTTTTTTGACTCGTGGAATTTTGGTTCCCTTGAATTTGCAACTGCCCCTAACAAATATTGATAGACAAATTCAGAACTCCATCCAAGTCCACTAAGAAGATCTAGAGCCAAACTGGTTCCTTCACTGCTTCACAAGCAGCTACTTACCCGGCTTCCATGGTTGAGTCAGTGATGCATTTCTGTTTCACACTCGTCCATTTCATGGCTACACTTCCCAAATGAAAACACACTAACTGAGGTAGATAGTTTCTGGAATCTATGTCTGATTTGGAAATTTGAGTCCGTGTAACCAACATTCTATCCCGAGTTCTCTTCAGATACTTCAGAATGTTTTTACCTACAGTCCAATGTTCTTTCCCTGGGTTACTTTGATATCTTGCTAC
The DNA here is from genome assembly GCA_037126765.1 of Stenogyne calaminthoides. Taxonomy (NCBI): domain Eukaryota; kingdom Viridiplantae; phylum Streptophyta; class Magnoliopsida; order Lamiales; family Lamiaceae; genus Stenogyne; species Stenogyne calaminthoides. Next base: position 17,315,598 of record JBBCBC010000033.1, on the reverse strand, counting down.
CATGCCAACGACAAAGCAGATATCTGGTCTCGTGCACAACATTGCATACATAAGGCTTCCGACAGTCGAAGCATAAGGAACGTCTTTCATGCCATCTATCTCCTTTTGTGTCTTAGGGCACATTTCTTTGCATAGATGGATTTCATGTCTGAAGGGTACAAAATCTTTCTTAGAATCTTGCATGCTGAATCGCTTAAAGACAATATCTATATATGAAGGTTGTGATAAGCCTATTATCCTTTTCTTCCGATCTCGAGTGATCTTGATCCCAAGGATGTGACCGGCTTCCTCTAAGTCCTTCATATCAAACTGTTTTGACATCCATGCCCTTACGTTCGACAACACCTTTACATCGTCTCCGATGAGCATAATGTCGTCCACGTATAGTACTAAGAATACCAAGGCAGTTCCGACACGCTTTCTATACACACAACTCTCGAATTCATTTTGATCAAACCCGTAAGACTTTATAACTTGATCAAAACATTGGTTCCAAGCACGGGATGCTTCCTTCAGTCCATAGATGGACTTCTTGAGCTTGCAAACAAGATGTTCGTGGCCTTTTTCAACAAAGCCTTCGGGTTGTTGCGTATAGATTTCTTCTTCAAGACTTTCGTTGAGGAAAGCTGTCTTGACATCCATTATCCAGATCTCAAAATCGAGATGTGCAACTATCGACAAGAGAATACAAATGGACTTAATCATGGTTACAGGCGAAAAGATTTCCTCATAATCTATCCCTTCTTTCTGAGTGTACCCTTTTGCCACAAGTCTAGCCTTGAAGGTCTCTACCTTCCCGTCTGATCCTATTTTTCTCTTGTATATGTTGGGGTTATACTGAAAAGTATGCTTTTACTTTGTATAACCAAACTGGATTTTCTTATTTATTTACTTAAATAAATCATTTAATCACAGTTGCATTAAATATGAATGAATGTTATATATGTTTATTGCAAACCCGTTCAATAAGTCAGTATGTATTACGTTGTAGTTAATTTGGTGATACCAGATCACTGAAGATCAAATTAACAGCCCTCATAATTAAGTACAAATTAACAACCCAGATGAAAATGAACAAACCATCATGAACGGTTGAAGTGTGAGACCCAGATTGACTTGTCTTGACCAAGGGATCACACTAGCGCATTTGGGTGCGCTGAATAAGGACCTACAGGAGGACAAATTCTTCGGTAATGAATATACAAGAATTAGACCTCAGTGGTGTGTTGTTTCTTAATCTCTATTCCTTAAATAAGATCGTGTGAAATTAATAACTATTGCTTTGACTTATGATGGGAAGAGAGTCAATGTGATTCGATACCTTATATCTTGGGCAATATTATTAATTACATGACGATTGCTGACATTTAATATGGAGAATCGCGTGCAAGTACGCCTTGCTTGATTTGTCCCCTTAGGGCTCATATCCTTTATCATACCAAATCTTACAAGTGAAAATTTATTTCCGGTATGGATAATAATGTTGAGCAGTCTTTACTCCAAGGACAAAGATGTTAATTAATATAAAGTTTGTTCAGTGGCTTAATTAATTAATGGACTAATATAATCTTAAACGCGGAAATAATGACCGGGAGCCATATTATATGTGAAATCGTAATATGGGTTAAGATGGATAGTTCAATATTAATTTTATAGTGGAATAAATTAATATTAATGGACTTGAATAATATTTGGCCCAAAATATTAAAGCTTCATAGTCCATTGAAGGTCCAATCTTAATTCTCCTAAAGGCCCCTCAAATAGCCCAAAATAAAGTCCAATTAATGAAAGCGAGAAGAAAATATTTTGCTATATTTCCATGCTTATATTTTCGAAAACTATGTGGATAAGAGGAAGGAAAGATTGTCTTGATTTTCTTGTAGATATTTTATGGAAAGAGATAATTATTGTAGAAATACATAATTATCCCATAAATTCAAGAAGTCAAATCTTGACTCCTTTAATCTTGTTATTTTCGAAAATAATAGGATAAAAAGGGGAAGAGATTTTTATGGAAAATTTAATTAAGGAGAAAAGAATATAGGAGATATATTCAAGATTTCTTGGAGACCAAGAAAAGATTTTATTCCTTATAGTTTTGACCTAAAAATTCGACCCCCTCACTCCTATATATAGGGGATGAATTTTTCATTCCCAAGTGCAATTCCATGTGTTGGAAATATTAGAATTTCACAAAGGTGGTAGCAAAATATTTAATTTCTCTCCCATTAAAATCGTTCGTGTAAATCCTCCCACCGAATAACGTTCGTGGATGCTGGGATATATTTGGGAAGGCTCTTGGGTTGATCCATCGTCTAAAAGGTTGTTTCTACAAGAGGTTAGTAATCCCATAACTCCTAGTTCCGCATGTTTAGGATTTACGTGAATTATGTGTACGCATGTTGTTTAATTATTATGGTGAATTAATTTAGGATTAATTCATGTTAGTAATTATTTATTTAATTTAAATATGTATTTAAAAATCATCTCGAATAGATCCGGGCACCATAACTTCCCAACAACTGGTATCAGAGCTTTGGTTTCGAGCTCTGACTTTTAAATTGTTATTTAAATTATTGTTGGACATTAAATTGAAATTGGATAGTAGAATTGCTATATCTGTTTTGCAGATATCTAATTGTCATGGTATTTAATGTGTTTAATTTTCATGCGTATGAATGAATGTTTTTAATTTGACTCGTTCGGATTTATTTTTCTCGTGAGAAAATCCACGAGTAGATTAGGCTATTTGATTTGTTCAATGTAATAGACTAGTCTATATTTAAGGTGTATTTATTTTTTGTTAAATAAATTATAACCTGATCGAAGATGAAGACTGGGGCGAGGAATTAAACCGGATCCGAATCAGACGCGTTGGTGATGATGCACGCTAAACGTGCGAAGGGAGAAACGCGACGACGCAAACGTCGCTAGTCGGATGGGCCTAGTGCACGGCGCCAGCGGATCGCCCGGCAGCATGCAGACGCGACGGGCAATACAAGACGGGCGGCAAGACGTCGTCTTGCACCGCACCATGCGCGTGGGAGAGGGCAAGCGGGCCGAGGTCGACGCAGCGGGCGCTTAGCGTCGCCTACCGAGGCCGCCTAGTTCATCAAGGCAACGACGCGGCGCCAGGTTTGAAGACGCGACGATCGCCGGCTTAAGCGGCCACCGGATGCGGGCAGCATCCGGCCGTGGCGAGTCGCTTGGCGTGGCATTTTCAAGATGGAGTTCTTTTCGAGACGAACGAGTGGGAGAAATTCAAGACGGCGTTTCTTCAAAATCAAGCCAAGGAAAATTAAACCATGACAGTTGGATAATTTGTGCCCAATGTGTTTATTTTCTGCTTTGCTTGATTTATTGTTGTTGTATTTTCTTGTGCTTTATTTAATTCATTTAAATGTGTTTGCATGAGAATTGCCCAACGAAAAATCTCAAACTCAAAAATTACTAAGTATGTTTTAATAATTAATTTGTTTTTGACACAAATTAATTTTGACCTCCATGATTTATTTATTTGTGAAATCTTTTGGAGAAATTCCCCTACTGGACGGTCAAAATATAGCTTTCACATGAATAAATTTCCAAAAGGATGATTGTGAATTATTATCAGTGGAGACGATGACCCTCCCACGAGGCTCGATCAAAATGAAGTAATAATTCTGTATTTAATCATGGTTATTACTTAGGTATAAAATTGCTATTTATATACTTCACCGAAGTCCCTGTCAATTTTATATTTGTCAAGTGGGAGCCGACTATTAATTTTCTTTAAAATTAAAGGTTTGTAACTGTTCTTGTTTATAACCTGCTTGAATGTGATTTAAATGATGACCCTCCCACGAGGCTCATTTAAATCTGTTTTGAGATGTTGGCTGATGCATGTTCATATTTTTGAGATTTTAATATGAATCATGTGATCGAATTATGTGATTTAATTTTGTGTTGATTCGGACATTGACACAAAATGTATGTTTATTTCAGTTCAGTATGTCGCAACCTTTTAATCCACTGTTCATTATACTAAAAAGTAACCTTCTCACTGGAGAAAACTTCATCGTTTGGAAACAAAACCTCATGAATTTCCTTGCTTCACACGAGTACAAATGGGTGCTTAATGAACCAAAACCCGAAGAACTAACCAAAGACGCCAGTATGTGGGAAGAGATGAAATATAATGAATGGGAGCTAGGGAATGAATTGATAAGGGACATTGTCTTGACATCTATGTCAGATTCTATAAGGGGCCTTCATCAAGGATTTCTCTCAGCTGCAGACATTATGGGAAATCTTGAAGCGATGTTCGCACATCCGACCCATATGGCAGTTCAAAGCATTAAGCATGATTTGGGCAAGCTGAGGTTGGAAGAAGGAATGACTGCTAGAGAGCACATTTCTAGGGTAATGGTCCTCTTTGAAAAATTGGCATGTCTTGGCGAAAAATGTGACTTCAAGAGCAAAATTGATTTCATTCTCAAAACTCTACCAAAGAGCTATGATCATCCTTGTGTAAGATACCTATTGGAAGATATGAATTTTACTGTGGATGATCTGTTAAGAGCCCTGACTTTGGTTGAAGAGGACATTGAGCGCAAGAAAGCGAACATGGTTGCAAAAGGGTCTGCTTCTCGTTCTAGGCCAGTTGGTGGTAAGAACGACGAAGAGACAAACAGGATAAACCAATTCTAATCAAACTTCAAAGATGAAAGTTTAAGCAAGAGGATATGTTTGGAATGTGGGGAGAAAGGACATTGGAGATGGGCCTGTTCCAATTCCGAAAGGAATGGAAAGAAAGGTAATTCACAATCGCTAGTTGTTGAAACTTGTTTGGTGGAGTATGCTACTCACTCGTGGGTATTGGATACGGGATCTACTGATCATGTATGTTTCACATTGCAGGGTTTCAAGCAGACCCGGCGACTAAGCGAGAGTGAGATCCTCATCACGCTAGACGATGCTATGAGAGTGGCAGATAAAGCAGTGGGAGAAGTGCACCTGTCCTTTGGAGACAAGACGTTAATTTTAAGAGATGTTCTTTATGTTCCTGTTTTTCGGAAAAACCTTTTTTCTATTTCTAAGTTATTTAACGATGGATATTCTGTTCGTTTTAATAAAGATGTTACTGTTTTTCATAACGATGTGATTATCTGTCGTGGAACTTTAAGGAACAATCTCTATATTATTAACTGTGCACATCACTCACAAAATGCATCCTATAACACATCTACTATTTCTTGTAAATGAAAGCGCTTCTACCGACGTGAACGAGACACTTTTTTGGCACATAAGATTAGGTCATATTAACCCGAAAAGGATTCAAAGGTTGGTGAAAGATGGTTCTTTGGGGTCTCTCCAAATTGAGCCATTTTCGACTTGCGAATCGTGCTTGGAAGGTAAAATGACCAAGAGGGCATTTGGAGCCAAGGAGCTTAGAGCTAAAGAAGTGTTAGAAATCATTCACACCGATGTGTGTGGTCCAATGCAAATCAAAGCTTGAGGTGGCTACGAGTATTTCGTTACTTTCATCGATGATTACTCACGCTACGGATACATTTTCCTAATGAAGCATAAATCTGAGACCTTTGATAAATTCAAAGAATTTAAGGCTCAAGCAAGAGAATCATAAGGGAAAAAGTATCAAGTTTCTATGATCCGATCGTGGAGGAGAATACCTCGGCGATGAATTTCTCGAACTACCTATCGGAAGTGGGGATCAGATCCCAACCGATCGCACCCGTACCCCTCAATAAAACGGGGTTGCAGAACGAAGGAATAGAATGCTTTTAGAAATGATAAGGTCAATGATGAGTTATGCGGATTTACCAAAATCGTTCTGGGGTTACGCATTAGAAACAGCAGCTTATATTTTGAACCTCGTGCCATCCAAATCGGTACCTAACAACCCCGAGAGAATTGTGGACGGGGCGCAAGCCCAGTTTCGGACACATCAGGATCTGGGGGTGTCCGGCATACGTGCTAGACAAGGAAGCCGGTAAATTGGATGCACGTTCGGAATTAAGGATGTTCATAGGGTACCTCGAAGGAACTAAAGGATGCATGTTCTATGGTCCCGAAGATCAAAAGGTGGTGATCAGTACCCACTTTAGATTTTTAGAAGAAGACTATATGAACAATCGAGAGCCTAGAAGTGAAATTACCTTAGAAGAACTTAGGGGGCCAACTCCATTGCCAACTGTACAAAATGATATACCAAACGTCACGCCTACACAACCAGAACCTCATCGTAGTGGGAGGGTTATCAGACAACCCGAGAGATTCTTGGGATAGGAGAGTCTTAGGACTTGATCTCTGCAGAAGAGTCAAATCCATGGTCCTACAACGAGGCGATCCGAGACAAAGATGCTCAATCCTGGCAAACAACAATGGAAGTCGAGATGGGTTCAATGGATCACAACAAGGTGTGGGAGCTAGTCGAACCACTTGATGGGGTAAAATCCATCGGATGCAAGTGGGTATACAAGAGAAAAAGGGGACCAGACGGAAGGGTTGAAACCTTCAAAGCAAGACTAGTGGCGAAAGGGTACACTCAGAAAGAAGGGATCGATTATGAGGAAACCTTTTCGCCTGTTAGCCATGCTCAAGTCCATCGGCATTCTCTTGTCGATTGCTGCGCATCTAGATTTTGAGATCTCGCAAATGGACGTCAAGACAGCTTTCCTTAATGGAAATCTTGACGAAGTAATCTATATGCAACAACCTGAAGGCTTCATTGAAAAAGACCAAGAGCGTCTGGTTTGCAAGCTAAGGAAGTCCATTTATGGGCTGAAGCAAGCATCCCGCGCTTGGAACCAGTGTTTTGATCAAGTTATAAAGACCTATGGTTTCGATCAAAACGAATTTGAAAGTTGTGTTTATAAAAAGCGTGATGGAACTGCATTGGTATTTTTGGTACTATACGTGGATGACATTCTGCTCATCGGAAATGATGTAAAGATGTTATCAGACGTAAGTGCATGGCTATCAAAATAGTTCGATATGAAGAACTTAGGGAAAGCCGGTCACATCCTAGGGATCAAGATCACTCGAGATCTCAGGAAAAGAATGATCGGGCTTTCGCAAGCCTCATATATAGATCTTATTTTGAGCGCTTTCAAAGATGCAGGATTCTAAGAAAGGCTTTGTGCCCTATAGATACGGAATCCATCTATCCAAAGAGATGTGTCCCAAGACACAGAAAGAGATAGATGACATGAAAGGTATCCCTTATGCTTCGGTTGTGGGAAGCCTCATGTATGCAATGTTGTGTACGAGACCGGATATCTGCTTTGTCGTTGGCATGGTGGCAAGATATCAAAGTAACCCTGGGAAAGAGCATTGGATTGCAGTAAAGAACATTCTTGAAGTACCTGAAAAGGACACGGGACAGAATGTTGGTTTATAAGTCAGACGGTCTGATCCCCATCGGTTAAACGGAGTCGGATTTCCAATCAGAAGTTGACTCCAGAAAGTCTACCTCAGGTAGTGTGTTCTACATGGGGGGAGGAGCCATGACATGGAGAAGCGTAAAGCATAAATGCATCGCTGATTCTACCATGGAAGCCGAGTACGTTGCTGCTTGTGAAGCAGCAAACGAAGCGGTTTGGCTCAAAAACTTCCTGGTGGACTTGGACGTTGTCCCGGATTTGGCCGGTAAAATCACGGTTCACTGTGATAACGCCGGAGCAGTTGCAAATTTGAGGGAAACGAGAACCCATAAGGCCAGCAAACACATTGAAATAAAATACCATCTCATTGTTAAGAGAGGAGACATTGAGGTGGCTAAGATTGCATCGGAAGACAACCTAGCTAATCCATTCACAAAGTGTCTGCCTCGGAGTACATTCAAGAGACATGTGAAAGGAATGGGTGTCAAGTACGTTGCCAATCTGCTTTGAGTATAAGTAGGAGAAATATTATTAGGTTCGTGTAGGGTTGACATTAGATGTCACATAGAACACGAGACATGTTGTAGTATACTTAAAAGCAGACTTTAAGTATAAGTGGAAGATTGTTGGGGTTATACTGAAAAGTATGCTTTTACTTTGTATAACCAAACTAAATTTTCTTATTTATTTACTGAAATAAATCATTTAATCACTGTTGCATTAAATATGAATGAATGTTATATATGTTTATTGCAAACCCGTTCAATAAGTCAGTACGTATTACGTTGTAGTTAATTTGGTGATACCAGATCACTGAAGATCAAATTAACAGCCCTCGTAATTAAGTACAAATTCACAACCCAGATGGAAATGAACAAACCATCATGAACGGTTGAAGTGTGAGACCCAGATTGGTTTGTCATGACCAAGGGATCACACTAGCGCATTTGGGTGCGCTGAATAAGGACCTATAGGAGGACAAATTCTTCGGTAATGAATATACAAGAATTAGACCTCAGTGGTGTGTTGTTTCTTAATCTCCGTTCCTTAAATAAGATCGTGTGAAATTAATAACTATTGCTTTGACTTATGATGGGAAGAGAGTCAATGCGATTTGATACCTTATATCTTGGGCAATATTATTAATTACATGACGATTGCTGACATTTAATATGGAGAATCGCGTGCAAGTACGTCTTGCTTGATTTGTCCCCTTGGTGGGCTCATATCCTTTATCATACCAAATCTTGCAAGTGGAAATTTATTTCCGGTATGGATAATAATGTTGAGTTGTCTTTACTCTAAGGACAGAGATGTTAATTAATATAAAGCTTGTTCAGTGACTTAATTAATTAATGGACTAATATAATCTTAAATGCGGGAAATAATGACCGTTAGCCATATTATATGTGAAATCGTAGATGGATAGTTCAATATTAATTTTATAGTGGAATAAATTAATATTAATGGACTTGAATAATATTTGGCCCAAAATATTAAAGCTTCATAGTCCATTGAAGGTCCAATCTTAATTCTCCTAAAGGCCCCTCAAATAGCCCAAAATAAAGTCCAATTAATGAAAGAGAGAAAAATATTTTGCTATATTTCCATGCTTATATTTTCGAAAAATATGTGGATAAGAGGAAGGAAAGATTGTCTTGATTTTCTTGTAGATATTTTATGGAAAGGGATAATTATTGTAGGAATACATAATTATCCCATAAATTCAAGAAGACAAATCTTGACTCCTTTAATCTTGTTATTTTCGAAAATAATAGGGTAAAAAGGGGAAGAGATTTTTATGGAAAATTTAATTAAGGAGAAAAGAATATAGGAGATATATTCAAGATTTCTTGGAGACCAAGAAAGATTTTCTTCCTTATATTTTTGACCTAAAAATTTGACCCCCTCACTCCTATATATAGGGGATGAATTTTTCATTCCCAAGTGCAATTCCATGTGTTGGAAATATTAGAAATCCACAAAGGTGGTAGCAAAATATTTAATTTCTCTCCCATTAAAATCGTTCGTGCAAATCCTCCCACCGGATAACGTTCGTGGACGCTGGGATATATTTGGGAAGGCTCTTGGGTTGATCCATCGTCTAAAAGGTTGTTTCTACAAGAGGTTAGTAATCCAGTAACTCCTAGTTCCGCATGTTTAGGATTTACGTGAATTATGTGTAAGCATGTTGTTTAATTATTATGTTGAATTAATTTAGGATTAATTCATGTTAGTAATTATTTATTTAAAAATCATCTCGAATAGATCCGGGTACCCTAATTTTCCAACAGTATACCCACTTGCATCCAATGGTTTTAACCCCATTAAGTGGTTCGACTAGCTCCCACACCTTATTGTGATCCAAAGAACCCATCTTAGCTTCCATTATTGTTTGCCAAGAATCTGCATCCTTATCTTGGATTGCCTCATTGTATGTCCCTGGGTCCGATTCATCTTCACCGGGGACCAAGTCCGATGACTCTCCTATCCCTATGAATCTCTCGGGCTGTCTAACAACCCTCCCACTACAACGAGGTTCTGGTTGTGTAAGTGTGTCGCTTGGTATGTCAACTTGTACAATTAGCATTGAGGTAAGCCCTCTTAGCTTCGTCTAAGGTAATCTCACTTCTGGGCTTTCTATCGTTCATATAGTATTCTTCCAAAAATATAAAGTGCGTATTGATTACCACCGTTTGATCTTCGGGATCATAGAACATGCACCCTTTCGTTCCTTCGGGTACCCTATAAACAACCTTGATTCTGATCGTGGATCCAATTTACCAGCTTCTTTGTCCTACACGTATGCCGGATACCCCCAGATCTTCATGTGTCTTAAACTAGGCTTGTGCCCAGTCCACAACTCTTTAGGGGTTTTGGAAATCGATTTGGATGGCACTAGGTTTAGAATGTAAGCCGTTGTTTCCAAGGCGTGACCCCAAAATGATTTGGGTAGATCCGCATAACTCATCATTGATCTGACCATTTGTAAAAGAGATCTGTTTTTTTTTTCATTCGACAATGCCGTTTTGTTGGGGGTTCGGGTGCAGTCAACTGGGATACAATCCCTTCGTCTGACGAGTAGTTAAAAAAAAATTCATCGCTGAGGTATTCGCCTCCACGATCGAATCATGGATACTTGATACTCTTTTTCATATGATTCTCTGCTTGAGCCTTAAATTCTTTGAATTTATCAAAGGGTCTCAGATTTATGCTTCATAAGGAAAAAATACCCATATCTTGAGTAATCATCGATAAAAGTAATGAAATACTCATAACCTCCTATTGCTTTGATTTTCATTAGACCACATACGTCAGTGTGAACGATCTCTAACACTTCTTTGGCTCTAATTCCCTTGGCTGCAAATGCCCTCTTGGTCATTTTACCCTCCAAACATAATTCGCAAGTTGGAAACGGTTCAACCTGGAGAGACACCAATGAATCATCTTGAACCAACCTTTGGATCCTTTTTGGATTAACATGACCTAGTCTTAGATACCATAGAAGTGTTTCATTCATGTTTGCTGAACGTTTCCTTTTATTAATTGAAATAGTCGATGTGTTATAGGATGCATTTTGCGAGTGGTGTGCACAATTAATAGTGTAGAGATTGTTCGACAACGTTCCATGACAGATAAACTCATCATTTTGAGCAATGGTAACAACTTTATTAAAAGTTGCCGAATATCCATCATTAAAGAATTTTAGAAACTGAAATCAAATTCTTTCTAAACTTGGGACGTAAAGAAAATCTCTCAAAACTAAAATTCTATCACTAAAAGATAGATGCATTTCTCCCACTGCTTTAAGCACTACTTTCGTAGCACTGCAGTACCTACTACTCACGTAGCACTGCAATAACCGCTACTTATGTAGAATTGCAATAACTGCTAATCACGTAGCATTGCAATAACTTACGTAGCATTGCAATATTTGCTACTTTCGTAACATTGCCCATGGAGATGATGGTCTCACTCCCACTAAATCGTTGGATTATCTAGGATCCTTGATACATTGAAACAAACGTGATTAGTGGTTCCCGTATCCACTACCCACAAATGGGAGCATACACCACTAAACAAGTTTCAACAATTAGTGTTTGAGAATTACCTTTCTTCCCAACCTTTTTAGGTTTGGGACAGGCTGACCTCCGATGTCTTCTCAGACCACAATTAAGCATTTTTGTTTGTCGGTCTTCTTCTTGACACCTCTTAATGTCATTCTCTATGAGAATAAATTCCGGATGGCTATCTAACTCGTTTTACAATTCTGGTGAGCGAAGAACTCGTTAAGATCTATCATAATAGCTGCAATGGTTTCCAAGTCCTGGTGTTGGTGACACAACACATTTGACGTTGAAGTCAAGATGATACACTTAGCCATTTCATTGGATCTTAACCACTGCTTATGATATTTCTTATCTTTCTCACATTCGTAGTCTTAACGGATCTAGGTTTGTCAAGGACGGACTTTATGCGATTGCATGGTCAAGACAATATGTAATTTCCAATCGACATAGTTTCCTATATAATTCTATTGACTTTAAAGTATATTAAATAGTGGATTAAAAGGTTGCGATATACTGAGACTGAAAATAAACATACATTTTGTGTCAATATCCAGATTAACACAAATAAATCACATAATTCGATCACAAGAATCATGTTAAAATCTCAAAAAAAATATGAACATGCATCAGCCAACATCTCAAAACAGTTTAAATAAGCCACGTGGGGTGGGTCATTATTTAAACACATTCAGGTAGGTTACAAACAAGAACAGTTACAAACCTTTAATGTCCAAATTAATAGTTGGCTCTCACTTGACCAATATAAAATTGACAGGGACTTCGGGGAAGTATATGCATATCAATTTTATACCTAAGTAATAAACATGATTAAATACAGAATTATTTCATTTTGAACGTGCCTCGTGGGAGGGTCATCATCGCCACTAATAATAATTCACAATCATCCTTACGGAATTTATTCATGTGAAAGCCATCTTTTGGCCGTCCCGTGGGGGGAATTTCTCCAAAAGAATTTACAAATAAATAAATCATGGAGGTCAAAATTAATTTAATTTTATTATCCGGAATAAAATTGTCAATTAATTATTTTAAAGCATACTTAGTAATTTTTTAAAGTGAGATTTTTCAAAAATAATTTGTCATGCATCGCATATTCAAACAAATTAAATAAGCACGAAAAATAAAGCAAACATCAAAATAAAAAATTAAACACTTTGGACACATATATCCAATTGTCACGGTTAATTTTTGTCATGTCTTGATCTTGAGAAATCGTCTTCATAACCTTCATCATTCGTCTCGAAAAGCTCCCACTCGACCTCAACTAATTCTTTAAAATCGTCCTCCTTCAAGGTTCGAGACGACGTCCGGCATTAGGTAGCTCACGGCCCGGAATGCGTATCCGCGTGCGCCAAGGTGCACGCCCGCGTCCGAACCGGCCATCCCCGCCCGTCGCTCGGCAGCAGGAGCCTCACGAGATGCGTCTCACAGACGGATCTGCGGCGCTTCCCGCCCCCGCCACCCGCTCGCTCCCCTCCTCCGCCAAGACGCCTTTGTCAGGCCAGCCTGCTCGATTCGCATCGCCCCGCCTCGCCGCCTTCGCCTGGAACTGCACTATTTGCACCTACCAAACCCGTGCACATATGCTGGCTAGGGCCTAAAGCTAAATTTCACGTGCATGACTTGCATCGCAGACATCCGGATTTTTAATTCTTCGTCTTCGTTCACGATCTGGTTATAATTTATTTACAAAAAATAAATAAACCTAGATCTAGACTAGACTAGTCTATTACATTGATCAAATCAAACAAATCCTAATCTACTCGTGGATTTTCTCACGAGGCAAAACGAAATCGAACGAATCGAATTAAAAACCACAATTATAAGCATGCATAATTTAAACATTCATTAAATATCATGACAATTAGATACCTACAAAAAAGATCTAGCAATTCTACTATCCAATTTCAAATTTAATGAAAATGAATTATATTACAATTTAAAATTCAGAGCCCAAAATCGAAGCTCTGATACCAGTTATTGGGGAATTAATTGTCCGGATCTATTCGGGATGAATATCTAAATACAAATTTAATTCTAATATTTATTACTAGCATGAATTAATCATATATTAATTCAAATAATAATTCAACAACAAATCATGCATATAAACAAACCACATAAATCCTACGCATGCAGAATTGCTAGGAGTTTACATGAACTAACCTCTTGGAGTGACAACCATTGAAAAGATGGATATTCCGTTCACACGAACAAACCCAACGAGCCTTCTCAAGTATTCCCTCGTCATTGCTCAACAATCTGGTGGAATGATGCTCGCGAACAATTAACAAAAGGAAAAAAAAAAATTATGTTGCACCACCTTTGTGGATTTTTTTTTTTTCAACACATGGAATTTCATTGCATACAATTGAAACTTTTCGAAAAAACACAAATTGTCGACGTTTCAAAATATTTGATATTTTGTCGACGCTGATATTTTTTTGAAAATTCAATTTATGTATTGTATTGGAGATGAAAAATTCATCTCCTATTTATAATAGGGGGGACAAAAATTTAGGTCAATTGAGCCATTGGAAAATTTCCTTGCTTCTTCTCCAAGAAACAATCTTGAATATATCCAATATATTTTATTTCCCAAATTAAATCCCAACAAAATCTTCTCCTCCTTATTACAATGTTATTTTCGAAAATATCATAACTAAGGGCAAGAAATAAAATCTTTGACTTTTCTTGGAATAATCTTGTATTCCAAGAATACATATTCCATAAAATCTTTCTAAGAAAATCAAGAAAATCTTTTCTCTTTTCTCTTTAATTATTTTCGAATTTAATGGGAAAAATAGTCAACAATAATTTATTTTATTTTAATCACCTTTTTTAGTTATGGTCTCTATTACTTGAGGGGCCTTTAGGAGAATTAAGATTGGACCTTCCAATGGACCTTGAATTATCAATATTGAGTCACAATATTATTCAACCCCATAAAATATTAATTAATTCAACTACATAATTAATATTGCACTATCCATCTTAACCCATATTACTGTTAATATGGCTCCCGACTATTATTTCCCGTGTTTAAGATTATCCAGTCCATTAATTAATTTAAGCCATTGAATAGCTTGCTATTAATTAATATCTTTTTCCTTAGATTAGGAACGGCTCAACATTATTATCATACAAAAACTAATTCCGCTTGCAAGATTTAGTATGATAAAACTTCTGAGCCTCCCACGGGGACAAATCAAGCAAGACGTACTTGGACACGATTTTCCATATTAAATCTTAGCAATCGTCATGTAACTAATAATATTGCCCAAGATATAAAGTATTAAATCACATTGATTCTCCACCCATCATAAGTCAAAGCAATAATTATTAATTCCACACGATCCTATTTAAGGGACGGGGATTAAGAAATAACGAACCACTGAGGTCTAATTCTTCTATATTCAGCACTGAAGAATTTATCCTCTTGTAGGTCTTATTCAGCACATCATAATGCGCTAGTGCAATCTCTTGGTCAAGACAAGCCAATCTGAGCCTTACACTTCAACCTTTCACGATGGATTGTTCATTTCCATCTGGGTTGTGAATTCTGTACTTTATTACAAGGAACTGCTAATTTAATCTTCTGTGATCTGGTATCACTAAATTAACTACAATGTAACACATACTATTTATTGAACATGTATGCAGTAAATATATGTAACATTCAATCATATTTAAAGCAACAGTGATAAATAATTTATTTCAGCAAATAAGACAGAAATTCAGTTTGATTATACAAAGTAAAAGCATACTTTCCAGTATAACCCCAACATTTTCGTGACAGAAAAGCTGGAAAATTGTGGTTGTCACAAGAAAAGTACATTGAGAAAGTACTTGATAGGTTCAACATGAAACATGCTAAGTCCGTGTCGACGCCACTTGCTAACCACTTCAAGTTGAGCAAGAAATCTTGTCCCACGACTCGAGAGCAAAGAGAAGAGATGGCTACAATTCCTTATTCCTCTACAGTTGGTGTTGGTGTATACTGTATAGCAAACTTTTAGTGAGCTTTTGTGGATGTATATTCAATTTTCTTATTATCTGAAATAAATGGTTTTTCACATTATTGCATTCTTATAAATTGCTTATGTGTCTGCTTATCTTATATTGTAGACAATGTGGTAGGTTTGTAGTCACACAGAAGATCACATCGTCAAGTTCCTTATAAGATATAAATAGTATTCACAAATGAGATAGTTCTGGACATAACTATTGGTTTAAGTTGTAGTATAAACTTGTTGGTGGCTTGTCTTGGCCATTAGTTTATACTAGTGCGCTATGTCGCATTGAATGGGTCAAAGATAAGACATGTTCTTCTATTCTGATTGTTATGAAGAACTAGAGGTCTTGGTGACTTTATTATTCTTAACCCTAAGTGTGGTATTTAGATATGTGGGGTGCTTGTTCACTGCTTTGATTTACTATAGGTGAGAATCTTGGTAGATCTCTCATACTTCGTATTTTGGGTAGTGACATCGCTCGCATGATATCTATTTATTGTCATTGGGGCACCGTGTCCTGGACATCCAGGATGATGACGTCCCCTTGAGGAAACTCGTAAAGGATTGTCGTATTAAACCCTGCAGGTGCATTTAATCCGTACGACAACAAGGTTGAGTGGTACTACTCAAGGAATAATAGATATTAATTAATTAAAGCAGTCAGGAGCTTTAATAATTAATGGACGTGCGATATCTTTAACACGGGGAATTATAAAGTCTAATAGAAGCCCTGATTCGATTCGGGATAGGATGGGAGTTCAACATTAATTCTCTAGTGGGATGAATTAATGTTCTCGGGCCAAATAATGTTCTGGGCTGAACATAAGAGTATTTGGGTCCGTGAGAAGCCCAAACCCTATACCTTCTAATGGGTCCCTAGTCTGGCCCACGAAACCTGAGGAGTATAAATAAAGGAGCCTGGTTTCGTCTAAAACCCTAAGCACACAAAATTGAAAATTCAGCAGTCGGGCAAGTTAGGGTTTGAGGAGACGAAACAGCAGGCGCCTTCTCCACGTTCGATAGATTGCTGTCCACTCGGCATTTGGACGAGGCTGGGAGACAGACTGAAAGATCTGTAGTGGAATCAACATCTCAATCTTCAAGGGTAACAAATCTAATCCTTGCTCTAGACACATGTTTAGGTTTTAATTTTAATACATGTACGTTTGGTATCCAATAACGATCCTGGGTGACGGACCGCCTTCACCGGCGCGATCCATCAGTTGGTTCTTTGATGTACGATGGTGTGTACACGACCAAATATTGCTCAAGAAGTTAGCTTGGTGAGCAGAATTCTTTCTTATCAAGGAAAAGATCATTGGGAGGCCGCAAAGTGGTTATTCAAATATTTGAGAGGAACTTCAAAATCATGCATGAGTTTTGGAAGTTCGAAACCAACTCTTATGGGATATACAGATTCAGATATGGAAGGTGATCTCGATGGGAGGAAATCTAAATCAGGCTACTTGTTTACATTTGTAGGGAGAGCTGTCTCATGGCAATCAAAATTAAAGGAATTGTGTTGCCTTATCCACTACTGAGGCAGAGTATATTGCAGCAAACGGAGCTGGAAAGAAAATGATGTGGATGAAAAGATTTCTCCAAGAATTTGGTTTGAAGCAAGGAGAGTACATGGTTTTTTTGTGATAGTCAAAGTACCATTGACCTGAGCAAAAATTTCATGCATCATGCTTGGACGAAACATATTGATATGAGGTACCATTGTCTTAGAATTGTAATGGAGAAACAGCTTATAAAGCTTGAAAAAATTCACACCGACAAAAATCCTACAGATATGATGACTAAGGTGGTCACTCCAGAGAAGCATGAGTTGTGCGCCGAATTGTTCAGTGTGAGCTCGAGGTAGTTGTGACGTTTGTGGTCAACTATACTGGAAAGGGGAGATTGTTGGGCTTAACCCAATAATAGTTGAGCCAAAAAACTAATAAATAAAGAATATGCCCAAAAGAAAATTTGATTAGGGCATTTTGTGAGAGTGTGAAAAAAAAAAAAGCCAAAGACAAAGAACAGATAAGAAAAAAGAGAGAGAAAGTGAGAGAAAGAAAAAAGAGAGAGAAGAAAGATTGGTCATTTAGGTGCTCGTTTCTTCACCATTTTGCCTCAAATTTCGAGGGGGAGTTCATGGTGACGTGCTCTTCATTTTGACCAGAGTGGATTTTCACAATTTATCTCCAAGAGGTATAAGGAGAAATTGATATATTTATTTTCATTGTACTATTTAGCTTGCTCTCTTCTCATTCTCATTGTGTGTGCCAAGTATAGTAGTCATGAGGATAGTTTTGATGTTATTGGTGTTGATTCATCTATTTGTAATATAAAAGGAAACTGTGTAATTCCCATTTGATTTAGTAGAGTATTTCCTGGATTGAGTCCCACAGTTTTTACCCTCTTGTGAAGGGTTTTTCCAGGTAAAAAATCTTGATGTTATTGCTTATTTATTTCTGCAGTTAATTTACGTATTTGGTCTGTAAACTATTGAGATATTTGTGGAAGTGGTTGTTGCTTTTGTGCATTCTGCTACACTGTGCAATCAACTCTGATATTAACCCATTCCACATCACATTTTGAATAAATTTGTGCACTACTGGTGGTTTATACTTTTTGTTCTCTCTTTCTCTTATCCTGGTTAGTTTTGTACACTTTTCATTTTCTTAAACATGAATGGTATTGGCCAAAATTATACCGACATTTGTGAAGTGTATTTTCTATATCAGTGTTATGCTTACGGGGAAGAAGATTTGCACACCTTTTACTCAAATTGAATATGCGTATGTAATTTTTTCCAGTCATTTATGTAAGAGACGATGCAAAAATATGGACGTGATTGGATCAAATTAACAATGTTGTTTGTTTTAGTTGTTTGAGCTGAAATTTTGTTGATTTTAGAACCAATAATCTCAATGATATCCGTGTTCAGGTAGTTTTACAATTTGATTAAATATATTGTATCTATCAAATTCTTATATTAATGGCAAAATAATATTACAAGTACATATTTTTGCTTGGATCATGTATTTTATCGCTGCCAAAGATTACCGCGTTGGTTCGGTCCCGGAATACTCAAGTCATATGCTCAAAACAAAGACCACTACGAGAGCTATGAAAGATCTCATGTCCTCAATCAAATTAAAGAAAACTAACCTTTGTCCGTCTCGAAACACCGCAGTAAGAGGCAATATATGCATATATCTATTTTTAATAAATTATAAAAAAAAAAAATTACAATAGGTGCACGAGCAAAAAACTAGGAAGAATAAAAATGTATTTAGTAGGTCTACAGTGAAATTTGTTTATAGTATGAAGTTTATACCACTACGCTTATAAATTAATACCATAACACTTATTAACTGATACCATTACACTTGTAAACTGTGATCATAGTATTAAATGTTATAATTAGTTTGTAAAAGTAGTGGTATCAATTTATATGTGTAACAATACAAATTTCATAGTATGAACAAATTTCACAGTAGAGTTTGTGAAATGTATTTTCCCTCAATGTCCCCAAATATGTTAGATGATAAGTTGTCTCCATTAATATTCTTGTGCTCTAATTTTGAAAAAAAAGAACAATGTATGGTTGGTTGCGAAATACAAAATGATTGAGGATAAACAATTATAAGAGAAGTGGTCGTTAATCAAATAGGGTAACGATTATCTTTATTTAGAAGGGAAAATAATATCATCTCTGATCTACTAAAGGTGAACCATCTCCATCTATATGGTTATTTTATTTTAAATTTTTGAATTTCTGTGAGAAGTTATTTATGATATTATTAATAGTTTTTAATTTTTTAATTTCAGTCATTCATTATTTAAATTTAATTTTTACTTTCCATTTATGTTGCATAGGTGCGGGAGAGATAATATACGGGTGTGGGGATACAAATTTTTAAAAAATTAGGGATTGATATGAAAAGGATACATTTGTTTATTTATATTTTATTATATATAACACCTATAAAATATATAGAATTTTTAAAATTAATATATCAAATGTATGTAATTCACATAAAACTTAAAACATTTTCAATAATTTAATAGAATTAAGTAAGAAAACATCAATTCAAATAATATCAGCTCAATACATAAGTTATACTAAGGAATTCAATTAAAAAAACAAGTGATATATTATCAATTTAAGTTATATTACATAGTAATTTTCAATTGAAATAACACATCTAGTACTTAATAACATGACCATCAAATCTTGAAAATTTGCCAAAAAAAAAAAAAAAAAAAAACAAAAGATTTTTTCTGAAAAAACATTTGCTAACATACCCTTCCTGCGTATCCGGTGCATCGTATTCGCGTATCCTTTTTTTTTTAATTATTCACGGATTCGCCACGTGGAATATCTGGTGCGAATCTGACGCGAATCGCACCCGCACCCTAGGCGTATCCGATACTGCACGGTGATTTTTTTAAAAGAATCTGTGCATCATAGCTTTCCATTTATATTAATTATGAATCACCCCCGATTCATATGGTTGTTTTATTTTAAATTTTTAGATTTTTATAAAAAAATATTTATGATATCTTTTATCTACTAAAGGTGAATCACCTCCCATCTATATAAAGTCTCTATTTCAATTTTTAGAAATTTTATGAAGAGTTATTTATGGTATTTTAATAAATTTTCGACCAAATGGCATTTTTAATATTTAAATCTTAATAATTCAATTTTTTTATAATCAAATTTTTATTGTTAAATTACAAATAATGCTCCCTGCTATTTTTTTAAATGTCATTTTAAAATGTGAACATTTTTCATAATATTTGAAAATTTAAGGGGGTGTATTGGTTGTGGATTTTATAGGATTTTTTTAGACTTTCAAAGTTTTAGGATATTCAATCCAAATTTTCAAAAGTCTTTAAAACTCCTGAGATATTCAATACGGATTATAAAAAGTCTTAAAAAATCTTTTATATTGGTTGTGTAGATGGTGGTGATGATGGCCTGTAATTTCTGGAAATTTTTATTTTTAAATTTTTTATATATAATCTTTTTGAGATGTGAAACTAGCACGAAATCCATGTAAATCAATAAAAAAACGTGTATTCCACAATCCTGTTAAGTCTATGAAAATCCATGTAAATCAATAAAAAAAGTCAGCCAAACTCTGCATAGAGTCTATGGATTTTCTAAATCCACAGACTTTTTAAAATAAAAAAAAATCCAATAGAATCTCAATTGAATACACCCCCCAAAGTAATCATGTTAGGGGTATGTATGAAATAATGAGAGAAGAAAATGTCAAAACGACATTTATTATACAAATAATCCGAGAAAAAATATTTTTTGGTCCCATAACTTATGCACTGTCCATTTTTCATCCCAAAAAAATTTAATGTCCAATTTTAGTCCCACAACTAAATGGATTGTCCAATTTTGGTCCCATTTTCACTTAATATTTGGGAAAACGTCTTTTTTGATCTCGTGCAAGTCATGTGCCGGTAAAATTTAGCCGTTCTTACATTTACAGATTAAATTTTAGTTTTGATTAAATTTATTGGATTATTTACACATGTGTAGTTTAATTGATTGAAAAATGTTAAAAAAAATAAAAATAAATAAATAGTCAGCGTTCATGTCATCGAGGATATAGAGAACCTCTAGATTTTACTGGCACGTGACTTACACATCATCAGAACGACGTTGTTCGCGATTTTTCAGCAAAAATGAGACCAAAATTGGACAATTAATTTAGTTATGGGACCAAATTAAATTTTTTGGGACGAAAAATGGACAGTATATAAGTTATGGGACCAAAAAACTTTATTTCTCAAATAATCCAGTAGACTAAAACAATATTTTAAAAAAATTGAAGAAAGTATATTTTATTGAGTAACACTTGTGTGCACCAATTGCACAAGATGCATTTGGTGCAATTGGATTCAATTTTAATTTGGATGAACCATTTACACCCTAAACACTAAATCATGACCTATTCGGACCGGGTGGACCATGAACCACTCGGCCGGGTTCGGGTAGGTCCCGGTAAAAAAAAATTGAATTGAAATCCAATTGCTCCAAATCAATGGTGCAAATGGTGCACATGAGAATTTGTCTATTTTATTATATTTTATTTGCAACCGGGCATATACGTGGGGTTATAACCGAGTTAATCACAATTTACTGATAATAACTACAATAATTACTCGATGCTTGTTCCAGATTTCATTCCCATTCATCCGACCAAACGCGAGCTAAGCGCCGCTTGGTATGACTTGAGAATGGTAATGATAATGAGTATTAATAAGGGGTCAATCACTAAGAGCTATTGATTGCATTGTTATTGCTTGGTTATAACATAAACAATGAATATCATATGAGGTGGGTTGAATGTGTGAGGGTAATCAATTGCTTACATTTATTCTCATTATTTGTATATTAAAATTATAAAGCAATATCAATATAAGTGATTCTCATTATCTACTTTCATTACCCCAACCAACCGACCCTAAATGTGTACTAAAATTTGAACCACCCCCATGCAGTTGGGCACAACCCAAAACACAAATAATACCCTAATCAGTGAAGTAAACGCAGCGTGGAGGATTTGGGGAAAAATAAATTCAATCAGCAATCCATTTTCTCTACTCATAATTAATTATTAACCTCTATTCCTTGGAGCTTCACGTTTTCAGATCTCAAAGGAAATCATAATACTATTCAGTTTCCACATACATGTTCGCCTTCTGATCCGATCAGGTTAGTGCCGATTATTTCCTTATCAATCAATTTTCTTTTTTATCTACTGAAGATGTTAATTCACACGCTATGGCGTCACCGGTCGTTGACCTCCGAAGACTGAGGATGAATTTGCTGGAGCTCGAATTTAATATACGAAGCTGTTTGTGTTAGCTGTTTATTTGATGTAAATTTCGTGATTTGTTCACTTCAATTTCTTCTTCTTTTTAGTTGTTTTCGGCATAATTGTTTGATAACATATGATGACCCGTTAAATACGCTGAGCTTATACTTGTTTTTTTAATTTGAATTATCTATTCAAATGAGTATTAAAGAGTGCTGATCATGTTATCTTCCCCAATTTCATTTTTTTTTTTTTTTTTTTTTTGGGATAGTTGTGGAAAGAAACTTGGGGTTCGAGGAAAATATGGTAGGTTGGGGCTACTGTCTTCATATCGGTAGCTGGTTGCTAAGCACTTAGGAGGCATGAACATTGTCAAAGGCGTAGCAGACCTCATCTGGAGGAGTTCAAGTGGGCAAACTGGAGATTATGGCTCACGCTCTGGGCGATTTCCTCCTCCTACACCAAGAATCACATTCAGGTATCTGTTTTTCAGTTTATAAGCTGATAATATGATTCATGATCACTATTTAGGAAGTCTATTAGGATACAAATTCACCCTCTAAATCCCCATGATAGGTTTAACAATATCCAGTTGCACTAAATATATATATGCAGTTAAGGCAACTGAATTATCTGCCATGGTTTAAGTCTTACCCTGTCTGGTAACATATCAGATGCCTGAGAAAGGTTTAAACCTAACTCTCTGATGCCTGAACAAATTATCCAATCACCTTTTGTGTTTTTTCTCTTAATACATTTTGTTGGTATCGCGTATGTACAATCTTTTCAAAGTTACTTACTCCTTGTTTGTACGATTAATGATTTTGCAACCATAATTGCATTGATTAGTCCTATACGACACTATTTGTTCAATATCTTCCCATTATTTTATGTTTTGGATATTGTGAAATTTATGATGATCAGAATAAGATTATTCATATATCTTAACAGCCGAAATGGATGGATGTACATATCTGCCGTTATGAGCATTATTATACAGATTTTGTCAATCTATTTGGAATTTAAATTATTTGATCTTGTAAAAGGAGTTTGTAAAGAAAACCAATAATATATTTTTTGTTTTTGCCCTATGGGTTTCTAGTCATAAACTGTTTAGGGGATGGTTATTGTCCGATTTAACTAGGGTTGGAGTCTTGTGCATGTTTGTAACTCTTTGAGGGGTCCCTCATCCCTTGCACTTTTAATGCCTTATGAATAAATTTTTTGTTTCTTATGTAAAATAGAAGAAGCTATTTCTTGTTTTAATTATAAGGAGTCGTAAGATGCTTTTGGTGTGTTTCTCAAGTTATTCAATAAACATCTTCTGACAAATGTCTCTGTAAATTCTTAAAGTTCTAATTTTATTTTTCTTACTTACGAGTGTTATTTATGGGACTTAGATCTTAAGTTGATAAATTTTTCTCCCTGATTTGAGAAATGAATATTAATTGTTTTTGGGTTAAAATAGTTCTAGTTTGGGGATTTTGAAAACCGGTTTTAAAAAACCATCACTACCACATTATAAATATACTGTCACACTACTCAAAAACCCATTCAAAGACCCCTAAATTTCAAAACCGGTTTTTAAAAGTCACTTAAAACCCAAAGCAAACATAACCTTATTAATTTATGGCTTTACTTGCAATAACTTATTCCTGTTTTCATCCTTATCATTTCCAAACTTGTGTTCTCTAGTGACTTTGGAGATGAAGTAATTTTGAAGGCACTCCTGGAAAGATATGCAAATGCTGTTGAGGAGGTACACCATTGCCTGTGTAATTCTCCACTATAATATTGGTTCATGTCTTATTTCCTAGACAATATCTAGATGGTTCTGTCTGTTTAGAACTACAAAATATGGTGTACATGAACCCATGCTTCCTGTTTAAATTATTATTGTATTCACCAAGGTGATTTTACATAAAATCACTTCTCCTAAAGCCCTTGACTTTCTTTGAGCATTACCATTGTAAAATGAAGGCCAAAACTCTGGCTTGTTTCTTGAGCACTAGCTATAAATTCTTTTTTTTTTTTGGGGGAAAACGTGCAGCTGGGAATATTGAGTGTTTGTGAATTGTTGAGCTTATAAGCTCTTTAAAGTTTAAACAATGTCTGAGAGCTTATATGATCTCCTAAATGATTTGTTTGTCTCTTATAAGATATTATAAACTCCAAAAATACGAAGTTAGGTCTTTTGAGTTGTTCTACAAAAGGTGAGGAGATCATAACATCTTTCAAGAATCTGATTTTATCTCCAAAAGCTCTTTTTACATAAATTAATAAGTACGAAATCATCAGTATAATTTATAACATCTTAAAAGCTCCATAATCGTGTTTTGTCCAACCGCTAAAAAAAAAATTAGAATAAGCTTGAACATGTTATTAGCATCTAATATGTTTTTATTAGTATATTATGCTTCTTCCTTTGGTCGATTAGCAATAGTTTTTCTATGGACTTCCACAAATCTGTTTCATGTATTTAATATAGGACCTTTTCTGATATTCTAAATGAGCTAAGCCAAATAGGTTGCAGTTGAATGCCTTTCTTAATGAAGTTCTAAACATTGGGAGAACTAAAGAGTCATGTCTTTTCCGTGAAACTCGTGAAAAATATGCCGTAGTAGCTCGTTGAAGACATAACTTGTAATATCTAGAGAAACATGTTATGCTTTCAATGGAAAAGCCTCACCTTTTTTGTTTTCATCCTGTCTTTCAATACCTCTTTTAATAGTTGCATGAGTTCTGCTCATTTTATCTTTCAGGTGGAGAAGAGAAAAATTTTCCACATATTTCTCAAGCAGTTCTTGGCAGTATTCCGTAATTGGAAACCTTTCAAGCTGCGCAAAACGCCGGAAGAAACTGTTATTGATTCACCTGAGAACTATACACGCAATATTGGTGATGCGGTGGTTGGCTGCAATTTCGGTCACCTTGCTGAAGTAATACTACCCTTGACAGAAGAAGTTTCACGAATAACAAGATTTCTTACAGACAGTAAGTTGGTATTATGCTAGTATTCATCTGACAACTCTTGTTGATATCAGTGCTATATTATTTATTTGCCATCTTGTTTCCTGTTTCCATCCCACTCCTAATAGGTTGCCTTGGCCTCTTGATTTTGGCCTTTGAAATTGGTTTATCAGAATCGTCCTTGCATCAGATAAGAAATTAAAGGAAATAAAATAATTTTTGACCATCTCTCGATCCTAGAAGTTACTGATCATGTTTGACCATTAGACAGGATGAAATAGATGAAACCTCTGTACTAGTGTAAATATCGTCCTCGTTCTGCCCGATGTACTAGCAAATCCCATCTCAGCCACTTAAACAGAAGACTACCAAAAAACCTCAGGCTGTCAGCCTAAATGAATGGAGCAATATGTGTATGAACTAAGTACTATGATATTCGGATAAGGTTCTCTCAAGATAATAAAATTTCTATTTCTTTATAATAATGCGATGATAAATCTATGATGATGATAAATCTGAAAAGCATTTTGTTTGAATTGGTTATAGAATCATGGTACTACTGTGTGATATTTTTTAATCTACTTGGCTCTTTGATGTGGTTCACTTTTTAACATGGGTCAATGTGATGATTCCCATTGGATGTACTGGTAATTTACATTTTTTCATCATGTTATTGCTTTAGGTTTTAAATTTTGGTTTTCAC
The DNA here is from genome assembly GCA_037126765.1 of Stenogyne calaminthoides. NCBI lineage: Eukaryota > Viridiplantae > Streptophyta > Magnoliopsida > Lamiales > Lamiaceae > Stenogyne > Stenogyne calaminthoides. Next base: position 17,289,594 of record JBBCBC010000033.1, on the reverse strand, counting down.
TAATTCACTTTGCCTAACTTTTGGAATTGTAATGAATGAACTATAGATCAAGCGAGCATTACGATAAGCATGAGTATACCAAATGAATCATGGATGGCCTTAGATGCTCTGACTATTGTGACCCTGTCCATACATAATTGCAAAGCGTTTGGCTACCATGGTGGGATTCAGAAGCTTACAGCTTTGATGAAGGGTATGTTTGCTATGTTCTAATGAGCTGCAATATTGTTTGTTTTATGTGACTGTAGGTATCAGTTCTTAACATTTATTAGTATTTTTAGCTCGTGTTAGAAGTTGAGCGTGCCCAATTCTGAATAACTAGTTAGTTCTTTTATGTTTATTTCATACATATCATCTCACATTTTGCGGTACTAATTAGTTGAAGTTGACATAAGTCTATATTTGGTAAGTGCCTTATTGGTGTCGCATCAATTTCTTTTAATGTCACACTTTTGCACTTTTATTCAGTTATTCTTGATAAGAAAACTGAAATTTTATTAATGTAGATAGTGTAAGGGATGAGGAATCCCTTACACGAAGTATAACTGTAAATTACAGGGCATAGCTCCAGTCTCTAGCTATATTCATTACAAAAAGAGAAAATAGCTAGGGAATTGTGTAAATTATTGAAGTACAAGACTCCCATAGGAGGTAGAGACCTAAGGTTAAACCAATAAAAGTGATACCAGACAAAGTGGAATAGCTCAAGTGGTTAGAGCACCGTGAGGTCATGGGTTCGAGTCACCATTTGCCCTATCAAAAATAAAAATAAAAGTGATAACAAAAAAACAAAAAAAAAGAAAAAAGAAAGAAAATTTCGTACTGTACATAGTATATAGTAAATTAAGTAGACAAGGTAAGAATATACAAGAATCTTCAATATTACGCATGAAAGTAATATTTATATGATTTATAATTATAAATTTGGAATTGAATAACGTAATGATGATGTGTTGTGGTCCTATATTATTTTGGTGGAAGAGTTATTTATTTATTTATTTTTGTCAATAAGAGAAAAAGCAATTTGATTAGGCTTGAAAGAAAATGTTTTCTGGGGAATGAAAGCAAAATTCCCTTGGATTCTATACTGCTAGACTTCAGAGTAAATTAAAATCTGTAACAGATGTTGCATTCTATCAACTATAATGAACTTTTGCTGGAGACCTGAAATCCATAGATTGTAAGATAGATCCAGACAAATTCAATTGGAATTCCACTAGTGATTGTATCTTCAATAGTATGAAACACCATTTTTACGTTGTATAATTTTTTCAGCTAAATCTTACTGTACTATTAGACTCGAGAAATTCAATATTCAATATATTATACTCATGGATTTTGTTTTTCCAGCTGCTGTTGTCCTACTCAAGACCATTATTAGTGCTCTTCCATCAGATGAAAGCTTATTATGTACTATGATACAGAATGCTGGAGTTTTGCAGCAGATACTTGTTTATGTGGTGTCCATCATCTGCAATTTCATTGATTTAAATTCAAGTATAGAAGAAAATGTACAGTTCAAAAGTACGGATGTTAAATCTTCTGCAGCAAAGGGTGATGAAAAGTATAAAGACCCTTCCACTGCTGTGAAATCTCCTGTTTCTGAAAAAATATTGTCTTGGCATCAAACGACAGTTATATCAGTTATGGAGGCTGGTGGTCTTAATTGGTTATTAGGTAAGGTATGCGATTTAAGCTTTAGTTTATGATTTAAGTTTATAGTATTAATAGTCATGCAGTGGCAACTGAATTTTCCAATATATGTGATGATCTGTATCATAACATATAAATACATCTGAGTTCTTACAGAGAGTTCATAATCCACTGCGAACAAAAGATTAGTGATGCAGCAAAAACAACATATACAAAGAATATTCAGGACTCGATACTTATCCTTTTGTGCCATCTGCCATTTGGATATGAAAACTTTCTTAAATGATGAATAGTTAACTAGAATGCTCAATATATCCGAGTTATAAAAATTGTAAGAGTCAATATCTGTAAGGACAGCCCGCAACTTTAGAGTGCCCCACTGCACACTTTTATCTATCTACACAAATTTGTTAAAGATAATTGGGCTGCTTCATGATCCGGTGTACATACATGCCTTCTCAGTTGTTTTTTTCATTTATAGGCTGATCCCTTTAAGTAGAATATAAGTTGATTATCGTTTTATCTCTGTTGTCATTATTGCCCAAACATTGATTGATACTAAACACAAGCTCTATCTGAAGTGCATGTTCTCCCTTCAAGGGGAAGTTAAAATATTTTCTTTAATTTCAGGTTTGACTTATTTTTTCTTTTTTTCTTATAACAAAATGGTAGGATAACTTCTGGTGGAGTAATTGTTCAAGCTTTATGATGATGTCTTGGTTTAGCAAGGAATAGGAGAATCTTATAAGACTTTGGTGAGTTTTTAAGGAGAAGGTTGTAAGATATAGTTTAGGGTTTCTAAGTAGATTTCTAGTCATAAAGATTCCTTCCTTGTGTCAGATGTTGAAAATTGGAGTAGTGTTTTATTCTTTTTTCTTTTAGAGATGACCTTGTCCCTTTGTTTTTCTTGTCTTTTATGATTTTTCTTGTCCGCGTCAAGTGTGTGGGATTTTTTGATATTCTTGGTTCTTTCTCCTGTTGTAAACGAATAGATACATTGTTTTGACATGCTGCTGACTGTTGGTCCCGGTGTAAACGAGTGTCTCACGTGTATTGGGGGGGGGGGAATACACGTGTATAGTGATTTTTTAACTTTTAAAACTTTTACTGAAATCAGCGAGTCAGGTTATCCTGATTTTTAGTCCTGAGAAGCACAAATGCCCTGAGTCAAAGTCTACTGAGACAATAACACTGAGCGGCGTTCAGGGACTTCAGATTAGCTCACTGATCCTAAATTTTCTCAGAGTCCAAATAAGCTTGGAGTAGATACTAATCTTACTGACTACTCAGGAGAGTTTATCAGTTTGACAACTATCTATACTAGCTTTTTAGGGTGCGGAAAGTGTAGGCCCTAAGTTTATACTCGTTTTACTTTGCTGAAAATCTTTCCTTAATGAAACAGTGGTTAAGGCTGTGATCAAGTTAATGCAAGTTCAGTGGATTGATTCCAACTGAATATCAGAAATGCTTTCAGTGAAATATGCAACAAGTAATAATGTAAAGCAGAAAGCAGATAACACAGCAAGTTATAGTGGTTCAGAAGCTCAAGCTTCTACGTCCACTCTCTCTGATCTTCAGAGAAATTCCTTAACACACTACTTCTATTACCTCAAGCTTTCAGACTGAACTCAGCAGCTTGCTAACTTATCACTACTACGAGTTTTCAGGCTGAACTACTGCAGCTTACTAACTCAACACACACAAGCATTCAGACTGAACAATCAGCTTACTAACTTCTCCTCTAGAGTCTTCAGACTGAACACAGTAGCTTACTAACTATTTACAACTCTCTCACTTCCAACTACTTACACACACAAACTTCCTAATCAAAGGGTTTGGGTTTGGTTGGTTTCCAACTAAGGTGAGATATCCTTTTACAATGAGAACACAAGTAAAAGGCTAGCTTTGAATAAGATCTTAAATCTAGGCTTAGTAAATGAGCTCTCTTCAAAGATGAAACACTTGGGAAATTCTAAGGGTTTCGAGTGCTTCACAAGAATGCTTGAATACGAATGAGCTCTGGAGTTGCTTTGATTTCCCGTAACCATGAAGTGTTCAAGGCCTCTGGTATTTATGGGCAACTCTTCAAGAAGTCTTCCTTTGAAAAAACTATCCGTTGGAGAGATAGCATCTCAGGTTTCTTCTTTGAGTATATGATGAACGGCTACATTAGGCTTTGAACGAGCCCTTGCATGTTTTAGGAAATATCCAGACAAGCTGCCAATCACCATTTTCTGTGAACAAGACAAATATCTCTGCTGACATATTTCAGAGAAATGTCACTTTCAGTGTCAGGAAGGTACGCTGTTGTCGCCTCCTCATTGGTCGACATCTTCCTTTGAACAGAGACAACAAAAACGGCTCTTTTAGTCAACCAACACTGAGTTGATATTTTCCTTAGTGTTCACGATCGTATAACATTCTCTTTGCATGTACTCAGAATGAACAAACACTATTTAACTAGGAGTGACTTGTTTAGGTTCTGTGGATTCAAAGACATAAGAGTCTTGTGATCTTCGATCTTTCTTGTTCTTTCCGATCTTCGTGTTCTTCTAATCTTCAGTTCTCTTCGATCTTTTAGGATATACTGATCCTTCAGTATGATTTAGGTCTTCAGTATAGTTTGGTCTTCAGGATACTTCTGTGATCTTCAGACTATACTGATCCTTCAGTATGATTTAGGTCTTCAGTATAGTTTGGTCTTCAGGATACTTCTGTGATCTTCAGACTAAACTTTGAAACCTATTCTAACCTGAACTATGTCTGCTGACAATACATGATGCAGATCGTCCTGATAATCTGAAACATGATCCTATACTATCAAGATCGTCCTGAAACATGTCATACTCAGGGGTTTTGGGATCTAATCAAAATCTTTATTAAATTCATCTCCCAACACTGACTTTTCCCCAAAAGATAATATTTTGCTGGAAACTGTTTAACCGTGTTGCATGTCTTTACTGTCCGATGTTTGAGTTCCATGTACAATTGATGAACTCTCATTATGAATTTGTGATATTAAATTTCTTTCAGAGATATTGCGGTTGATCAGAAGATTAATTATGAAAGAACAGTGGGCAGATATGTCCCTTCATCACTTGACTCTCAGAGCACTACGGTCAGCTTTGGTGGATAATCCACGAGGTCAAAATCATTTTCGAAGTATTGGAGGATTAGAAGTTCTTTTGGATGGACTTGGAGTTCCTTCCATTGATAGCTTGGTTGGGAACAAGTCGTCAAGTTATGAGGAAAGGTGGTTTCTTTGGACTTTCTGAAGTATCCATTTGCTCATGTATTTATTATGATGTAGATCTATCAACTTGTTATTGGTTTAGCTATTGCTCATAAAAAATTTCTCATTTCTTCATGTTGGTCCCGGTGGGAAAACCCATTTTGCGCGTGCGGAAGCAAAACATTTCATTGCGGTGCATATAAAACAGGGGTGAAGGAATGGTGATTCCAGATTTTTCACCTTTAAGCTCATGTGTTGTGTCTTGCTTATAATCGAGTGCGTACGACAAGATAAGAACGTAAAGCAGTAAACAACACAACAATATATAGTGGTTCGGAGATTCAAGCTCCTACATCCACTCTCCCTGTTTCTAGGGAAATTCCTTCAAACACTTCCTAAGGCTTTCTGACTACCTCTGTAGTTTACTAACCTTTCTACTTTGAGCTTTTTGACTACCTCTGTAGTTTACTAACTCAAAGCCTCTGGACTTATCACCCTTTCGAGCTCGCCTCTTAGATATTTAACGAGTTCACACTCCTTCGGGACTTATCACCCTCACTCGGGATTGCCTAACAACTACCTCACTTCACCACTTGTTATCTCTTACGAGAATGAGTTTGGGTTTGGTGTTGTCTCCAACTATGGTGAGATTTTCCCTTTCAATGGTTTAGCCTCAATGCTAAGGTTGGGAAAATCTCTCTAAGCTTATGATACATCGTGGGTTGCTTAGGTTGAGTTCTAGAACACTCTTTGAATATATTTGTATATCTACAGACTTGTGTTCTAGGGTGGGAATGCTTTGACTATAACGCTTTTGGCTCTGTAGCATCTTGTGCATAATGTCCACGCATCCACTTTTAATTTTGATGGAAGAACTTGTATTTATAGTGTGGATTTGAATGTTACCGTTGGAGAGAATCTCATTCAAATCCATACTATTCTCTGTAAGTTCTGCAGCTTTTCCAGGCTGGTTGTCTTCCTCTCGTTGGTCCACGTCAGCTGGATTCCAACGGCTATATTCCTCAGCTTCTTCGCTTCGGAACATCCATGATATACTGAGCATTCAGTATATTACTGAGTCTTCAGTAATTACTGTGCCTTCAGTATTTTCAGTCTTCAGTCTTCAGTGACATCCTGAGCCTTCAGTTTTCTCTGAGTCTTCAGGTTTCTCTGAGCCTTCAGGTTCTCAGTTTCATACTGAGTCTTCAGATTCTCAGTTTTCATACCGAGTCTTCAGAAACTTCAGTTTCATACTAAAACTTCAGTTTCTTCAGAAACTTACTGAGTCTCCAGTTTCTAACCTGTTCTATATCTGCCGACTATACACGGTGCAGATATTATCCTTAACACTCTAAAACTGAATCCTGACTCATCTATCAAATTATCCTGAACATGTCATACTCAGGGGTTTTGGGATCTAATCAAAAATCCTCTTTATTAAATTCATTTCCCAACAATTTCCCCCTTTTTGATGATGCCAAAATCATCTTGTTACAACACTCTTAACCTATAATCAGGTTTCAGTTTTACCTATTACAAGAATGGTAAATCTCTTGACAATCAATTCAGCAATGAATCTCTCAACAATTTCATCACCAAATAACATTAATCAGGCATATCAAATATAAAGACATGTAAAAGAGATAATGAGGTATTATCTTTGAGCATAAAGATAAAGTTTTCATTGATGTATGATAGACTATTACAGTTTACAATGAACTTTTCAAAAGATAAAGATAAAAACATAAAGAATTACAAGTCTTCAGTCTTGGTCTTCAGTCTTCTTGATCTTCAGCTCGGCTCCTCATTCCTCTTCCACGGACCTTTGTCTGATCAGGCATACTGACACTCATGCTGACTGAGTTCAGTTTCTTCTGACTTCAGACATCCTGACCCTCAGGTCTCTCTTACTTACTGAGTCTCAGATCAGTTTTCTTTACTGAATCTCAGATTAGTTTTACTTACTGAGTCTTCAGATCATACTGAGTCTCAGATTTACTTTTACACAGGCTATCTGATTTCTTCTTTGTTTGATCTTGATCAGCTCGACTGATCAGATCAACACATCTTTAGATCAACATATCAGGATAGCATCTGGTAAGTACATCATATCAGGTTAGCATATCAGTTTATCATATCTGATCTTGATCACGTCTGATCTCGATCAGTCTCTTCTGCTTATCTTTTGATTTGCAACATTCTCTTCTGATTTGCTGGCTTTAGCTTTTCTTCACTTCTGATTTTGCACAGCTCATCAGTTTAACTCCGAACTCATCTAACTCATTTGATCTCGATCAGTCTCGTCTGCAGCCTCGTCTGATCTCGATCATCTACTTCTGATTCCGTGAGTTCCCCCTCAATTTGTTCTTTCGTTCCCCCTCAACTTGTTATCTATAATTTTTTTGAATAACACAAGTTGATAATGTTTTGGCATAGAACTAAAATATCCCAACAATTTCTCAATTGATAATGTCGCCAAAACATCAGAATATGTGCATTTTTAAAGAAACGGGTTTTTCTTTAAAAAGATATGTTCACTTGTTGGTCGGATCGAACGGAATTAGTGAACCATTGAAAAAATAGTTTGAACTCCCGCTCTCGATACTTGTTGGTATCGGATCGAGACAGTTTTAAAATAGATTGGTATTTTGAAAATAGTAATCTTTTTTGTCACTTTCCGATACCACTTGTTGGTATCAGATCAGAGACAGGTTTTAAAATAGATCTGCTCAGGCGATCTCATTGAAAATAGTAATCTTTTGAGCACCTGCTCTAATACCACTTGTTGGTCCGGGTGGGAAAACCTATTTTGAGCGTGCGGAAGCAAAACATTTCATTGCGGTGCATATAAAACAGGGGTGAAGGAATGGTGATTCCGATTTTTTCACCTTTAAGCTCATGTGTTGTGTCTTGCTTATAATCGAAGTCGCGCACGACAAGATAAAGAACGTAAAACAAGAACAACACAACAATGTATAGTGGTTAGGAGACTCAAGCTCCTACATCCACTCTCCCCTCGCTTTTAGGAAATTCCTTCAAACACTTCCTAAGGCTTTTAACTACCTCTCGTAGTTTACTAACCTTTCTACTTTGAGCTTTCTAACTACCGTAGTTTACTAACTCAAAGCCTCTCGATTTATCACCCTTTCGGGCTCGCCTCTTAGATGTTTAACGAGTTCACACTCCTTCGGGACTTATCACCCTCGCTCGGGATTGTCTAACAACTACCTCACTTCACCACTCGTTATCTCTTACGAGAATGGGTTTGGGTTTGGTGTTGTCTCCAACTATGGTGAGATTTTCCTTACAATGGTTTAGCCTCAATGCTAAGGTTGGGAAAATCTCTCTGCTTATGATACATCGTGGGTTGCTTAGGTTGGGTTCTAGAACACTCTTTGAATATATTTGTATATCTACAGACTTGTGTTCTAGGGTGGGAATGCTTTGACTATAACGCTCTTGGCTCTGTAGCATCTTGTGCATAATGTCCACGCATCCACTTTTAATTTTGATGGAAGAACTTGTATTTATAGTGTGGATTTGAATATTTAGATTGGGAGAATCTCATTCAAATCCATACTATTCTCTATGGTTCTGCGACTTTTCGGTGGTTGTCTTCCCTCGTTGGTCACGTCGGCTATATTCCTCGGCTTCTTCACCGGAACATTGAGGATATCTTGAGCATTGATATATTCTTTGAAGTCTTCGATAATTCTTGTGCCTTGATGTATTTTGGTCTTGATGACATCCACGAGCCTTGGTTTTTTCTGAGCCTTGAGGTTTCTTGAGGTTTTTTACGAGTCTTGAGTTTCTCTGAGCCTTGAGTTTTCGATTTCATCTTGAGTCTTGATTCTCGATTTTCATCTTGAGTCTTGAAAACTTGATTTCATTTGAAACTTTCAGTTTTCTTGAAACTTCTTGAGTCTTGATTTCTAACCGATTCTATGTCTGCCGGCTATCGCGGTGCGAGATATTATCTGAACAATCTAAAAATTGAATCGACTCATCTATCAAGATTATCCTGAACATGTCATACTCAGGGGTTTTGGGATCTAATAAAAAATCCTCTTTATTAAATTCATTTCCCAACAATTTCCCCCTTTTTGATGATGCCAAAACCATCTTGTTACAACACTCTTAACTTATAATCAGGTTTCAGTTTTACCTATTACAAGAATGGTAAATCTCTTAACAATCAATTCAGCAATGAATCTCTCAACAATTTCATCACCAAATAACATTAATCAGGCATATCAAATAAAAAGACATGTAAAAGAGATAATGAGGTATTATCTTTGAGCATAAAGATAAAGTTTTCATTGATGTATGATAGACTATTACAGTTTACAATGAACTTTTCAAAAGATAAAGATAAAAACATAAAGAATTACAAGTCTTCAGTCTTGGTCTTCAGTCTTCTTGATCTTCAGCTCGGCTCCTCATTCCTCTTCCACGGACCTTTGTCTGATCAAGCATACTGACACTCATGCTGACTGAGTTCAGTTTCTTCTGACTTCAGACATCCTGACCCTCAGGTCTCTCTTACTTCTCGAGTCTCGGATCGGTTTTTCTTTCTTGAATCTCGATCGCTTTTTACTTATCGAGTCTTGAGATCATACCGAAGTCTCGATTTACTTTTACATTGGGCTATCGATTTCTTCTTTGTTTGTTCTTGATCAGCTCGACTGATCAGATCAACACATCTTTAGATCAACATATCAGGATAGCATCTGGTAAGTACATCATATCAGGTTAGCATATCATTTATCATATCTGATCTTGATCACGTCTGATCTCGATCAGTCTCTTCTGCTTATCTTCTGATTTGCAACCTTCTTCTTCTTTTCTTTTTTTAGCTTTTCTTTCTTACGATTTTTGCAAAATTTCATCGGTTTAACTCGAACTCATCTAACTCATTTGATCTTGATCGGTCTCCTCGACCCCGATCTCGATCATCTACTTCGATTAGTGAGTTCCCCTCAATTTGTTCTTTTCGTTCCCCTCAACTTGTTATCTGTAAATTTTTTTGAATAACACAAGTTGATAATGTTTTGGCATAGAACTAAAATATCCCAACAATTTCTCAATTGATAATGTCGCCAAAACATCAGAATATGTGCATTTTTAAAGAAACGGGTTTTTCTTTAAAAAGATCTGTTCAGGTGGTCACTCTGGAATTAGTGAATCTTTTGAACTCGCCTCGATACCACTTGTTGGTATCGATCAGACGAGATGTTTTAAAAATTAGTGAATCTTTGAAAATAGTAAACTCCCATTTCGATACCACTTGTTGGTATCGGATTGGTTTTAAAATAGATCGAGCGATCTTTTAAAATAGATCTTTTGAGCACTTGTTCGATACCACTTGTTGGCGATCTCATTTAAAATAGTAAGCGATCTTTTGAAAATAGTAATCTTTTGAGCACCTGCTCTGATACCACTTGTTGGTCCCGGTGGGAAAACCCATTTTGCGCGTGCGGAAGCAAAACATTTCATTGCGGTGCATATAAAACAGGGGTGAAGGAATGGTGATTCCAGATTTTTCACCTTTAAGCTCATGTGTTGTGTCTTGCTTATAATCGAGTGCGTACGACAAGATAAGAACGTAAAACAGTAAACAACACAACAATGTATAGTGGTTCGGAGACTCAAGCTCCTACATCCACTCTCCCTGTTTCTAGGGAAATTCCTTCAAACACTTCCTAAGGCTTTCTGACTACCTCTGTAGTTTACTAACCTTTCTACTTTGAGCTTTCTGACTACCTCTGTAGTTTACTAACTCAAAGCCTCTGGATTTATCACCCTTTCGGGCTCGCCTCTTAGATGTTTAACGAGTTCACACTCCTTCGGGACTTATCACCCTCACTCGGGATTGTCTAACAACTACCTCACTTCACCACTCGTTATCTCTTACGAGAATGGGTTTGGGTTTGGTGTTGTCTCCAACTATGGTGAGATTTTCCCTTACAATGGTTTAGCCTCAATGCTATGGTTGGGAAAATCTCTCTAAGCTTATGATACATCGTGGGTTGCTTAGGTTGGGTTCTAGAACACTCTTTGAATATATTTGTATATCTACAGACTTGTGTTCTAGGGTGGGAATGCTTTGACTATAACGCTCTTGGCTCTGTAGCATCTTGTGCATAATGTCCACACATCCACTTTTAATTTTGATGGAAGAACTTGTATTTATAGTGTGGATTTGAATGTTACCGTTGGAGAGAATCTCATTCAAATCCATACTATTCTCTGTAAGTTCTGCAGCTTTTCCAGGCTGGTTGTCTTCCTCTCATTGGTCCACGTCAGCTGGATTCCAACGGCTATATTCCTCAGCTTCTTCGCTTCGGAACATTCAGGATATACTGAGCATTCAGTATATTACTGAGTCTTCAGTAATTATCGTGCCTTGATATTTTTCGGTCTTGATCTTGATGACATCACGAGCCTTGAGGTTTCTCTCAGAGCCTTCGTTTCTCTCGAGTCTTGAGTTTCTCGAGCCTTGATTCTCGATTTTCATATTGAGTCTTGATTCTCGATTTTTTCATATTGAGTCTTCAGAAACTTCAGTTTCTTCAGAAACTTACTAAGTCTTCAGTTTCTAACCTGTTCTATATCTGCCTACTATACACGGTGCAGATATTATCCTGAACACTCTTAAACTGAATCTTGACTCATCTATCAAGATTATCTTGAACATGTCATACTCAGGGGTTTTGAGATCTAATCAAAAATCCTCTTTATTAAATTCATTTCCCAACACTTCTTCTTAGTGTTCTCTGGTTTCTCTGTCCACTCACCATCACCATATAAAACATAAATTCCCAACTTTAGAAAAAGCCAAAAAGGAGAACATGAATAGGAAAAATTAGTCAAGGCTGGAAAAATGGAAATATCCATTATAGATGTTACTTAATGCCTTCAAAATTCTTGATTTTCTTTTCGTGTCAATGAGTTATGCATTAAATCTATCATCTATAGTAGTTTAATTGAAGTAATCTCTGTTAATTTATTTATTAGCCTCTAAATATTTCCTGTCTCTTTCTGCAGAAAAAAAAATCCACTGCAGGATATTTTTGACCTCCATGTTCTCTCATTGGAGGTTCTTAGGGAAGCTATGTATCCTTTCAACTCCTACTTTATAATTATTGCTTCACATAAATTTGCAGACTATGAGAAAATACAAGGTCATGCATGCTGTACCACTTGTGAATTTATTAATGTGTTTATGGATCAGGGGTGAATTTATTAATGTGTTTATGGATCAGGGAAACCACAAATCCTGCATCTAGTTGACTTGGTTATAGTTTCTTATTGTATCCGAGTTAAGGGATGCTTGGTTGGTGGGTTTGAAGGTTAGTTGGTATGGAATAAGAAATATATGCTTGGTTGGGGGATTTATTCCATGAACAATACATCACTAAATTAATTTCCCAAAAATAGGGAGTGCCCCTTCCTCAACTTTTTTTTTGGTGGGGGGGGGGGGGGGGAAGAAAGTGATTCCCCCAAAGAAAAAGCACAATAAGTTTTTCCTCCTGATGCTGGAAGTGAGGGTGTACATACATTGTTGTCTTTCTAGGAGTGTTGTCTCCTGAAATGCTGTCATTCAGACATATTGAGGTGAAATTTGGCATAATGGATCTGAAGGTTTTGAGTATAACTTGTACCTTTGAAATTGTTATGAGTTTTCCTAAAGCAACATTGATGTTGTTCGATAATACTCACGAGCTATATATTGTATATTTTTTGGTCCTCCAAACTAGTAGTGATTATCATTAATCATTAGTTTGTAATGCATTTCTGAGTGCAAAAGAAAAATTATAGGTAAATTCCACTGCTAAAGATTATCATTAAAACAACCACCATCTATTGTATTGATAGTCATTCTCATTTACCAATCAAGCAACATAATAACAGTGAATACACATTATCATTCCCCACTACTATCAAATTCATTCCCGTTCCATTTACCCTTGGCAAGCCAAGCATACCCTAAGTGGCTAAACTGGTCATCTGTTAAAGGTTCTTGTAACTACTCTGTATAGCATCACGAGGACAACTACTATAATAGTACTAGCAGATATAAAATCCATTACATTTCACTGTTGCTCTCAGGTTTACATTAAAAAATATTAGATCCATATCTTTACATGACAACTGTTCTTTGAGACAAGCATGGAGTAGGTACATATTTTTCATTGTGTGTGTATATATGGAGAAAAAGTTACTAATTCCTTGACTAGTTTTTAGCTTTGGCAATTTCAACAACTTGCAGTTTCTATGTGAAAATGGAAGGGTTCAAAAGTTTGCAAATAGCTTTTGTTCTGTAGCATTCATGCTTCAAGAGTACAAACAGGGCAAGGACTCTTCTAAAGGAAGAAAAACACGTGCTTCAGAAGTTTGTGAAGCAGAGCTGTCGCCTCCATTTTTCTCTGATCCGACTTATGTACAACTTTGGAAAGATTATGTTACCAGGCTGAGTGCTGCTCTTGGCTATTTCGTTATTGATGCAAAAGAAACCGCACTATGCCGCATTCTACCCTCTAGCAGCAGAAATACTATATTGGTGTCTACAGTTTATGCGGATCTCTCTGTGAAGTGGTTTATGTCGGTGCTTCATACAGTTTTTCCATGTATCAAGGCTTGTTCAGATAAAAAAGAAATTCCTAGCCACTTAAGGTGTCTTTATTTTCATCCTTCTCTCAAGTATACAATTGCTTTATTTTATGCTTCTGTGAGTTAGTTATATCATTTCTATTTCATTCTTTGTTTTACTATACTCTTTACAGTTGTTTACTTTTTTTGTGCTTCCCTTTCAGGATCTTTGCCTACACAATGCAACATTATGCTCTTTTTGCATTTAAAAAGGTTCTTCTTTCGGGGCCGTCATTAATTGCCATTTTCCGTGCTGAAGGAGTGTGGGACTTTATCTTCTCTGAGAGTTTTTTCTACTTTGATCCAGTTCCTGCAGAATATTCTGGAGAGAATTGGAGCAGGAATGAGGATCCTTTAGTGGGAGAAAAAGGATATTATGGTTCAGGCTTGGTTGATGATCAAAGTGCAAAAGAAGTAAAAAGTCTCCAGCTTGAAGTAATATCATTCGTCGAATTTGCAGCAACTTTAAGTGGATGTCCCCATAACTTGGTTGGTTCTTCTTCCTTGTGTGATATTTTCAGTGTCGGTCCTATTGCTACTTTTTCACCTATAAAGTCCATACTGGATGATCTCTGTCGCATCTGTGGTTCCTTGTTGGCTTGTTTGATAGAATTTCTGAAGTATTGGGTACGAGCTTACCACCTCTGCTTGGATTTAGTTTAGGATTTTTTTGTTGGACACCATATTTTATTAGGAATTACTGTGCCTACCTTATAATCATCTGCCTATCATTTGCCTTCATCCTTGGTCTCGTTTACTATTTATAATAAATCTGATGCATATTTTATGCTGAGTTTTCTTCAGTGTTTGTCTTTGACTTGATAAATAAATGTGCTGCACCCAGAGTTTCCGGGATGCAGCAGCTTTTTGAGCCTTTGGACATAGACCCCTCTGTACCAAAAGGATGTATGGCTGATATTTTCAAGAAAATAAGAGAAGGCATTATTCCTTTTGTGAATCGCTACTTAAAAAAATGGTAACTGAGAAACTTTGAAAAGTTTGATTAAGATGCAAATAGTTTACTTTTGATAATGTTTGCTGTTGAATTAATTCATTTGCATTAATCAAAAGCCGAATAAATAGTTATGGGGTCCATTTTAAGTTGTACAACTTTAAAGTAGTATCCATATAAACTTTAAGAATGGGTTTCATACATAATCTCTTGAATGACCACATTATCTATAAGCTTAAACTGTTTTGGGTATTAGTTTAATGTCTGTAACACTCTTACGTGCAAGTGGGTTGCTTTGTAGTAAAGCCTTGCATGTGGAAATTTCGATAACCGGGTAGCAGTCAGGCGGCGGGATATAATTGCTGATATACCTTTCTCTTATGGCCTGACTGAATAACCACCTCATCATGAAGCTTAAATTGTTTGAGAGGACTATCATTTTAACTTTCAATTTAATATCTTCAGAATAATAAAATAATAAACTTTTTATGTTATCATTTGGAAGTGATTCCTGACTTTTTGGATCCGCGAACAAAATTAACTGGTCTTACAGATACTGGAATACATTCAAATTTTGAGCATCCAGATGTTCTGTTTAAATGGTCTTGACTTTTCCTATATTGTGTTCACATTCCTTTAGTTTGCAGATGCAAAAACTAATTTCATTTTTAGTGGGGACTGGGGAGGTCAGTTTCATTAACCTAAGAAACAAAGTTTCACCTACATGGAATGATACTGAACTTGCACTGGAGGATCCACAAAGTAACTTTACGATCTACAAAAACATCATGGTAGCCTTCTAGGACTTGAAGTTGGAACGGAAAGATTTCAAAACCATATATACAAGTTATACAAGTTTACACTTAGCACCACTGATAATGACTTTGAAGAAAGAACAACACCTATGTAGAAATTTCCGTACATTCTATCATTTTTCTCCTTCCAGATATGGTATAGTGCAGTACCAAACACAGTTCTCAGGGCAAGGTGCATAAAGTCTCTGCTCTTCGTTTTGAAATCATTCATGTACTAAGTTCTTACTAATAATCTTAATGATGATAAATGCGACATTTTATCAACAAATAGTCAACTCCGTCTGTTCAATCTGATGAATTTTGACTTGGTTATTATTTATTTATGTAAGCAAGAATGTTTGTCTGTAAGTTGATGTATGAAAAAACTACTTTATTGTTGTGGTGTTTGCTCTCAATATGATTTGATTCTTCTTCATGTTGATGCTTCTTGTTAGCTAGTCATCTGATGATTAATATATGACAGCCTGAATGTACTGTTTTGGTGGATGCTCTTGAACAATCTGCCCTTAACCCTGAGCTCGCTGCTGTCCTTGCGAAGAGTCTTCTTGATATATTGCGGCTTTCAGCTGAGAAAACTGTGTCTTCATTTAAGAAAGTTGCTGCAATTCCTCGAATGCTCAAAGTTGCCTGTATTCTGGTCCAGGAGTCTAAAAGGCCTGGCACTATAAGTGTTTTCCCGAAACCACTTCTAGTGGCATGACATCTTCTGAAAGCCAAGGAATGTCATATTCACCTGAGATGACTCAATGTTATGAGAAATGCATGAAGACATTCACGGAACTATTTGCAGAGTACTACTCAGTATCAGATGATGCAAAGCTGTCCATTTTATGCAGTTCCTTATGTGTCACTTGCATGTTTGACTTGTTTTGGGAAGAAAATCTCAGAGATCTTATGCTCGGTTATGTGCTTGAACTCATGAAGGTAGACAGGCTGTTCCTATGTTTGGTAATCTATTTTAATTTGATATGATCCCAAGGACTGGACTCCATTGTCTCTCTTTTATTCAATTTTTTCCCTTTGATAGGTAGTTCCTTTTACTGAAGAGGTCCAGAAATCAAAAGTTTTTCTATGCTCCAAGTGTTTGGAGACATTCACACATTTGAAAGATCGAGTCAAGAATTTTGATTTGTCGATTGAGTTACTGGTTGGAATGAGAGAAATGCTGCTAATGGATCGAAAGGTATTTTAATGAGTCATTTTTGTATTTATATCTTCTTGCATACGGTGCTATAAGTGCAAAGTGGTCCATCTTGATTTTTATTTGCAAATTGCTATTCTTTTATACCAGTATTATCAAGATTTGTTCCGAGACGGTGAATGCTTTTTGCATGTTGTCTCTTTGTTGAACGGGAATCTGGATGCTGAAAATGGAGAGAAGTTGGTTTTGAACGTCATTCAAACTTTGACTTCCTTGCTGTCGCAAAATGATGATTCAAAGGTATCCTTTTTTGATTGCTTATAGCAGATGAACTTTGTATTCCGCTTGAGGCTGATAAATCATTTATTCAGTAGCAAAGTCTATCTTGTCATTAGTTATTGTTCCAATGGAGTGCCACATACCAAGATTCAATTTTATTTATCTGCAAACACACCAGAGGCATCTGTTTCAAGGCCTTAACTCTTCTTGCTTTATATTGAGTTTTAAGTCATCCTATTCTTAGAGATCAGTAATAAAGTTTCTGGTGCAACCATCGACACTCCATTACCTTTTAACCCCACATAAGTTCCCTTTGGTTACCCATGGGTACTCATTAGACTTTAAACAGCATCCAACAACTGAAACTTACAATTCCTCGTCAACTGCTTCAAATTGTCAAGTGATGCTGATTATTGATTTAGTCATTGATAGTTTTGTTACTTATAGAAGTTACGGGAATGAAAGAAGCAAATGAAGAATTGTAGGTAAATGTAAAGCCGCAAAATGATTTGGTGAGAGTGAAGAAAAATGGTAGGTTATATGATTAACAATCTCGATTAGTCAAGAATGAGGGCTGGTCTTGAAGATTCTTTCTGCCCATGAAAATTTAGATGAAAAACATAATGGATGAGCATAACGGATGTGGTAAAATCAAATAATGGTTGGTCTAGTGATATAATTGCATTTTTGTTTCTCTTATAATTTTTGTGTAAAGTTCAGATTTATGGGTTTTGTTTCTATATGAAACAAGCGATTTATGGGTTTTGTTTCTATAAGAAACAAGCTTTTATTGCTAAAATAAGGGATGAGGGATCCCTAGAAGTTACAAGACAGCGCATTTACAAAATAGAAATACAGTCCTAAAGCTAAAAACTAATTCCTAGTAAAATTTGTCAAAGACAAACCCTTGAACATATTGTGACTCAAGTGCCATAATACTACTGTATATTTAATTCTATCCCAGATTACCTCTACAGATTCACAACTATCATGAAAAATTCTTTGATTCTTTTCTGACCAAATGGACCACGTGACTTCCGAGACTGCTAACCTCCACAAGAATTTGCCTCTCTTAAAAATACCACTCCACCCCCGACCATATTTGATTCAATCAGCTTCAAAATAATGCCTGGAGAGACCCACTGTAATCTGAATTCTCCAACCACCCTCCACCATAATTCCCTAGATAAAGGGCAGTGAAGAAATAGGTGATTAAGATCCTCCGAAGAGCCCCTGCATAACCACACCAACTTGGAGAAAGAGATATATAAGGAACACCGATTTTGAACCACTTCACAGATAATTAACTTTTCCAAGGCTATCAACCAAAGAAATGCCTGGACATTCTTTGGGACCGTCTTCCATATGGATTAACTAAAGAAATGACTACTAAATTTGAATCAGAGCACAGAGTCTTCAAGAAGGATTTAACAGAAAAAAGCTTAGAAGAATCAGCACCCCAAACTCTATAATCATCTCCAGGATCAATAAATTGACCAATTCAAGACACGCCAACAAAAGACCTACCTCATGAATTTCTGTCTCTCAAATTCAGAAAAAAGTGAAAATTCCAGGATATAGGAAAAAAAGATTGACCATTATTAGACAAGAATAAATTTATAGGTCTATGATGAACATTTATGATGGAACATTGCAAAGAGACAAAGACGATAAAGAGATGGAAAACAAACTGAAAATGGAGAGTTACCCAACCATTTGTCTTCCCAAAACAGGACCAGATTGCCACTTAACCTTGAGCTCAACCGACTGCATAAAATCCGGGTAAACATGGGAGTTAAATCTCCACGGACACTGAAAGGACGTTCGGACAGGAAAGCCTGCATCCCAATTATAGTCTTGCATGCCATACTTACTTCTTATCACTTTAAACCACAATGCATCCTTTTCATTATTAGAATGCCACCACCACCTACTCAAGAGCGCTTTATTCCTTTTAAAGTAAGTTCCCGATCCCCAAGCCCCCAAATTCTTTAGGTGGAGACACAATCTCCCATGCCACAAGATGATTTCCATGGCCACCATGGGAAACCCATGTTCTGATTTATGTGTTGCATGTGCATAAGTATTATAAGTAAGTAAGTATGCTGCGCATGTATTATCTGGTACTTTGTTGGACGTTGGCCAACAATCAATTCTATGTTCTGCTTCTGAGGGAATGGCTTTTGAATTGTCTTTCCATGGTTGAAACCCAGTGCTTGGGTTTTTGAAAATAAAATAAGTTTAAGGTGGTGTTTGCAAACTCTACAAAGTGGTGGATATTCACTTATTTTTTTCTTTCAAAAGCTATCATGGGCTTTTTATAAAAAACGATTCTCTGAGCTATTATTAAAGTTTGCAAACGTAAACTAAGTAACGTGTGATCCTATCCTGTGGAATTCGAAACATTTGAAAAGAAACCTGTGAAATTCGTCTAGTTTTCCTCCTTACTTTTAAGTGAGAATAGTCTGTGATGCTTAAACCCTGGTTTGAATATTTATTATTGTTTATTGCTCTCCCTATTTTAGTTGGAACAGGTTCACAACTTCACATATGCTAATTTATTTCACATGTTTCACTGACGAAGTGCCTCACTATACATAAGAATGGGTGCATGATTTTTTTCTAACTCATATTCTTTGACTTAATTTGTCTTCCAATTTTTAAAGGCTGCCTTTGCGGCCCTTGTTGGGAAGGGTTATCAGACTTTAAGGAGTTTGCTGTTGGATTTCTGCCAATGGCAGCCTAGTGAAGCACTTTTAAGCGAGCTGCTTTATATGCTTGTAGATGGGAACTTTGATCTCAAAACGAATTCTGTCATTAAGGTAACTATTGGGGATACCGTTAATAAAAACCGACCTATGTGGACTTAGTATGTATCCTACTTTTGTTTCTTATATTTTTTATTTTGATTTTCCAGAATGAAGATGGAATCTTGCTTTATCTCAGCGTTCTTCAAAAGGTTTGTTATTCACGAGCTTTTATAATCTACTTATCTACATCTCCTTTATCCTTCCCACTTGAATACTGGTTTTACTTTTCTAGTTTACTTGTAGTAACATTTAAAACTGGTCTGAATAATTTACTCGACTTTATTAATTGGGCAGAGCAGTGATTCGTTGCAGCACCATGGGCTGAATATGTTCATACATCTGCTGAGGGATTCTCTGTCTAATCAAGCGTCATGCGTTAGAGCAGGAATGCTTGACTTTCTTCTGAATTGGTTTTCACAAGAAAATACTGAAACTATTGTTTCGAAAATCTCCCAGTTAATTCAGGTAATTGGAGGCCATAGCATATCTGGGAAGGATATTCGGAAAATATTTGCTCTGCTTCGTTGTGGACTGCAGCACTCACGTTCATTACTCCTAACTAGCATGTCAACAATGCTAAATGAGAAAGGACCAACAGCATTTTTAGATCTCAATGGGGTTGATTCTGTAAGTTCAACTGCTTTCCCCCATTACAGTCCCAATTGTGAATCCGATTCTGTCATTTAATGGCTAAAAATAAATAGAACTACTTACCACACCACTTTTCTAACTACACCACCCTTTTCTTTCATTTTTACTTTATGCACCACATTTCATTTATAATTCCACTGTTTGCCCCAAAGTTCTCAAAATTAAACCTTTACTGCATACAATGCAAGTCAAGTATATTCAGCCAGTGATTGTTGAACGTATTTAATACGTTCCAGCACCACTTGAAGAACAAGTTTAACTCCAAAGTAAAAAGAAAAAAGTACGGTTTGATACTGTTGAACAAATAGAAAACATTCAGACGACAATTGAAGATTATAATATAACTGTTGTACAAGTATTTGTTGAACATGTTGAATTTTTTCAACAATAAATCTTTGAACTTGATCGGTTTATTCGACAAGTACAGATTGAACCGAAAGTTCAGCACTGTTAAAAAATTATTGTGTTACATGAAAAACTATGAACTTGTGGAGAAAACATACATTGTCCAAGTCTATAATGTTGATTATGTCTATTGACGATTTCTTAAAAATACCTTGGCATATTGCTTAACTTTGAAGAGTGGTACATGGGTATCAGAGAAAGAACATCAATGATGAAAGAAAAAAGTAGGGAAGTGAAAAGAAAGAATAGGAATGAAATCTTGTGGTATAGACAATTAATTTAGTTGAAGTCAACTATTCATATAAGGGTATATTTGATGTTTCAGAAGTGTCTTTGTTTTGAGAAAAAATACAAGTGTCGTACTAAATATATTTCATGGTGTGAATATCCGCAACCTTATAAAATTGTGACTATATTCATAAGTAGTTGCTCATCTTATTTTTGGCAAAAGAGAAGATATGATTAATAATCATCAAATTTAAACTCTGTATGGTAATCCTGCTGATATCAGATTCTTCCAGAAAATTTGTTGTCTAGTTAGACTCTATATTAATACTTACTTAAGATTACTCTTATGCAGAATTTATATTTTCTACCTCAAGGATAATTAAGCAGTGGTCATTGGTTTATCTCCCCTTCACTTCTTTTCCTTTGGCCACTTTCTGTTACCAATAAAATACTGCCTTTAGATTGCATTCTTGGATTTTGTGGCAAGCATATGAATTTGTTGCACTTGAGCATTTTCTGGTTCCTATCTATAATGACTGTCACTACTCTATAAGGGTATCGTTTAAATAACGCCTAAATATAATTTTCAATATATCTCTGGGCCTTATGTTTTGGGTTACTCACTTATGTTGTTTTGTCTCGCCTCTTACCTTCATGAGGGCGTACATATTTCAATACAAAAGATAGCTACCTGGTTAACAGATATATCACGGGACCTGAATTTGCAGGGTATAGTTATTAAAACACCAGTTCAGTGGCCTGTGAGCAAAGGTTTTTCATTTACATGCAGGCTCAGGGTAGAAAGCTTTCCACAAAATGGATCAATGGGGCTTTTTAGTTTCCTTACGGAAAATGGGCGTGGATGCTATGCTGTCCTTGGCACGGACAAGTTAATATATGAGGTATAGCTCAGAACTTACATGTTATCTTTTCCCAATTTGGGACTACCATATCTGAATAAGTTGACAGAGTTTGCTTATTCAACATCAAGACCCCAATATGGATTGAAACAACTGTACATTTAATGACCCTTTTTCTGTTTCAGTCGCTTAATCAGAAACAGCAATGTGCTTTAATGAATTTCAACGTTGTCAGAAAGAAGTGGCATTTTTTCTGTTTAGTACATTCTGTTGGCAGAGCATTTTCAGGGGGAAGCCAGCTGAAGTGTTATTTGGACGGGGTTCTTGTGTCCTCAGAAAAGTGCAGGTAATCTAAAACTCTTGAAGAAATTGAGTTTTTTTTTTTTTAATAAATTTCCAGCAATGTAACACATGATTTTCTATTTGTAAATTTCTAAATCCAGATATCCAAAAATTAGTGAACCATTGACCACCTGCACAATTGGCACTTAACTCGTTCTACCAAGATTTGAGGAAGATAGTGTCATATTTTCTGTCAAAGATGCTTCTCCGTTTTGTGGACAGATTGGTCCAACATACTTGTTTAGCGATGCTATCTCTGCTGAACTCGTGCAGGGCATTTGTTCTTTAGGACCAAGTTATATGTATTACTTTCTTGATAATGAAATTTCGGTTTATGTGGATAACTTTCTCTCTGGTGGTGCTCTTGATGCTAAAGATACCCTTGCATCGAAAATAATTTTTGGATTAAATGCCCAGGTTGGTTTTTTTTTATACGAAGAAACATATCAGAATGATCTTTACTTTGTTGTATAACCACAAAAACTCAAGCAAAGTCAAATATTTTTCCAGGCAAGTAGTGGTAGGACACACTTTGATGTTTCACCAAATGTGGACCATGCACTTGATAAGAAGCCTATTGAAGCAACTATATTGAGTGGCACACAGCTATGCTCGCGACGGCTTCTGCAGCAGAACATTTATTTTGTTGGAGGGGTTTCTGTTTTCTTCCCTCTTTTAACAAAATCTGATGTGTACGGAAAAAATGGAAATGAACAAGTTGGAGAGATGTTGTACGCTCCAATTAAGAAGGAAAATTTGACTGCTGAATCTATTAAGCTTATAGCATCTGTTTTGGATGATAATTTAGCCAACCAACAACAGATGCTGCTACTTTCAGGATTTTCTGTACTGGGATATTTACTGCAGCAAGTTCCAGCCAAGCAGCTAAATCTGGAAACTCTTTCAGCATTAAAGCATTTATTCAATGTGATTGCTAATGGAGGTAATTGGGAAGCCTAATCCATTTATCTTTCCTTTTTTGGCCAAATAATCAATTTTAGCACACATTTTCAAATTTTTATCAATGCTAGCATACATTTTTGTTTTAACAAATAATACCCATACTTTTGATTAGTACTTGAAAACATTCGTCATCCCAATTTTCATTGTTTGTCAAAACAAAAGAGTATGTGCTAAAATTGATAAAAATTGAAAAGTATGGGCTAGAATTGATTATCTGGCCTTATTTTTTAAGCTTGTTATTGTTCTAGATCGGCGTATGGTATTGTTCAATACTTTTGTTTGGTCATGAAGCTGTCCACTTTGTCAAATTTCACTGTTTAATTACTTCGTATTCATCTGCAGGCTTGTCGGAGTTGCTAGAAAGAGATGCTATTTCTTATATCTTCCTTAACCCTCACATCTGGGTCCACACAGTTTACCAGGTGCAACGCGAGCTGTACATGTTCCTCATCCAGCAATTTGATAATGATCCAAGGTTGCTCAAGAGTGTTTGTAGGCTTCCTCGAGTTCTTGATATTATTCGACAGTTTTATTGGGATAATGTTGAGAGCAAACCTGCTGTCAGAAGCAAGCCACTTTTACAGGTCATGACAGAGCAACTTGTTGGAGAGAAACCTGACAGGGAAGAAATACATAAAATTCGTCTCCTTTTGTTAAGTCTTGGTGAAATGAGCCTCAGGTGCGTTATGTGCTTAACATTATTGTATCTGGATTATGGCAAGTACTTCTATACACCAGTGCACCGTGCAACTCAAGTGCATTTTTAAATAATTTTAATTGTTCTTCTAAAAGGTAATATTTGGTCATTATTAGTTGTATTCACTAAACAGTATTAGTTGTTCTCACTGAACAATATAAGTTCTACACCCGTTGCACGGGGCAACTGGTGCACCCAAGTGTTACTCCTGGATTATATCTTTAAAGCATGGTCTTTCTGTGGTGCTCCTAAACTATATATTATCTGATATACTTATGTGAAAGACCTCTTTCAGGCATTTTTTTACATGTATTTAAATTTGCAGGGAGCATATAACGGTGTCTGATATAAAAACTCGCATTCTGTGAAACCTGTCGGGACATGGCATGCGTCGAAGACATTTTAAACATGATTATACGTGCTGTTACCCACAAACAAATTCTTGCGTCCTTTGTGGAACAAGTCCAATTAATCGGAGGCTGTCAAAATTTTGTCAATCTTCTGTGGAGGTAGTTATCTTGATTTTGTGATCCAGTTGAATTTTTATTTTCCTGCTACAGTGAGTAAAAACCAAGAAAGAGTCTTGAGAATCATTATCTAAAACTTCTATATATTTATTTTTACTTTTACTTTTTTTTTTCTCTGATTTGGAAGGAAACACTTCTACTGACTTTTAACCCCCAATATACAATAGGTTAAAAATATGAGATTATATTGAAAAAACAAATCTTAACAGATATAAAATATATATCATTTGCTTCTATATTAAACTAGCTTTGTCTATTTAACTCGTAACATTCTTTGAATATTTTCGGCTTACATCCTATTTTTAGTGCCAAAAGTTTTCTTGCATGATTATGTGGTCAATCGTTGTTTACTTTTATCTTTTACCAGATTGGTGACCTAGACTTGTGTAAGGTGTATGTACTTTTAGTATCTTTAGTTATCCATCTCAGTTTACACCTCTGACCTTTAAGGTATTTACAGGAGTGTTTTGAACTTTTTTAAGCTATTCAAAATACTTAGCAAGTTATTGTCTCTACAACCTTGCTGCAAACAATGAGATTGCCTAAAATCTATTTTCTATTCCCTTCTCCAGTTTTTGTTTTTCATATAGGTTATTCTGGGCCATAATTTGTGTATATCACTGTTGTAGGGATTGTGAGCCAGTTAGATTGCTTGGATTACAGTTTATTGGAAGGCTTCTTGTTGGTCTTCCTTCTGAGAAAAAAGGATCCAAACTTTTCAAAATTTCAGTCGGACAAAATCAGCTTAGATATACAACAAATTTTCTCCATTATGTCCGACAGGCTCTTCAAGTTTCCCCAGACAGACCTTCTGTGTGCTACGTTATTTGATGTTCTTCTAGGTGGCGCTAGCCCAAAACAGGTCAAAACATTGCATTCTTTGTAGTCAGGATCTTCATGAACCATTTTGCTTTATCTCCTTTTGAGGGTTAATGTGAGTATGCTTGCTGTAAAACTCATAATTAATATGTTGTCTGCAGGTTTTGCGGAACCATAACCAATCTGAACGACAAAAAAACAGCAAAAATAATTCCCAGTTCTTCCTTCCTCAGGTTTTCTCTCTCATTTTCAGATTTTTGTCAGGCTGTTAGGATCGCAATTCAAGAATGAAAATTATGAGTGATCTCCTAGATCTTCTAGATTCAAATCCTTCAAATATTGAAGCTCTTATGGTACTAAACTGTTGGCTTGCTATTTGTTTATGCCTGAGAATTCATTCCTCTGAGTAGTGGAATGCTGTATGTAGGAAAATGGTTGGAATGCATGGTTGATTGCCTCTATGAAGCTTGATGTGATGAAGAATTACAAAGTGGAAATAGAAATTCATGATGACTCTGAGATGGATGAGCAATATTTCGTGAGAAGTCTATACAGTCTAGTTCTTTGTCACTATATCCTTTCTGTGAAAGGTGGCTGGCAGAATTTAGAAGAGACTGAACTTTTTGCTAATTCAAACTGAACAAGTATGTTATACTGTTGCCTTATAATATGCTTAAGTTGCAATTTCAGCAAAGTATAAATTCCATCAAAATCTTGTTTTGTAGGTTAGCATTTCATATCAGTCTTTTGTTCGTGATTTATTTGAAGATTTGATCCAGAAGCTAATAAGCTCATCTACAGAAGAAAATGTTTTTTTCTCTCAGCCATGCCGTGACAACACATTATACCTTGTAAAGTTAGTTGATGAAATGCTCATTTTCGAATTGGATCATCGGCTTCCGGTATGTCACCTTCCTCACAACTTAAAGTTCTTTATTTTATTAGTTAGATCTTTTATGGTTTGAGTTCTTATTATTGCTTAGTGTTTACTAATGTCCTAATTTGGTGAATCAGAGCTAGATTTGGTTCTTCTGCCTGGAAATTCTTGGAGTTTCATAATTTTTCTTACTAGCTGCCCCTTGTAATTATGTATCACATATTTAATTTTGAGTTCATGTTTTATCTGATTCTCCTTTAGACAATACCGGTTATATAGAAAGGGAAAGAGGTGAATTAGAGGTCTGTTTGGGTATCACTTAAGTTCCTGCAATGGTTTTTTGAGAATCTTAAAGAAAAGACATTTCAAGATATAAAATGCATTGTCGATAGCATGGTTGAAACTCTTTGATGTCACACGAAAAGATAAAGAAATGTGTTTCTACACTTGTTTATACTTGTATGAAAAACATAATTCCTTTTTTGAGATGAACATGATTTGTATGGTCAATGTTTTCAATTTTTATTTCTCAATTGATTTGAAACGTAATATAGCATAGATATTTTAGAAATAATCGGTTCATATATTGTAACATTTTATTTTTGAGATTATTTAATGAACTGTATGTTAGGGATTTGCTAGCGTATCCAGTATCTTACAACTTAAACTACGTATCCTTTAAGTTTGTTCTGTTAGAACCCTCCCAAAAAAAAAGGGTCAAAACAGCTTCAGTGGAAAAAGGAAACCTATAACAGAAGTAGACTGCTCCAGCAAAAAAATCCAAACAGAACCAATCAACAATCTTACCCTTTGATTTAGAAATAGGTAATAATCAGAGTATTTACTATTGTGATTGTATCCTTGAGCCTCTTAGTGAAAACATATTCTGGAAGGAGGTACAGTTAAAAAGTTTTCATATTAAGAGATGTTTCTGTTATAAGATGTAATTAAATTTCTCTGATACAATATTTAATGTAAATGATCTTTTCAACCTCCAAGTTTACAATGAACAGAATTTGGGATTAGGGTTTTGATCTTTTGTTGTCTGAACTCAATTTTAAGGGAGTTAGTCCCAGTGTTTGATGGCACCTTAAGTTCTCACTCCCCACCACCACCCTGCCTACAGCCATTATTACTTATCTCATTATGTGTGTGTCTCTCCCCCCTCTACTTTCACTTGCTCCACCTCCCTGTATTTAGAATTTTTTTAGAGGCACAAGGGGTGCAAAGCTCCCTTTCCCACCCTCAAAACATGTATTTAAGACATTAGATGATTTTTGGGATAGGTTTAAGTTTAAAGTTGCTTCATGGTCTATGAATTAAAATATCTTTAAAGGGACATCGTTGTCAGATGTAACTAGGAATTGGTGTTTTGCATTGTAAAATGTTCTTTGTAACTTCTATAGGGATCTCTCATCCCTAATTTTTGCTATAAAAGTTTCTGCTTCTTTTCAAAAGATATATTATGTATATATTTTTTAATCAACTATTTAATTTATAGGTAGTACATTTTAAAATCATATAACTAATAAAAATAGATGAATCAAATGATTAATAGATTACAATCGTTATATGACGAACATATTTTAGTTTTATTTACTTTATTTATGTACCCAACTTCATGAGGTCTGTCCCTATTGCCCTTAACCCTCTAACTGTTATTATTGAGAGAATAAACTATTTCAATTGACTCTTGAATTATGATAGAAATGTATCATTTGTTTATTTTCTTTCCGGACTTGGATTTCATCAAGTGAAAGAATATGAGAAAGAGACAATAAATTATTATCTACGAACATAAACTTGTTGAGGAATGAGGAGGCTATTCTCCATTGCTTCTCATGAACATAAATTATTATCTGTCCAATTCGCCACATACGAGTATCCGAGTGCTCGTAAAATTTAACTGACTTGAACCGTGTATATATTAAATATCAATGATTTAACTATTTAATTTTGAGAATTGATTTATTAAATTCTCAATATAAACAGTTGATTTAATTTGATATTAACATGTAGTTTGTACACGTGTTGTCATATAATTGGGTGTAAATTTTGTTTGCTTACAAATACCCCCTCGAGACCTGTTTTAGAGACATATGACGACTGCAACTTGGGCTCGAAATCTTGGTGTAAAACTTCAAAGGTGATTTAACATGCCCCCGAAGGTGAATTTGACATGCCCCATGAAATTCTATAAACAATCGTCCACTGTGTGTGCCAAATTTGTAAGTAAAATTCTCGTGAATTAATATAAAAAACCAAGGATGTAAAACTCGCTCCGTCTGCCCAGGTTTTAGCATAATCGGCTCCCTAGGCGGATTTGCTATTTTTTACATTTTTTTTTAATTTTCAGTAGATAAATGTTAAAAAAACCATTTTAAACCTAAATTCCTAAACCTAAACTGCTCCCTCTAAGATGTCGCCGAATAGCCGCTCAAAGTTCGCTGCTCACCGTCCGCCACTCGCCGTGCGCTACTCATTGCTCGTCGCCGCTCAAAGCGGCGAATCCTTGCTCGCTGCTACCAAAAGCGGCCAATCCGTGCTCGCCGCTACCTGGATCCGCGAATCGGTGCTCGTTGCTACCCAAAATCAGGGTGAATCCGTGCTCGCCGCTACCCCTGATCTGTGTTCGCCGCCGCCAAAACCGGCGAATCCGTCACCGCCCATTGAGATTCAGGTATTTATTTTATTTTTTAAATCAGAGTTTTAGGCTTTTAATTAATTTTGTTACAGTGGTGTTTGTGGATAGGTGATTAGATGCTGCAATCTTTCTTTTGGCCATGGAAATTACTGAATAATGTTAACTTATTTCGTATTTTAACAAAAAAAAAAAAAAAAAAAATTGAAAAAGTCGACCTCCTGGGCGGTCGTATAGGCGAGGCGCTAGGCGGTCACAATCCGCCTGCTGCCCCCTTGTAAAGAACACAGAAAATATTTTACAAGTAATTTCTTGAATTGAATTTCTGATTTTAGCAGCTTCAATCTCTAACTTGTTCCTCTGATTCTTCTCTTCGTTGACTTTGACAACTTTTTGGAGCGGTTCTCACCTTAATCTGGTCTTGAGTTGAAGTTGAGAATTTGAAACTTTAATCCAAGAACTTGACATCTTATTTTGGATTGAATGTGGCTTTGAAGGCTTTTTGGACGAGTACCTTCGAATTTTATGAGGAATTTCTTCAAGCCTTTGAAGATTTGAAGACATTTTTCATCAGCTCCATTGTACCTAATACTAAAGAGGGAGAGGGAGGGAGGAAGAAAGAGACAGAGAGAGAAATTGACTTTATTTTACCTAATATTAAAGTAAGGGTGTTTCGGGTAACTTGTGTGGTGTTTCACACCTATAAGTATTATGGGGAAATCCTTGTTATCACGTGTTTCACTGAACGATATTGCCTAGTTTTTGCTAAACAGTATTAACAGTTTCTAATTAACAATATCTCCTATTTTCACTAAAAAATATTACTTGGTTAGTCGTAGTGATTTTTACTAAATAATACTGCTTACACTTATTGAACTGTAAGACTTGGATCAGTTTCATATTATAAATTTTATAGGAGTGTTATTCTTTTTATTATTATTAAATTAAATTTTATTCCTTGTGAATTTGCAAAATATCTTATTTATGGGGCAAGTCTTTGGCATACTTCCAATTATAAAAAATATTATTATATTAATCTAATTATACTTACGTATAAACGAAAACACCGTGAGAAAGATTAGTTCCTTCTCTTAATAGGGAGGAGTAGCATTCAAGAAAAGTAGGATCTCATGTGTTTGTTGCAGGTTCATGATGTTGGGTCTGTTGAGGAAATGAGAATAGGTTTGAGAATAATTTCAGTGTGTGATCACTTTAATTCATCCAAAATATATGAGGAATTAAAAATTTCTCTAAAATTGAAATTACCTTTATTATTCATGGAATGACAACTTTACTTTAATTCTCATTCTTTTATCCTGCACCTTCGAGTCAGTACTAAAATGATCCGGAGGAGGTAGGGGTTCTGCAATGTCATTCTAGACTAATTGAAAGAGACAATACACGATTATATTTCAATTATTATTTTAATATACAATATCAATTTTAATAAGTATAACTTTTATGTCGATATATATGCTGCCTTTTATTTTTGAATTTTTTTATGAAGTAAATTCATCATTAATAATCATATTTATTATAAAAATTAAATTTGTTATATACATTCTAATTCAATATAAAAACACTCCAAATTAGAGATAGATCGATATGATAGTCGATTTATCGGTTTGTTGGACATGAACTATGGAAGGGAGGTAGCTTTAATGCTAGCCCAACATACCAACAATCACAAAAATATGAAGTAAATGCTTAACAAATTAAAGAGTGAGACAAGATTTGGGGAAATATTAGAATTCACCGGTAAAGTGTAGTTTGCTTGAGTATTTAATGTGTAATGAATGTGGAGACCAATCTCCATTTTCTAGGGTTCTTACCCTATTTATAGGGGTACAATATGAGGTCAATCCTAAATGTTGATTTTAGGATAAGGATCACAATTTTGCACATGCCCCAAGACAAAATTGTGGTCAATTTCATTGCAGGTCTACCTTCATTTTCCTTTGGTTGCATACATTTCGTCCAAAGGCAGAGCGTTACTAAATAATTGTTGGGTAAGGATCGTTGACTCAATATTACTCGACCAATCATAGAGAATTTGTCTCTGAAGATGCACTTAATGAGGTGTATGATGAAATTAAATGTATGCGCTTTAACCTTGTCATTTAGCCTTCAATACCTTGTTTCCTTATTGATATAACGAATAAGTATCCCTTTCTTCAAGGAAGCCGATCTAGGAATGTTAAGTGGGTCGTCCAAGGGTTTTGGCCCAGTCCAAGTTTACCTGGCCCATTTGCACATGCTACTTACAATTTTCCCCGAGGCCCAACTTTGATGGAGAGGTCGTGGTTTGGGCTTCTTAAGTGGACTGATAATTGGGGTTCGAATGACATGTGTTGAGCTTTGTCCTAGACTTGTCAAATCAGTTTTTGCTTCGAGTGACACAATAGTTTTCCTTTAAGATCTAATTGTGGGGGCCGCCACGTGATCTTTATGTTGAGGAACATTTTGCCCGAATCTATTTGAGGTGCAATTTAAATATAAATTTAAATAAATAATTTATTATTAACATGAATTAACCTATTAATTCATATTGTTGGTCCCGGGGTAAACGAGTCTCACACATGTATGGGGGTGGAGGAGGGGGGAATACACGTGTATAGTGATTTTTAAACTTTTTACCAAATTGTGATCAGTGAGTCAGGTTGTCTTGTGAAATAGTCCTGAGAAGCACAAGATGCTCTGAGTCAAAGTCTACTGAGACAGTAACATTGAGAGGCTTTCAGAGACTTCAGATCAGCCCAACTGATCTGAATTTTAAAACAGAGTCCAAATAAGCTTGGAGTAGATAACAATCTTACTGACTACTCAGATGAGTTGATTAGTTTGACAACTATCTATACTAGCTTATCTAGAGTGCGGAATGTGTAGGTCCTAAGTTTATACTCGTTTTATCTTGCTGAAAATCTTTGTCACTTAGTAAAACAGTGGTTAAGGTTGTGATCAATTTAATGCAAGCTCAGTGGATTGATTCCAACTGAATATCAGAAAACACAGTATGCTTTCAGTGAAAATATGTAACAGATAAAATGCACAGCAGAAAGCAAATAACACAACAAATTATAGTGGTTCAGAGACTCAAGCTCCTACGTCCACTCTCTCTGATCCTCAGAGAAATTCCTTAACACACCACTACTACTACTACAAGCTTTCAGACTGAACTCAGCAGCTTACTAACTTTCCCCACTGCAACTTACTAACTCAACTCACACAAGCTTTCAGACTGAACTCAGCAGCTTACTAACTTCTTCTCTAGAGCTTTCAAGCTGAACTCAACTGCAGCTTACTCACTCTTTACAACTCTCACTTTCCAACAACTACACACTCAAACTACGTAACAAAAGGGTTTGAGTTTTGGTTGGTTTCCAACTAAGGTGAGATATCCTTTTACAACAAGACACAAGGTAGAAGGTTAGGATATCTCTAACTAAGCTTCGAATATGCTTAAATCTAGGCTTAGTGAATGAGCTCTCCTCAAAGATGAAACACTTGGGAAATTCTTAGGGTTTGAAGTGCTTCACAGTATAAACTTGAATACGAATAAGCTCTTGAGTTGCTTGATTTTTCGTAACCTTGCAATGGTGAAGGTCACTGGTATTTATAGGCAACTCACCAAGGTCACTCTTGAAAAATTATCCGTTGGAGGAGATAACATCAAGGGTTTCCTTATTTGGTTAGTGATGAACGACTATATTAGGGTTTGAATACGCCCTAGCATGGTTTGGGTAACAAATAACCAATGCAGCCAATCACCAACTTTTTGCGATACCGAAATCAAGAATCGACATCCTCGATTGCCACGCCGCTTTACGTGTCGATGAAGTACAGTGTTGTCTCTCTCTGATTGGTTTTTAACTTCAGTGAATGGAGACAAACAAAACGGCACTTTTAGGTCAATCTCTCTGAATGAGACAACCTTAAAGAACACTTAGTTTTAATTCCTTTTGTCTGCAATCAATATTTTTGGACAACATTTATTTCTCATAAATGTTCAAGACTCTCTCAGTCTATTTGTCCTAAGGTAAATAATCTTCAGGTCTTCGAGTTGATCTGAGTCTTCAGGGCGATTTGGATACTCAGGTTCTTCTGAGTCTTCAGATGTCTTGGTCATTCCACTGAGTTCCCCCTCAGTGTGTGCCTAACCTATAAACTCAGAGATATCTGCTGACTATACATTGTGTAGATATTTCCTGTACTAACTATATTGAAACCTGTTTTCTAATCTACCTTAGATCATTCTGAACATGTCATACTCAAGGGTTTTGAGATCTAATCAAAATCTTTATCTTTTATTAAATTCATCTCCCAACACATATAACAAATACCAACAACAAACATGCATACAATTAATTTCACGTAAAGTCCTACACATGCGGAATCTAGGAGTTTACGCGAATGTACATCTTGAAGAGACAACCATTGAGACGATGGATCAACCCAAAAACCTTCTCAAGTATATCCCAAGCCCTTTGCTCGTAATCCGGTGGTAGATTCACACGAACAAATTTAAATAAAGGAATAAAGAAAAATTTATTGCACCACCTTTGTAGATTTCTAATTTTTTCAAGACTGAAATTGTATTGGAGATGAAAAAATCATCCTCTATTTATAAGAGTAGGAGGGGGCGAAAATTTAATGTAATTAGGACTCATGGGAAATTTCCTTGTATCTTCTCCAAGATACAATCTTGAATATATCTCATATATTCTATTTTCCATAAATAATCACAAAAGATCTTTTCCTCCTTATCTTATGGAATTTTCGAAAATAACAAGTAAATAAACAAGATTTGGGATTTCTTGAATTTATGGGATAATCTTGTATTCTAAGAATACTTATCTTTTTCCATAAAATCTTTTCAAGAAAATCAAGAAAACATTTTCTCTTCTTTTCTACATATTTTTCGGAAAAAAAAGGAAAAATAGGCAATAAATTATTTCTTTTATTTTAATCACCTTTTTATTAATGGAATAATGTTGGGCTACTTGAGGGGACTTTAGGAGAATTAAGATTGGACCTCCAATGGGCTCTGAATTACAATATTGAGCCACAATATTATTCAGTCAATTAATATTGATTTATTCCACTATAAAATTAATATAGCACTATTTATCTTAACCCATATTACGATTATATGGCTCCCGATTATTGTTTCCACAGAAAAAACTTTGTATTAATTAATATCTTTTGTTAGTGTTAGTGTCCTAGAGACAATCTATTGTAAGAACATAATACTCGATGATATTCAGTTTGATTTAATATTATAGTTCACTTAATATTAATGTATGACAATACACCTGTTTAAATATTATGTTTGATTGTTTGCATTTATTCATACAAGTGTTCCCATGAGTCATTGTTGTCATTGAGGTTGTTAGAACTCAGATGACTTAAGCATGATTCTCAAATAGCCCGATCAAGGATCATCAAGAATGAGAAATTGATGATGCTATAGAGATTGGTGTGCGATCTGCATCATACTCTTAGAGAGTGTAGTAAGATCTCACTTACTATGAGATACTAGGTATCTCATGATGGATGCACAAATACCTTAGAGGGTATTGGTATACCCATTCGAGAAACCGTTTAATGTAGTTCCACTATATGTGTCTACGGGTGTCTCGGTTAGTGGGAGCGATGCGATACTCCTTTGACTTGAGTTCAATACGCACTACATGTGTGGGATGAAGAACTTTGTGTTAGTGTTAGTGTTAGTGTCCTAGAGACAATCCATTGTAAGGACATAATACTCAGATAATATTCAGTATTGGTTTAATATTATTGTTTGTTTAATATTAAATGTATGGCGTTACACTCATTAGAATATTATGTTTGATTTTATATGTGTTCCCTTGAGTCACTGCTGGCATTGAGTGAGTGAGAACTCAGATGACTTAAGCATGATTCTTAAATAGCCCCAATCGAGGATCGTCAAGAAAGGGATATTGATGATGCAATGGAGATTGGTGTGCGATCTGCATCATACTCTTAGAGAGTGTAGTAAGATCTCACTTACTACGAGATACTAGGTATCTCATGATGGATGCACAAACACCTTAGAGGGTATTGGTATACCCATCCGAGAAACCGTTTGATGTAGTTCCACTATATGTGTCTACGGGTGTCTCGGTTAGTGGGAGCGATGCGATACTCATTTGACTTGAGGTCGATACGCACGAAATGTGTGGAGTGATGAACTCTGACCATGACTGACGCTTGCACCCGTCTATGGGTAGATATGGCTTGGATTGGGTTCATCACGAAGTTCATGTGCGTGGTAGTTGAGCCAAGAAAATGATTCATTCCTCAAAGTGGATTTAGAGAGAATACTCATCTTCTCATCATAATTGGATCTAAGTCATTGGCCAATGCACGTCAACTTAGACTTTGTGACTAAGTGTGACACTAATGATCAATTAATGATTTGAGATACATTGATTAAGTTATTTGAATAGATACTTCATCATGTTTAAGACTAATCGAGTATTCATGAATGAAATGAGGAAATCACAATTGCCCACGTTTCAGTTACAGGTAGTTGCATGTTTCTCTCAACGTACCTCATATATTGAGAATGTCTGATTTATTGACTAGAGTTCAATTAAGACCGTTAGTTTGACTAATCGCTTGGTATATGAGGGTCTATGGGTCACAAAACAAGTAATTCCCTTCTACAGATTATAGTTGGTTGATTGAATGTTAAATTGAATTTAATATTTAATTTATGGAGAAGTAATTAATAATAGATTAATTTGGAATTAATTATTATTAATATTTAATTAAATTGGATTTAATTAAATAAGAACTCCCAATAATTATATTTGGAATATAATTGTAGGATTTAATGTATATGGAAATAAATCGTAGAGATTTTCATATAAGGCATTTAAATCCGTAGAGATTTATATTAGGGAATTAAATTAAAAGGAATTAATTTAATTTGGGATTAGGGATTTTATTTCCCTAGTTGGGCTAGCTTGGGAAATAAGATAAGTCTCCCTATATATACAAGCTATTGGGATTCACAAAAAGTATCACTTCATATTTTCTCCATAAGATCTAGAGTTTGGATTTTCCTAGCAAATCTGTCTCGAGATTCAACGCTGGCAAATCCGTGCAAGTCCGTAATTGAGGATTACGTGGATACCGTAGTAGAGAAATCTGCTCTCGAGTTACTGTAAGATTTCTCGTTATGATTATTGTAATATGTATGCAATTAATTGTTCGTTGTTGGTGAACTTTAATTTCTGTTGCGCATGTGATTACGTGTTTTACGTGCCTCTATGATTCAACACTTTGACCATGACCGACGCTTGCACCCTTCTATGGGTAGATATGGTTTGGATTGGGTTCATCACGAAGTTCATGTGCGTGGTAGTTGAGCCAAGAATAGGATTCATTCCTCAAAATGGATTTAGAGAGAATACTCATCCTTTCGTCATAATTGGATCTAAGTCATCGGCTGATGCATGTCAACTTAGACTTTGTGGCTAAGTGTGACACACAAGATCAATTAGTGATTAGAGACAATATGATTAAGTTATTTGAATAGACACTTCATCATATTCAAGACTTAATCGAGTATTCGCGAATGAAATGAGGGAATCGTAATAACACATGTTTCAGTTATAGGTAGTTGCACATTTCCTCGCAACGTACCTCATATATTGAAAATGTCTAATTTATTGTCCAGGGTTCAATTAAGACTGTTAGTTTGACTAATCGCTCGATATATGAGGGTCTATAGGTCACACAACAAGTAATGATTGTTTACTAATTATAGTTGGTTGATTAAATATTATATTGGATATTAATATTTAATTTATGGAGAATATAATAATAATTATATCTAGAATTAATTATTATTACTATTTAATTAAATTAGATTTAATTAAATAGAATTCCCAATAATAATATATGGAATATTATTATTATAGGATTTAATATATATGGAATCAAATCCGTAGAGATTTGATATACATAGAATTAAATCCGTAGAGATTTTATATGTAGGAAATAAATCTAAGAGATTTATTTTATTAGGATTTTTCCTAATAAAGGTTAGCTTAAGATTTAAGCCGGGCCTCTCCTATTTATATGAGCTCTTGGGAATTCATAATACGTGAGTTGATATTTTCTCCATAAAATCTCTAAGTTAGAATTTTCCTAGCAAATTCATCTCGGAGATTCAATGCTGGCAGATCTGTGTAAATTAGTAAACGACTGTTACGTGGATACCATAGTTGAGGAATCCGTGTACGAATTGCTGTAAGAATTTTGTTTATGTTTACTCGTATTTAATTATGCAATTAATTGTTCGTTGTTGGTGAACTGTTTATTTCCGCAGCACATGTATTACGTGTTTACGTGCCTCTAAATTCCAACATATTTTTGTTAGTGTTAGTGTCCTAGATATAATCTATTGTAAGGACATAATACTAGATGATATTCAGTTTGACTTAATATTATAGTTCATTTAATATTAATGTATGGCAATACACTTGTTTGAATATTATGTTTGATTGTTTGCATTTATTCATACAAGTGTTCCCATGAGTATTGCTATCATTGAGGTTGTGAGAACTCAGATGACTTAAGCATGATTCTCAAATAGCCCCGATCAAGGATCATCAAGAATGAGATATTGATGATGCAATGGAGATTGGTGTGCGATCTGCATCATACTCTTAGAGAGTGCAGCAAGATCTCACTTACTACGAGATATTAGGTATCTCATGATGGATGCACAAATGCCTTAGAGGGTATTGGTATACTCATCCGAGAAACCGTTTGATGTATTTCCACTATATGTGTCTACGGGTGTCTCGGTTAGTGGGAGCGATGCGATACTCCTTTGACTTGAGGTCAATACGCATGACATATGTTGAGTGATGAACTTTGACCATGACCGACGCTTGCACCCGTCTATGGGTAGATATGACTTTGATTAGGTTCATCACGAAGTGCATGTGCGTGGTAGTTGAGCCAAGAATATGATTCATTCCTCAATGTGGATTTAGAGAGAATACTCATCTTCTCATCATAATTGGATCTAAGTCATCGGCTGATGCACGTCAACTTGGACTTTGTGGCTAAGTGTGACATATATGATCAATTAGTGATTAGAGATAATATGATTAAGTTATTTGAATAGACACTTCATCATGTTCAAGACTTAATCGAGTATTCGCGAATGAAAGGAGGAAATTGTAATAGCCCATGTTTCAGTTACATGTAGTTGCACATTTCCTCGCAACATACCTCATATATTGAGAATGTCTGATTTATTGTCTAGGGTTCAATTAAGACCGTTAGTTTGACTAATCACTCGATATATGCGGGCTTATGGGTCACACAACAAGTAACAATTGTTTACTAATTATAGTTGGTTGATTAAATATTATATTGGATATTAATATTTAATTTATGGAGAATATAATAATTATTATATTTAGAATTAATTATTTTTACTATTTAATTAAATTAGATTTAATTAAATAGAATTCTCAATAATAATATATGGAATAATATTATTATAGGATTTAATATATCTGGAATCAAATCCGTAGAGATTTGATACATGGAATTAAATCCGTAGAGATTTTATATGTAGGAAATAAATCTAAGAGATTTATTTTATTAGAATTTTTCATAATAAAGGTTAGCTTAAGATTTAAGTTAGGTCTCTCTTATATATATATGAGCTCTTGGGAATTCATAATACGTGAGTTTATATTTTTCTCCACAAAATCTTTAAGTTAGAATTTTCCTAGCAAATTCATCTAGGGGATTCAACGCTGGCAGATCTGTGCAAATTAGTAAACGACTGTTACATGGATACCATAGTTGAGTAATCCGGTATGCAATTGTCAGAAGAATTCGCTTTTACGTTTACTCGTATTTAATTATGCAATTAATTATTCATTGTTGGTGAACTGTTTATTTCCGCTTCGCATGTGTTACGTGTTTACGTGCCTCTAAATTCCAACACTTTTTCCTTGGAGTAATGACAACTCAACATTAATATCCATACCGGAAATAAATTCCACTTGCATGATTTGGTATGATAAAACTTTTGAGCCTACCAATGGGACAAATCAAACAAGACTTTCCTTGCACACGTTGCTCTGTATTAAATCTTAGAAATTGTCATGTAATTAATAATATTGCCCAAAATATAAAGTATAGAATCGCTCCCTGATTCTAAACCCATCATAGATCAAAGCAATAAATAGTAATTACATACAATCCTATTTAAATAGCAGAGGTTAAGAAATCAACAACCACGGAGATCTAATTTTTCATCCCTTAAGTCAGTACGGAAGAATTTATCCTCTCTGTAGGTCCGCTTCAGCGCATCACAATGCATTAGTGCAGTCTCTTGGTCAAGACAAGTCAATCTGAGCTTTGCACATCAACCTCTACTGATGGAGTGTTCAATTTCATCTAGGTTGTGAAGATGTACTTATTTACAAGGGACTGCTAATGTGATCTTCTGTGATCGGGTATCACCATATTAACTACAATGTAATATGTACTAATATTGAACGATTTGAATAAATAAATAACATTCATTCATATTTAAAGCAACAACGATAAAAGAATTTATATTCAGTAAATAAGAGTACATTAATCTGTTATACAAAGTAAAAACATACTTTCACGTATAACCCAATACTTTACCGGTAACAGAACTACCCACGTTTCGCATGTGAGCGCACGCGGGACGATTGGTTTCTGATTTTGAATTCACACTACCAATTTTAGTTCCAAACTACTCTTTAAGACAACTTCACTTGAACAAATAATAGACTTCAAGTCTGATATTCTCTTTGTCTGCTTGATACCCAATGGGCATTTATTCACCTTATAAATGTTTCAGGACTTTTGTCTTCAGTCCTCTTATCTTCACTCTTCTTGTCTTCAGTCTTCAGTAGGGGTGAAAACGGATCGGATATTTCCCGATCGATCCGGAGCCGAATCTGGTCGGTATCGAATTCGGTATAAAAAACTGGTATCCGGGCGGATACGGATTCGAATACGGATAGTTGACTTCGGATTCGGAATTGGATTCGGAATACATAATATCCGACCGTATTCGAGTTTTACCATATTTTATCGGATATTATCCGGATATATTATCCGGATATCCGAATTTTAAAAAAAAAATTATATTAATTTTATTAAGACATTTGAATTGATATCCTTCCCAAAACCCTTCCGGTCCTTCCCTAGTCGTCCCTACGCTCGGCCACCACTCTCCTTCTCCCTTTCGTTTTCACTTTTTGGCGCCATCGCACCCCTCAGTAATTTAGCCCGTCGTCGATCGGCCGCCCCTCTCCTTCTCCATTCCTTTTCGCTCGGCCACTGCACCTCCAGCCCCGACCCCCGTCGTCGAAGATAAATCCATCCTTCAAGTTCTTTGATGCGGTGATTGATTTTAAAGGTAAATAGTCACCGACCTGATTCTTTGATTTCAGTGGATTAGTTCTCTACTATGTCGCATTGAGAGAGTTTATATTTTCAGCATTCTTGAACAAGAAAATTTTTAATTAGTTAATTTTAGATATATGGTTGGATCGTGTTGTTCTATCACGTTTTTGGATGCGTTGAATTGAATGCGAGAATCAATTCTTGGGTTAATTGATTCGAAATTCTTGGGTTAATTGATTCGAACTACACGTTGCATTCACTCTCAGTGGTTGAGTAATAAACTTGACTTGAAGCCACTCCACCCCCCACCCCTTTCTTTCTTCATCTTCTTTTCCATTTCCAGCTCATTCTCAACACTAATTTCACCTCAACAACGACATTTATCACTTGGATCTTGAATTCCCATTAATGGTGTGAAACTCGACTAAAATGCGGTTGCCAATCTTTCTTCTTCTTTGCTTCTTCCCCCCTCCATTTCGCAATTTGGACCTCTCTTTCTGCTGCGATTTACTAACTCTGCTCTCAAAATTGATACAAAAAGCTCCGATTTTGGCACTCAAACTCATTTTTCTTATAAACCCACCTCAAAAATCTGGAATTTGAGTAGAGAAATTTTGTGGGCTCGATGCTTCGAGGTAATTTGGCAAACCCTTCTCCAGAATTTATGTTGTTTGTTCAGTTTTTGTTTGTATCTTGTGAGTTTCTTTAGTTTAATGGCAGATCTGAGCCAGTGGGATTTGGTAATTGTTGTGGAGTTGGTAATGTTAGTGTTGTTCTGCTTATTTTTTACTGCATTTGTTGCAGTTGAAGACTTTTTCTAATGTGTCATTAAATTTAGTTTTTTAAGTTTGCAAATCTTGATTTTTACTGCGAGGATAATTCGGATTTGGTTTGTTTTGTAACCAATGAAAAACACGTAATTTTGTCTAGAATTCTAATTGACAAACTTCTCTTGGATCCTTTTTCACTTTTCTTTATAACATTGGTGTAAATTTCATGGAAACTTGAACACCAAAGATCTTTGAGGCTTGTATTTCTGGTTTTTTTTTCTTAGATTAAAAAATGGAAATTAAATCTCTGGTTGATTTTAAAGGTGGAAGCTCAATTTGTTGCCTATATTGGTGTTAAATTTTATTTTACATATTATCCGATTATAGTTATTCGAATCCGGCCCGGATTCGTCCGATATCCGTCTCGTATCCGTATACCGAATATTCCGAATTTGTACCCGAATCCGGCTTTTCCATATCCGACTCCGAATTCGAGAAAAAAATATGGTTTAGGATACGGTATAAGCACTATCCGTCCGTATTCGATCCGTTTTCACCCCTAGTCTTCAGATCTTCTTTCTTTAGGTCTTCTGTCCTCAAAACCTTTAGATCTTAAGATAACTTGACTGAAGTACTATCCAGCACTGGTGTTCATTGCACAAGATTGTTGATAGCAAATAAGACTGATCTTCAGGTCTTCTGTCTTCAGGCTCTCGGTTCTTCTCTTTAGGGTTCCGGTTCCTTTCTTCAGGGTTTTGGTTCTTCAATACTTCGGTCTTCTTTACTTCTTTTGATCTTCAGTTTGACTAGTCATGTCTTAATACAATTTGAGTTCCCTGCAACATGTTGTTTTTTCAGAAAATTTGTCCAATGCCTTGGACAATAAAAACCTAATCAAGAAAAAATTAACTTGATTTAAGTCTGCTGACTATACACTTTGTAGACTATCATCCTAGAACACCTAACCTGACAGACTATCCTGTATAATTCCATCAAAATGTTCTGATATACATCCACTCAGGGGTTTTGGGATCCAATCATAACTCTTATATTACTTCATCTCCCAAAAAGTCGTGGCACGCTTATAGTCGGCTCGGTTCCAGCACTTCAAGCTCGGTTCAGGCTTCCTGCAGATTCAACAATTTCACATTTTTGACCTAGGGAAATGTGTCAGCTGTTTTCTAAGGATATAAAAAGGCTCCAACTAGTTTTACCAAGGGAGGCAGCCATTTTAGAGAAACTCGTCTACTCCGACTGATACTCAGTGATACTTTACAACTTTAGAACTAATATTTTTTTATCATTTTTCATATTTTTCATACTTTCTTCCATATAATCCATAAATTAGCTTAAGTTTCAGTGGTATTTCAAATTTGAGCAAGGATTAAAAGAATTTTATGCTTTCTATTTCAATTTATATATATATTTCTTCATTGGAAGCAATATCTTACTATAATATCTTGTTTGGTCATTATTTCTTTATGGGTTTGTTCTATTTCTTCATTTTTGCCATAGATTTCTATCCTAAAACCATGGGTTAAGCTCTATTTGCTTTAAGTGTTTGAATTATGGGGGAAATTTGATGGGTTTTTGAATAAATTGTCTGATTATGCCTATGTGATTGATTTTATATGGTTTATACTTTTGTGTGTTTATTGCTTCATATATCTTGTTGTTATGTATTGCAACTAGGGTTGGGTATGCAAGATTAAGGTGTGAGTGTGTGTCTCAATTGGGTATGTTGATGTTACTTAGTAGCTAGTTCAATCAAAAGTTGACTAGTGGCTAGAATGACGACAATAGACATAAATCGATCAGAGGTCGTCCAGGAGATTGGTGGGGAGACGAGGTCTGGGTATTAGTAACTTTGTTGAAACTACCTATTCATCACAATCGTAGGAACTTATGGAATTAATTAGGTGCTAGTTAATTCACAATGTTCACCTGAGCCTCAAAAGAGTTTGGTCTACACACTTTTGTGATTGCTCTTAACCAAACCAAAACATATGGCATAATCGAGTAGTTGATTTGTGAATTTGTTAGTGACCCCACATAAGGAAAACACCCGAAGCAAATCTTTCACTCTTGCACTTTCTTATGGAAGTTAGTTTATTCATTTTTTTAATCTTGTTTATAATATTAACTTGTTGCTTAATTAGTTGATATTTGTTTTTGTTCCTTTTAGATTGTCATTAGTTGAAATTTGATACTTGTTTTAGTTTGCTTTTAAAATTCCAAAAACAGTGTTAACCGCATCTATAATATCATGAATTCGTATAACTTTGG
This sequence comes from Stenogyne calaminthoides, assembly GCA_037126765.1. Classification (NCBI taxonomy): domain Eukaryota; kingdom Viridiplantae; phylum Streptophyta; class Magnoliopsida; order Lamiales; family Lamiaceae; genus Stenogyne; species Stenogyne calaminthoides. The sequence continues at coordinate 17,246,546 of JBBCBC010000033.1, read as the reverse complement.
GTATCTACACTCTCCTACTTCTTAGAGTTCGATAAATACAAAGTTGTATGCTTGTCAATTACAACGAACTTTTAAAACTTTAGAGTAAGTATTGTGTGCTAAAAATTGAGCAAAAATAGAAAAAAAAATAAAAAAAGTCAGAAAGGTCGGGCACCGGTGGTGGCACTGTCCGATGGTGGCTCAATTGACTGCAAGCCTGCAACTCATCTTAATGGAATTATTTATGTTATTTTATGAAATAAACTCATTTAATATTTTTAGAGTCTTTAGTTATATTTAATAATTTTATATTAATTTTAAATACATATTGTTTCAATTAATTGCATTCAACACCCCCAAAAGATTAATTTTGTTAAGTCTTTGGACGGTCAACAAACCCCCGGAACAAAAGAGAGTAAATAGGTGTACTTTGATGACTACTTTTTTTCTGATGAGTGAACGACGACGACCAAAGTGTATTAAATACTAAGTTTGGTGACAAAAAAATAATATAATATAACCCCTCCACCCATTTTGAATCACATCTCTCGATATAAAACACCCATTTCCCATTACCTCTTTCTTTTGAAAATTTACAGAGAGCGAAAATAAACTTATTTTTTTGGACGAAAATTGCTACTTTGTCATGGATGAACAAGATGTTACAAAGGAAACACACCACAGATGAACAAAATACAGTATTTATAGACCTTTCACCTTCATGAGTGCAAAATATTGCATACCTTTTTCCATCATCTTACTTTTTTTTTTGCACTAGTGTAAAAAAAATTCACAAACGTAAAAATATTCTGCACCAATGCAAAATATTCCTTGCATGTGCAAATTATTTTACAACAATCTTCAGGTAACATATTAGCAATAACTCTTATCAGATTGGAAACACCAAATATTCTCTTCCTTCTGCATCTAGGGCGTTTCAATTAAATCAAGAGAATGAGACAAAAGGAATATGTTTTTGTGTGTATATTTGTGGGTCCAATAATGGCATGAAATGCAATTTAGATACATTTAAAGGAGGATAAGAGAGGGTGGGGTAGTTTTATGGTTATTTCGAGATGAAAAATCTAATAAAAGACGATGCTTTTGACAAATGAAATAATTTTAGGAATTATTACTCTAAGGTACAAAGTTTAATACCTTATTACTAATATGTACTACATTTAACAATAATAAACAATTCTCATATTAAAATCCATGACAAAGTCAATTGAGAACCGGGGAGTATCAAAAACACAAAATTTCTGGATATATTATTATATTTAACCAAACTAGAACTACCCCCAAGTGGAAACATGCATTGCACCAATTTGGTTGCCAATGAACGGATAAAAGGAAAATATTATCTCATATTGAAATCATAGTATCTTAATGTTCTGAAAGTAATAATCGCTTAATAAGACATTCCCACAAATCTATTGATGGATAAAAGACACGTCTCTTATTTGTTGATAGAAAAAGCATCCATCATTGTCACCGTAAATTTTAGTTGTCAATGAAATAAGAAAACCTTCATCTCTTTTTTCGCAGGCTAAATCCCTCCATCAAATTATTAAAAAGAAGACCCCAAAAAAGAAAAAGGAAAGTAGAGTGATGGATGAAATAAGAAAACCTTCATCTTTGTTTCAAGCATACATGTCATCAACATTGCATTCCCCTAAGAAAACCTTGATGCTTCTTGGGGACCCACAACTACCTTCTGCAATTAGAGCTCTATCATTTGCAGCCATGTGTGCTATTATCTTGTATATCATTTCAATCTGCAACAATCAAGTGTAGTAAATCTAGTCATATGATTGCTATCTATGATGAATCCAAATAAAGATTCAGCGGTACTTACGTCATCTGGGGCATGGCAACGTTCTGCTACTTCTTCTAGCGTCAATGGTTCGACAGGCTCTTTACAACTGTAATGTGCAAAACCATAAAAAATGATTTTTTTTGTATAAATTTTAATTAAAAACAAAAGTTTGTGATTATATCCAATATACTATATGTTCTCTTAGCCATTATTTTAAAGAAAAGTACGTTTCCTATCCGGGTTCATGTGAACTCTCTTTTCAAGCATCACCTTTTAGCATATGAAGCATCACCTTTTGGCATATGAAGTATCACCATTTACAAAATGCTTGATTTTACGTGGTGTTCCTTCTCAAAATCACTAACCAGTGACATTTCGCATACAAAACACTGACACTTCATATACTAGACAGTGATACCTTGAAGAAGAGAGTTCACGTGAACCTGGGTTTGTAGAAGTTTTTGTGTTTAAAGAATACCTTGCTTCGTTTAGTACTGCAAGGACACGTTTTTGTAGAGCTAAAACTTCTCCTGCTGCTTTTTTGCCAGCTTCAACCCCTGCAGTGGTCGAAGCCCCAATAGTAAGAAAGCATTAATGCAAAACTTTAGCCAAATGCCAAAAGACAAGATTTAGCAGCATTTATTATATATGTGTGTTCATTCTGCACGAGAGGTGTGTGGGATGTTATACCGGGTTGGTGATAGGCATTGATATTGACCAAAGAGGCATAAATCCCAACCGCTCTCTCATAAAGTGCTACCAGAGCCCCAACAGATCTGGGTGTCACCTCTTGAACAGTGACTGTAATAGACTCCCTGTTATTTGCATATAAAGCAGATCTTGTACCCTATAAATCAACATTTTTAATCATTGAGAAATGAGGTGATATTATAAACGGAAAAAATAATAAAGAGTACAAAGGCCCAAAAGTGACCCGAAGAGAAATTAAATATTTTTATCATTAAGCAAATACAGGTAGGGAACAAAAATATGATTGCAACTCAAACAATGTCAGCAAATAAAACCCATAGGATCTTGATCATGGAACACAAGCCAAAAAGTATTAAGCCTAGTTGGGCTCCCAAGTATTAAAACTTTCAAACTAAACTTAGAAATCCACCACCACAAACTTTATGGTGAAAACATGTTACTAATATCTTATTAAGACACAAGCATTAGCAATGAGACAAATTTCTGACAAACTATTAAAATTCAAAGAGCTTCTGATTTGGTTTAGCATACAATCAATGAAGTTTTACCCCTAAAAATTGAAAGAAGCATAGCATAGATTCAAATACTAACATGTAAGAACCCAAACAGGTAGTCACCACAGGTCACACCAGGCTCAAGCTCCCAATCATGACCAGGAGGTCTATCTCGTAGGACTTCAATGAATGTCACAAAAAAGTTGTGTACCCCATCTCTAAGCTGTTGAATGTAGCTGTGAAAGTGAGAGAGAGATGTTCAGTTATTTGCAGAAAAAATCTGAAAATCACATCCAAAACTCATAAAAGGTAAATGAAACCTACGCATGTTGATCAGTGCTTCCTTTGTTCCCGTAAACAGTTAATCCTTGATTTACCTTCAAGAAACAAAGATCGCCAAGAATGAGAGACATTTAGAGTAAACAGATCAAAGCGGCTGAATATCTGACATAGATTCTTCACTTGAATTTATTTTAAGTAATTTAAGTTGCGACATCAACGAAAATGTAGTTCAGATAATTGAGATTTTAGAATACCCGGTTACCATCCAGATCAAACTCTTTTCCAAGAGATTCCATGACTAGCTGCTGCAAATACCGACTAAACAACAATAGGCTGTCCTTGTAAGGAAGGACAACCATATCCTGCAGTAGTTATAAAACAGACATGACTTGTATGGTGAAATGAATGGAAGAATTGCATTTATATAATATTACAATTTCTATAATCTGAATAACTCAAACCTTGGATCCTACTCCATCTGTCGCCCAATACCAACATAAAGCTAGCAGAGCGGCTGGATTATTCCTGACCTGAATACAGAATGATTAAAAGAGTACTTTTGTGGAGTCCCTCTACTTTGCTGTAAGATCCATATCAAATATTCAGATATTAATAGACACAAAACACTAATATTGTATGACAGCAAGATGTAACATCCTTGACAACAGCCAAATTATAGTATTAGAAAGACATTGGTAAATCGAAGAAGTGATCGAAATAAGTGCTAATATATGGAATTTTAAATGAGGTATATAAATATCGTGGATATGCATAAGCACACAAAGCATAAGATCAGATTGTCACAATCACTAAGATCAATAAAAGCAACTAGCTTCTTTAGAAAGCAGAACGAATAATCTTACTATTTTGGTCCTATTGGCATCATCCATCAACTCCGCACCAGCAAGCATTTCTTTAATATCAATTCCCTGGTGAGAAAAATCGTGCAAATTGAGGTCTTCGCATGAGGAAAAAAATACATAAAAATTTATTAGTTATATAACCAACCTGAAGGGCAGCTGCAAGTAAACCAACAGCAGACATTTCAGATGTTCTACCGCCAACCCAATCAAACATGGGAAATCTAGTTATCCAGCCCTCAATCCGGGCTGTGTTATCAAGCAAAGAATTCTCCTGCGTGATTGCAACACCCTGTACACATAACTATTAGCAACGACACCACAGTTGCAATGCAACTTATGCTAACATGAATATGGTTGAATATTGCTGACAAATATGCCCAATGATATGTAAGCCAACAAGGGAAAAAAGTCCTGCTGCATCCTGATTAGCCCAATTTACAACTCAAAAGGAATAATAAATTCAGAAAGAAGAACCTGAAACCAAGACCTGTTTCGCAAAATCAAGACCAGCTTCACGGAAGGCCTTCTGAACTTCCAATAAGCCATTTCTTGTTTCTGGTGTACCTCCACTCTAAGAGACCAAATGAAGGCATCGATAAGCAACATATGCTAGATCTAACCACAAATATTAATTAACTAGAAGATGGTTCCCTTAGTACCTTTGAAACCACTATTACAAGGGTAGATTCCAGCTCACTACCAAGCTGTGCAATCTGATGATCTATCCCGGCTGGATCTGTATTGTCAATGAATCTAATCTGAAAAATGTAATAACATAACAGAATTAGGACACCACCACATATAGCACTAACTATCGGAATTCCAAAAATTGCATACGGGAAAGAGAGCTGAAGTTCTTGAAGATACTGAAAACTGGGCCCAAAGAATATCTCCATTATTTAGTCATGCTGACCAGTTACATTGCTAGAATCACAATCAGAAAGAGAACCATGCTTGATATTGTAAATAAGAGCAAGCCCCAAAAGCGATCTAGACAGAAAGTAATTACAAAACTAAGACCAAGAAAACAAACAACCATAAAACTTGAGATGATTGATAAAATTGACAGGAGGACAACAGATCTATGAATACAGGACACCGAACAGCACTGGATACATATGATATTAAAATTAAAAAAAAAAAAATGTTTCTAGATACCTTAAGAGGGGGATTATCAGGAGCCAATGCCTCTGCGACAAATTGTGGCCCGAGAGCTGAACCACCAATTCCAATAGAAAGGATTTGTGTAAAACGATCTCTCTGAGGAGGTCTAATCTGCAGTACAAATGCTTTCAATCTCAGAGACAGCAATTATCTTAAGAATAGTAATGTAAAAGAAATAATAGCAAAACAATAACCCTCCAGGTAAGCAGAGTTTTCTCATTAAAACGGGATCTTTTATACCCTCCATTGTCTGAAAATAATTTTTACAGGATTCTTCTATTATTAACAACACCATATCTTCAAAACCCTACGGTAATGTTTATTTTGGGTTTTAAAAACCAGGATTTGGATTTTGAAATTTTAAACCGGTTCTAGTTCAGATTTTGAAAACAGGTTCAGAAACCACAGCTATAACACCAAAATCTACCATCATACTTTCCAATACAATCATTTTTCTCTCCTTACACTTTAATATATTTGACTCATAATTCACATCATTCAATCATTTCAATCAGACTTAACAAGAATTTAATAACACAACTTCATTCATTTACACATTGATTTGGCATGAAGTCAAATCTCACTCTACTCAAAACCAAAAACAAACACACACCTTACTATTCATCAGGATTTCAAAATCACTAGATTTCAGAAATTGGTTTCAAAACTCACTTAAAACCCGAAACAAACATCACATACGCTTCAAGAATTTCCATCAACGAGGAAACAAAGTTAACTCTGAAATTTGGGCAGCTATGGATTTTTAATAGTTTACACTATGTATAGAAAGATACTGATCTAGCTATAGATTAATGCCAAAACTTCATTTAAGCATCTGTTGATCTAGCATTGAACCCTCTTAATCCACAAAATTTTCCTCCACAAATCAGAAATAGCATAAGAAAATAATAAAAACTGACCTTACCACTGATGACTTGGTCAGCGAAATCGCAGATTCGGTCCAACGTAGTCTCAATCTGCTGAGTCAAAATAGCTTTGGGCGCAAGCTTGGGATTTCTCAACCAATAATGGCCGACCATTCTCCCCTCATCCGGGTTCGCAATCGCCCCCTTCTCCAGCTCCTCCATATCCTCGAATGCCTTGTGCAATCGGGGCTCCATTTCGCGTAAGAAATCGTCGGTGAACCCGACCCGACTGACATCCAAGTAGAGCCCTAGCTCCTTGTGCTGGTACAGCCAATCCACGTACCTTTTCCACAGCTCGCGGGGATCTTTCTCCAGGGAGGCGGTCGTTGACTTGGGGGCCAACACGACGTCGTTGGTGGCGGAATTGGAGAGAACGGAGGGGGGAACCTCACGGTGGAGGCGGAGATGGGAGGTTCCGATGGTGCGCGATGGGAAGTGAGAGGAAGAGTGGGTGGAGGTGAGCTTGAAAGAGAGGCCGCCTGCGGTGATTGAGGAAGCCATGGTTTTTGAGGAAGGGGGAAATTAATATGTGGCTTATTTGTGAAGAAGATGGGAATTCGCCATTGGGGGATTTTGTTTGTCTATGCAGAAATTGAGAGAGAAATGAACGAGGGAGATGAAACACCTGTTTCGGTTTGACCTTCGATATTTTCGATGTCCACCTCAGCCTCACCTACCTGACTCACAGTTAAACCATCTTCTTTTGTGTTGGAAATATGTTATTTATTCCAACAAAAATATTATTCATTTAAATTTAATTTTTTTCTACGAGTCGATGTCTTATATGCTAAGAATGCACCGTGCAATTCAAATATATTTTTTAAATAGAGAAAGTCTTGTATGAAATATTGCACACTAGTGTTATGTGCAATACAACATAAATAAGACAAAAGTTGCCTAAATTTCGCGGGTCAGGGCGGCGGGTTAGGTCAGGGCGGGTTGGGCGCGGGCGCGGGCAGGGTGGACAAGGCGCGGGCATTGAGTTCAGGTTTACATAACATCTTGATGTGTTACTACATGAACAAAAGAGTGTTACTCTATGAGCAAAAAAATGTTACTACATGAACAAAAACCAGTACAAACGCATAAACAAAACCAGAACAAACGGAAAAGAAATTCTCAGTCCAAAATTACAGATTTACATAACAACTTGATGTGTTACTACATGAACAAAAGAGTGTTACCCTATGAGCAAAAGAGTGTTACTACATGAATAAAAACCAGTACAAACGCGAAAAATATCATCAGTAAAAGAGTGTTACTACATGAACAAAAATCAGTACAAACGCATAAACAAAACCAGAACAAACAAAAAAGAAATTCCCAGTGCAAAATTACAGATTTACATAATAACTTGATGTGTTACTACATGAACAAAAAAATGTTACCCTATGAGCAAAAGAGTGTTACTACATGAACAAAACCAGTACAAACGCGAAAAAAAATCATCAGTCTACCAGACTACCACAACTAACACTGATTCTTCTCCCAAAACAATTCTTAATTAAGCAAGTGTGACAAATTCTAAAATTTACGACATAAAAGTTTCAATCAAGCTGACTTTAGCATCTCTTCTGAATTAGTTCATATATAAAACAGAACAGGTGCTCAGTTAATAGTTATATGCATGTGGAAGAAACAGTCAAACAAATATGCCAGAAGATTACCAGATTTGTGATTAAGGTGTCTACTGCGAGGAAAAAGAAAGGAAGGAGAAATCCGCATGTAAAAGGAGAAGCGGGTCAGGCCCGAAATTAAAAACCTAATATTTAGGCCAAATTGCACATAAATCATAATATGCAATATTGCATACAAGTTTTTGCCTTTTAAATATACAATTTGTTGTATTGAAATACTCCCCCCGTCTCATAGTTATTTTCCTATTTACTGTGTGCTCATGTTTTAAGAAAAAAATGATAAAGTGATAAAGTGTTGGGTAGAAATAGTTGTTTATTAATATTTTATATGATAAAGTTATAAAGTGATGGGTAGTTGGGGTTAAAAAGAGTTATTTATTAGTATTTTATGTGATAAAGTGATAAAGTAGAAATTTCCATTTAAGGAAATAGGAAAACAAGTATGGGACGCCCAAAACGGAATACAAGAAAACAAATTTGGGACAGAAGGAGTATGAAATTTGTTTATACCAAAAAGATAATTTATTTTAACTAACATAAATTGCATGTTTAAAAAAGCACTTGAATTGCACGATGTACTTGATACACAAGAAGTCTACTCTCAGCATGAAATGACTTCTGCCCCCTCAAATTATATTTCATAAAATCCTCACTCTAGAGCTATCAAAATGAGTTAGGTCTATTGTGTCACACCATCATCACATCTGAAGAGAGAGTTGGGTTATGCTTTTAAAAGCTTATACGCATCAAATGCACCGTGCAACTCAAATATTATCCTTAAACATGCAATTTGTTGCACTAAAATGAAATTTCTTTACACTGAAAAATAACTTATTTTCACTAAAATAAATTGCATGTTTAAAAAACACACTTGAATTGCACGGTATATATCTAATGAAATCTACTCTCAACATGAAATGCCTTCTGCCCACTCAAATTATATTTCACAAGTCCTCACCCTAGAGCCATCAAAATGAGTTAGGTCTACCGTGTCACACCGTCCACCACACCTAAGATTACATTTATCGACAGGTTGTGCCAATCGATTGTAGAAAAACGACAAAAATAATAATCAATATTTAGAGAAATCTCATGAACAGATCGGCGCACCGAACCAAAATGGGCGCAAGTCTCAAGACACTTAGCTACCACAGGTCAATATCTTAGCGGTTAGTGATATTTTTATAGGATAATTGTTTAGATTTTCGTTATCATGATATTATTTATATAAAAAAAATTATATCAAAATTCATAAATTTTTTCTCTATAAATAGACACCAATATTGATATATTTTGAATCACAATTCATATTCTCTCATTTCTCTTCTCATTCTATTATCTTTCCAAATTTCTATCATTTTTATCATGGATCCTATGTATCCAAATTATTTTTGTAACACTCCAAATAATTCAAACACCCAAAATTATCAAAAGATTTCAATCTTTTCTGAACACGGAAGATTATCCAAGCTCGCAATATTATTAAAATTCACAATTTTCTCCAAATCTGAACCAAAATCTTATCTCTGAACAAATCCAAACATCACAAAATATATCTTGCAATTAGTTCTGAGATACAAATTCAAATGTGGAAAAGAATAATTGGCGTGGAAAAGAAGATGTAGTCTTCATATCGTATTGGGTTTACGTTAGTAAAGATATAATATGTGGCAAAAATCAAAGGGCTGGCTCAATTTGGGCACGAGTGCATAAATTGTATGAAGAAGCTCGAAAAGAAAATCCTGATAACTTATGTGAAAGAAATCAAGATTCATTGAAAGGTCGTCATCAACGACTTAATAAAATTCCAACAAGTGGGTTGCCACTTACAAAGATGCATATGGCCAAAAAAGAAACGAGATATTGAGAGAGAAGCTCATTCAATTTACAAAACAGGTGACAAAAAATTTCAGGATTTGTACGTATTTAATGAAGTTATGTGTAAACATCCCAAGTGGAAAATAAGTTGAGTTAGTGATTCAACACGTTCTCGTGCTGAATATAACAAGGGTAATGATGAAAGCGGTGGCAGCTCGAAGAGATCAAGGACCAGTGAAGATGGGGCATATTCCATCCCCACTAATCTAGAAACTCCGGGCAGTGACGGTTCATCAATTTCACGTCCTATAGGTAGAGATAAGGCGGAAAAAAAGAGAGGAAAAGGTAAGGCATCACAATCTTCTGGTAAGTCAAAAATTGTTGAAGAAACTTGTGCATTGAGACTCACTAGAAATGTTGAGGTTGAAGTGATGAATAAACTGGGAAAAGAGATAATCGGATTGGAGAATAAAGAATTGCAACACTCACTTTTGTTGGCATTGATGGAGAAAGATCACTTAACCTCAACAGAAGAAGAGATGAAACTCCATCTAATGTCAAAGTTTAAATAGTAAATGTCATTTATTTTCATGAAATTTTATTTTATAGGTTTTTAGTTATTGTCTTGGAAGTTTTTTTATTCATGAGATTTTAGTTAATTTCATGTAATCGAGTTATTTATTCTTATCCATTATTTTAAGTTCACATGTATTTGTCTAATACTCATTTACTCCTTCATTATTGACGTTCACATGCATCTGTCTAATAACATGATTAAAATTTACTTTTTACAAGGCTTAATTGCGAATAAAATCACCACCTTTTCACAAATTGCAATCTAATCTAAACTTATGAATTTTGGCAAACAAATCATCATTTTTACTCTTTTTTGCAATACCAAAGCAGTTTGCCCCCTTGCCCAAAAATTAATGTGTACAAAAATTGCACAATTATCAGCCCAATAAACATCCACGTCAAAAAAATACTTATTAACATAATAAATAAAAATTAAAAAATAAATTAATATTATATATACTAAAAAATGAATTAAAAATGTACAAATAAAATAATTAAAATGCAAAATAAAAAATAAAAAATCAAATATTCATCCTCGAGAAAACAAATTGTTTCTGCAAAAAAAATCAAAATTCAATTACACAAAAACTCTTCATTTTCAACCTCATGTTGCCTCCGCTGCTACCCCCACCCACACCATTCCACCATTGCCCCACCCCCGACCCCACGTTCCTTTTGCCACCGAATCTTAAACATCCAATTACACCAGAATATTTGTTGCTTCAATTACACAAAATCAAATTATTCTGCAATTAAAAAAAAAAAAAACAAGCACGCTATATATACCATGCTCCTTTTCAAAAAGCGAGCTCCTATTTCGAGACCGAGTATGGAGTGGCGTGTGCAGTGCCCCAATTCACATTTCAAAATTGATTCAAGTGTTGAGCGGAGAAAATATGAATGAAAAATGAAGGTATAGCTGGAATGGGAGTAGGGTTGAGGACTCAGATGTATTAAGCATGATTCTCAAATAGCCCCGATCAAGAATCATCAAGAATGAGATATTGATGATGCAATTGAGATTGATGTGCAATCTACATCATACTCTTAGAGAGTGTAGTAAGATCTCACTAACTACGAGATAATAGGTATCTCATGATGGATGCACAAATACCTTAGAAGGTATTGGTATACCCATTCGAGAAATCATTTGATGTAATTTCACAATATGTGTCTACGGATGTCTCAGTTAGTGGGAGCGATGCGATACTCCTTTGACTTGAGGTCAATACGCACGACATGTGTGGAGTGATGAACTTTGACCATGACCGACGCTTGCACCCTTCCATGGGTAGATATTGTCACGACCACCCTTATTTAACCCACCATTAAATAAATATAAAATAATTCAATAATCCTGCTATAAATTTTTTTTCTTATTCGAACATTATAACATCAATGTCATTTCACGCCAAGATAACCTGTTCACATTCATATATATATATATATAAAGGTACAACCAAACTAGCCATCTAAAATTAAACCCAAAGTCCACACAATAATAATTCACCATCAAACCCCAAACCAACACACTAATACGTACTAGACTTGTAACATAACATAATACATATCTGAAAGCAACAAAATATATAATAACGCAAGCAAGCAAAATGAACCAAGGTATGTCCAACATGTCGTCATCTATGTACACGGTCACTCAAAACCCTGCAGGAGCTCCGGAACTTGTCCAGTAAGTCCACCATGTCACATCACCTCAGAGTTACCTACAACACATACGATATGTGAGATAGAACTTAGTAAATAGAAAGTATGCATGATAGTATAATTCTTTTGGAATCACCAATTTATTTATATAGCACACAATATATTTCCCGACTCATTATTATGCACCACAAAAGCACTCAACTCGATATAGGAACACTAAGCTCACTAATATAGGAGCACTAAGCTCAATACAAGAGCAATAAGCTCAATAATATAGGAGCACTAAGCTCAATACAGGAGCACTAAGCTCAACAATATAGAAGCACTAAGCTCAATAAGATAGGAGCACTAAGCTCAATATAACATCTTGATATTTCACAAGATTCATATAACATCAGATTCATCAATTCCTTTTACAATAATCACATAAATCACAATTTTATCTATATATTAATCACTGAATTTACAAGTATATTCCATATCTATCACCAAATACCAAACATTCTCATAATTCACGTAATATCAATAGTTACCATTTTAATATAAATAAATTTCATAAATAATATGTTTATGCATTGTAGTTGCAAATGAATTTCTAGTTGCCTCAAATATGAAATAAGTTGTTTGTTTGAACCGTTGAATAACCCTATCGCCTTACCCACGACCTGAGTACGACGTCATGGCCAAATTTCCTTTCTCCTCCGAAAATAAAAATCTCCCCAAATAAGAGTTATTTTTTTTTTTTTTTTCCTTCTCCTTCCCTCCTCCCCCCAATAGGATATATCATTGAGTAAATATATGTATGATCACCGCCTTATCAGTGGCTTCCCTAGGAAGTCTCATTATTTTTATTTTCTTTTTATTAAAATATTAGTACCTCTTAATGTGTGTTTATATATTATATATATCTATATCTAAGCATGCGTCAGTACTATACATTAGGGAGCATGACATCAAATTTCCATTCCTTCATACTAATTTATATTACTATAATATTATATTACTTAATAGATAAACACACATATATATACGTAAATATGTATACAATCGTGCATGTGTTTCACTCTTCATGCATTTATTAGTTATTTGCTTTATCATCATTAAGTATTAAGTTATGTATGAAAATTATTTAAATTGTGATAAAGCCCAATATATTTTAATAAACAAATTCTCATGACTCTTTAAGTAAAATCATAATAATAATTTAATATTTAAAGCAATTTGAACCCATAATTAATATTGTAAGATCACAAGTGACTATTAAATTATATATTGACCAATAAATAGTGTGAGAAGCTAGGGTATCACACCCTCCCCTCCTTATAAAAATTTCGTCCTCGAAATTTTCACATACCTGAAAAGTTTCGAGTTATCAAATTTCATTTATGCTTCTCTTTTAAGTGGCTTCTGTCATGTAATATAGTTGACACAACCTTCTCACATACTCAGTTAATGCAAATAAATGTGTAATTTATAATTAAATAACACAAACAATTAAAATACTAGTGGCAAAAAACTTACCTGTAACAACTGGATTGGCTTTAGCGTCTTTCCTAGTCGATGTAAGAACTCGTGTTATAGCTCCTTCGTGCTCCCTTTGTTTACCACTGGTTGGACACATTGTAGATATATGCCCTTTTCGTCCACAAAGATAACAAGTTCTGGGGCTAAGAGAACAAACTCCACCGTGTGATTTACCACAATTCAAGCAATGAGGTGATGGTGGTGGTACTTTACTCAAATCTTTAATACAATAATCAAGCGCTAAATTACTAGTAGGATAATAAACACCGGATAACGCTTTTGTGGAATCATTAAAAATTCACAAAATTTTACACAAAGAAGTGCATGAATCCCAATATTGAGGATATAAACGAATACCACAATTTTCTTGAGTAAAAAATATACATAAAACGTCTTTATAATCCATAGACTCCTTTAACAATTTATACGTGGAATTCCAACGAGTTGACACATCAAGAGAAAATTTTTTGGGATGCATATTGTATGTTCTACAAAAAACTTTCTATTTTTTCAACAATTTTGAATGTCCGACATATAATAAATAGCGGATCTAATAGGACCAACTTGTTCTTTCAAAGCATCTAAACCATCTTGAACACATAAATTTAAAATATTACACATACATCTAACATGAAATTTTTTTCCACCAAGATATGGTTGACAAATATTTGTAAAATCTTCAATAGTAGCCGTATTTGCACTAATATTATCAAAACCAATATAAATTTTTTTTTTAGTAAGAGCATATTCATTTAAAATATCATGCAATTTATCTCTAATATTAACGACATTGTGTTCCGTATCAAAATCTCTATAAGCAATCAATCTTTTGTTAAGAGTCCACGAATCATCAATCCAAGTGCATGTAACTCCTATATAACTATGCTTTTGAAAATTATCACTCCAAATATCCGCACATATACAAACTTTAACATTTAAATTGGCAAATAGATTAATCAAAGCATATTTATACTCATAAAAAACTTTAGCAACATCACGAGTAGTAGTATGACGTGAAACTTTTTTTGCCGCGGGTTGAAGACCAAGGTTAACAAAATCATTCCAAAAGGGATTATCGGCAAATTGAAAAGGAAGGTGTTGTGTGCACACAAATTTAGCTAACAATTTTCTATATTTCATTTGATCAAATGTAAATAGAGAAGTGGGGTTACTTACCTCACCTTGAACTCCACCACCGCCACCGGTTGACTTAAATCCACGAAGTTGTGCTTGGTTTGAACTAATTCCAACTCTATCCGGATGAATTTTTTTCAAATACTTCTCGAATGTCCCATATCCCCCTCCTTTGACAAAATAATATATTTTCTCACAATAGTTGCAATGAACTTTAATAGTACCATCCTCATTGATCACTTTATTAAAGTGACGTGCAAAAATATCCGACTTAAGTTGAGCTCGACTTGGAGTTGGGGTTGGAGTTGACTCGGCATTGAAGTCGGTTGGGTGGTTTTGACTTTCTTGAGTAGGACGTCGTGGACCTCGTGGTATAGCATCATCTTCAAGAGGATTCTCATAACCGGGACCAAGTGTGGCCTCAATATCATCTAAACTCCACTCGATCGGGCCGGTGGTTGTGGAAGACGAACGGAAGAGGTGGAAGAAGCTTTGCCTTTACCCTTACTCTTGCTTTGATGGCTTGCCATAATATGTATGTAAGTGTATATGTAAATAATATATGTATGTAAGTGTAGTGTAATATACTAATATGTATGTAAGTGTAGTGTAATATACTAATATGTAGTATAGTAATATAGTGTAATATATAGTGTATATAATATATAGTGTAGTATAATATGTAGTGTAGTATGATATATAGTTTAGTGATGTAATATGTAAGTAATGTAAATAATATGTAAATAATAAACTTTGAGAATTGAGTGAGAGTTGAGACTTGAGAGAGAGATGAGAAGAAAGTAATGAGTTGAATAACTTTGGGGTGAATTTTGGAGTGGAATGAGGTGGTATTTATAGATGAAATCTTGAAAAAAAAAAAAAAACGGTCGAAACCGGCGGTTCGAACCGGAACCGGCGGTTCCACGGTTCGAACCGGCGGTTCCTGTAATGGCTCTTTAATCTCAGCCGTTGGATCTCAACGGCTCTTTAATCTGGGCCGTTGGATCTCAACGGCTACAATTTTTAAAATTGGAGGCGGTTCCGGTCGAACCGACGGTTCCGGTTCGAACCGGCGGTTCCAGTCTAGAACCGGCGGTTCCCGGTTCTAGTTTTGCTAGAACCGGAACCGAACCGTGGGTTTTACGGTTTCGGTTCGGTTTCGAAATCGGAACCGCGGAACCGGCGGTTCCGATTTGAATCGCCGGTTCCGGTTCGGTTTGAGCAAGCCTAGCACTAAGCTCTATACAGGAGCACTAAGCTCGATAAGATAGGAGCACTAAGCTAAATACAGGAGCACTAAGCTCAATACAGGAGCACTAAGCTCAATAATATAGGAGCACTAAGCTCAATACATGAGCACTAAGCTCAACAAGATAAGAGCACTAAGCTCAATTATATAGGAGCACTAAGCTCAATAAGATAGAAGCACTAAGCTCAATATAGGAGCACTAAGCTCAATAATATAGTATACTTGATATTTCACAAGATTCATAAAACATCAGATTCACCAGTTCCTTTTACAATAATCACATAAATCACAATTTTATCTATATCCCTCACTGGGCTCACAGGCTCTTTCCATATTAATCACTGAATTTACAAGTATATTCCATATCTATCACCAAATACCAAACATTCTCATAATTCACGTAATATCAATAGTTATCATCTTAATTTAAATATAAATAATATGTTTATGCATTGTAGTTGCAAATGAATTTCTAGTTGCCTCAAATATGAAATAAGTTGTTTGTTTGAACCGTTGAATAACCCTATCGCCTTACCCACGACCTGAGTACGACGTCATGGCCAAATTTCCTTTCTCCTCCGAAAATAAAAATCTCCCCAAATAAGAGTTATCTTTTTTTTTTTTCCTTCTCCTTCCCTCCTCCCCCCAATAGGATATATCATTGAGTAAATATATGTATGATCACCGCCTTATCAGTGGCTTCCCTAGGAAGTCTCATTATTTTTATTTTCTTTTTATTAAAATATTAGTACCTCTTAATGTGTGTTTATATATTATATATATCTATATCTAAGCATGCGTCAGTACTATACATTAGGGAGCATGACATCAAATTTCCATTCCTTCATACTAATTTATATTACTATAATATTATATTACTTAATAGATAAACACACATATATATACGTAAATATGTATATAATCGTGCATGTGTTTCACTCTTCATGCATTTATTAGTTATTTGCTTTATCATCATTAAGTATTAAGTTATGTATGAAAATTATTTAAATTGTGATAAAGCCCAATATATTTTAATAAACAAATTCTCATGACTCTTTAAGTAAAATCATAATAATAATTTAATATTTAAAGCAATTTGAACCCATAATTAATATTGTAAGATCACAAGTGGCTAGTAAATTATATATTGACCAATGAATAGCGTGAGAAGCTCGGGTATCACAGATATGACTTGAATTTAGTTCATCACGAAATGCATGTGCGTGGTAGTTGAGTCAAAAATAAGATTCATTCCTCAATGTGGATTTAGAGAGAATACTCATGTTCTCATCATAATTTGATCTAAGTCATCGGCCGATGCACGTCAACTTAGACTTTGTGGCTAAGTGTGACATACATGACCAATTAGTGATTAGAGATAATATGATTAAGTTATTTGAATAGAAACTTCATCATGTTCAAGACTTAATATAGTATTCGCGAATGAAAATAAGTTATCATAATAGCCCATGTTTCAGTTACAAGTAGTTGCACATTTCCTCGCAACGTACCTCATATATTGAGAATGTCTGATTTGTTGTCTAGGGTTCAATTAAGACGGTTAGTTTGACTAATCGCTCGATATATGAGGGTCTATGGGTCACACAACAAGTAACAATTATTTACTAATTATTGTTGGTTGATTAAATATTATATTGGATATTAATATTTAATTTATGGAGAATATAATAATTGTAGGTCCCGAACGAGTTTCGTGAGGGTAGAAGTCTAGAGGGGAGAGGTGAATAGACTTCTAAAACTTTTGTGAGATCAGGTGTGAATAAGCAAGTATGCCTGATCAGAGTGCGAGTGAGGCAGTACAGACTGATATCCAACTTACTGACAGCTTGGAAGCAGATCAGTTCGGCGTCTATCAGCTCAACTGTTTGTGCGGAAGCTAAGTTAACCCGTGTGAAAAACCAGTTTTACTCAAACCAGATTCTGAGTAATCTGTTTTAGATCAGATGACAAAGGTGTCAAACTGATCAGATCAGTTGCTTGGTGCAAATCTGATCCAGACTCAGAACATGCATGGAATATAAAGTAGGTAGTGTGCTAAAAGTGTAAAGCAGATAAATCACACAAGATTTATAGTGGTTCGGACAACTCGTCCTACGTCCACTCTTCCCTATCAGCAGAGGCACACACTTAACCAAACTGGACTTTGTTTAATGTGTTAGTCCAACACAATACAACATATGTTTCAAGAGTTCTCACTCGACAATCCCAGAAATCAAAAACTAGAAATCCTAGTCTGAAATCTTGCTTAACAAACTTAACCTAACTTTGTGGGTTTGGGTGCAAAATTTGTATGTTCCAACTGGAATTCTATCATAGTGTTTGAGTAGCCTAAAGCTAGAGGATAAGAATTATATGCTAAGAACTTTATGGGATGAACACTTAGAATAAATCTTGAACTATGTTCTGCGTGCGGAAATCTTGCTTTGAGCTTGAGCTTATATAATTTATGTAACCTTACTATGAAGGTTGATCCCATACTAGCCGTTGGAGAGCAATTCGAATTTCAGTCTATTTGAGGTAGGTTTGCAGGCTTGATTTGACGTGCTCAGAGGCGGCATGGCCGAAAGCATGTAAGCTTGTCCTTTTTAGCCGTTGGACTCTGAAGCGCTAGACCTGCACTTGTCAGTTCCGTACGTGCGTGTCTTCTTTTCATTGGTTCACAAGTACACAAGTTCGACACTTGGTTTACTAACAAAATTGACATTCTTCTTGTCTGATTGACTTTGGCTCGTACTAGGTAACTTGATGTAGTCACCTGATGGATCTGACCAGATCAGATAAAGACTGATCTGTCTACCTGGTTTGAATCTTCTGATGTAAGTTGTCTTAGCAAAACTTACTGATTCTCCTTCGTGTTATCCGATGTAGGTCTTCTGGTCTTGATGTCTTCTGATCTTCAGCTCTTTTGGTCTTCTGATCTTCAGCTTATCTGATCTTCTGACCTTGAGCTTATCTGATCTTCAAGACTTCGGCTTATCTGATCTTCAAAACTTAGCCTATACATATTGAGTTCCCCCTCAATATGTGACCTATCTGTTACATCAGTTGTCTATACAAATCAGCTGGTCATCCTATCTAATATCTAAATCATCAGTCAGCTAACAGTTCTTCTGACTGATCATTTTACAATCTGTTTTGGAATTTCCATCGAAACTACAAATTTCCCAACAATTTCCCCCTTTTTGATGAAACCAAAACAGTTAATCAGAAAAACAGATAACAATAATGTAAATAACAGAAATAACACACAGTTCAGAAGACAATGAGAAGTTGTCTTAAAATAAAAAGGTAGAGTATTTCATTAAGAATATAAGCGTTTACAATTACAGAAATACCTATCAACTGATTCTAACATAGTCTTCTGATCTGACATCTTCAATATCTGAACTTCTGGAGCTCTTCAGGAATATCAAACACCTTGTACATCCTCTGCATCAGAGCAGCCAGTCGTTCCTTCTCAATGATCCCTCATTTCTTGGCAAACTCATAGTACAAAATTTTGAAAGCAAGAGGATCAAGAGTCTTGTTCGGTCTGAGAGGTGGCAAGAGAATCTCGAATGGGGGAGCCTCAGGAATCAAATTCATTATCTTGCCCTCTTTCATCACAATCTCAGAGAATTCTGGATATTTGGTTTCTAACCAGCTTCTAAATTCATCATCGAATTCTCCTTGATCATCAGTGATGGGAATCTTCTCCAGAATGTATACATCATAAAGCCAATCTGCTAGAATCTTATTCCATTCTGGTATCAGATCCTCCCGAGCAACCAATATGTCTTTTTCAGATGCAGGTAGGGCCCTTTCTTCCCAAACTATATCCTCAGCAGCAACAACAACCTTCTTCCTTTGTCTTCTGACATAGCTAATGTGAAGACCTTTAGACTCAACCAGTTTCTTCTTCTTAATAGCAGCATGTATCACTCTCTGTCTGGCTTTCTGCTCTTCTATCTGTGCTGGGGTTATCTGAGACCTCGACCTAGTCTCAATCTGCTTCTGAGTCTGAGTGGGAGTATTAACCTGCTTGCCCTTGCCTTTCTCTCTCTTCTTGGCTTCTTCCTCAGCTGCTTTCTCTTCATCCAGTAGTTGCTTTGCTAGCTCAAGGCTCTTGGCCTGATCTTCAGATTCGTACCTTTTCTGAACTGTAGAAGAGAAATCTTATATCCTATCTACTCTTGCAACTACATCAGATAGAACGACCTTTTGTTCAAAAATGACCATCCCTTGAGCTTGTATGTCTTCCCCATGCTTTTCAATTGTTTGAGCAATTTTCACCAGTTCGGTGTCAGATATAGCAACAGTTGGGACAATTTCTACATGGAAACAGTTGGTGCAGATGGTGTAGATGGAGTCGACACAGATGTTTCAACAGATGGCATTGTACCCGCAACAATCAATTGCATCTGTTTTTCTGCCTCTTCTACCCCTTCCCCCTTTTTGGTTGCATAAAAAAGGTTTGTTAACTTGAGGGTAAGAGTTCTGAATTGATTCAGCATTTCATCCTTCAGTTCCTCAATAGCCAATGGGTAATCTGCACCGTGGAAGATGTTGGTTGAGGACCTAACAACCTGTTTAGACCATCTTCAATCGATTTCTTGGCCCTCAGGATGGATCCCTCAAACCTCTTCCATCCGACATCCAGACATGTATCTGTCTTCTCTAGAGAAGACCAGACACTTTCCAATAGGAGCCCAAGGTCAGAAAGCATAGAAACCTGCAGAGCTACTTTATCTGTGACTGGGTTAACCTTCTTCATCACAGACTCAGTGATTTTATCGTGCATGCTCAGCAGTTTGTCTACAGTTACCTTCCTTTCTGCATCGACCAGAGCATGTTGCTCTTCTCTGAATTTTTTCATCAGATCAGTTGCCAATGTGTTAAATTTAGCATCAATAGTTGCATGTACCCCATCTTGAATGTTCTTTGTAATGCGATCTAGGGTAACAACATCTAAGGCAACCGCCCTACCAGATGTTGAAGCCTCACCAGGAAGGGTCACATTTGCAGCACCCACGCCTGGTTCATCGGCAACTTGCTCAACATCTTGAGCCCAGTAAGCTTCTTCTCCGTCAACCTCAGCAATGCCAAACTTTTCGTAAATTAACCACCTGATATCATCATCAGTGGCTAATTCAGCTGCACTGCTCACGCCAGCATTTTCCATGCACCTTGCCTCTAGTTCCACAAAGTAATCAGCTCCCAGTGCTTCCATCAGAATTAGGAATTCTTCAATGCCCTTCAAACGGATGTCCCTCCAGAATACAATCTCTTCGATCTTAGGCTGAAAACCTGGATGGTTGATCAGATCCGGGCAAAAATCTGGTCAAGATAAGCCTTAACCTATTGCTTCAGTATAAACAAGGTTGGATCCTCCGTATCTAATTCAGGAGACCCCAGAACAATCCGGGTATTGAATGGATTGTGGGTAAGAGAAACATACAGATCCTCTCTGGGAATAACTTCTTCAGCAATCGGTTCCTCTACCCTATCTGGTTCCTGGACAGACTGGGCTGAAGGCTGGGGAGTGGGTATTTGCGGTTCACAGGATGGGGTAGGTTCTGGTTGGGGTTCTGGTTGAGGTGGAGTTAGCTCAGGTTGGGGTTGAATCTGAGGTTCGGGGGCAGTTTGGGGTTGTGGTTCAACTGGTGCAGATGGGGTTGTGGTTGGAGATGACGGTTTGGCTGGTGATGGTGAGGGTGATTTGGAAGTTGGTGTTGGTGATCTTTCTCTTCTGAACACCGTACTGAGGGGCACAAAATCAGATGGTGATTACTCCTCAGTAGGCTCAACTTCTACTCCCTCTGCCTCTCATTCTTCTTCTTCATCCATCTGTCCAACCTGCTCCTCTATGCCAGTACTTGTAGTTCTTTCAGAACTGGCAGCAACCTCCTCCTCTGATTCAATGTGAATCAGCTCCTCCGTCTTCTCAACGACCTCAACTAGTCCATGGGCCTTCTTCAGAAGAGTGATAATCCTCTTCTGACACTTTTCTAGCTCTTCTGGTTTCTTGGCCAATGCCTTCCTTTTCAACTTATTCTTAGGGGAGGCCTTTTCAGAGCATTAACGTCTTGCCAGCTCGGGAGAGTGTCTCGAACCAACTTATGTTAGTATTAGTGTCCTAGAGACAATCTATTGTAAGGACATAATACTTGATGATATTCAGTTTGATTTAATATTATAGTTCATTTAATATTAATGTATGGCAATACACTTGTTTAATATTATGTTTGATAGTTTGCATTTATTCATACAAGTGTTCCCATGAGTCATTGTTGTCATTGAAGTTGTGAGAACTCAGATGACTTAAGCATGATTCTAAAATAGCCCCAATCAAGGATCATCAAGAATGAGATATTGATGATGCAATTGAGATTGGTGTGCGATCTGCATCATACTCTTAGAGAGTGCAGTAAGATCTCACTTACTGCGAGATAATAGGTATCTCATGATGGATGCACAAATACCTTAGAGGGTATTGGTATACCCATCCGAGAAACTGTTTGATGTAATTCTACAATATGTGTCTACGAATGTCTCGGTTAGTGGGAGCGATGCGATACTCCTTTGACTTGAGGTCAATACGCACGACATGTGTGGAGTGATGAACTTTGACCATGACCGACGCTTGCACCCTTCCATGGATATATATGCCTTGAATTGGGTTCATCACGAAATGCATGTTCTGTTGGGGTTATACTGGAAAGTATGCTTTTACTTTGTATAACCAAACTGAATTTCTGTCTTATTTACTGAAATAAATTATTTATCACTAATGCTTTAAATATCATTGAATGTTACATATATTTACTGCATAACTGTTCAATAAATAGTACGTGTTACATTATAGTTAATTTAGTGATACCAGATCACAGAAGATTAAATTAACAGTCCATTGTAACTAAAAGTACACCGTTCACGACCTAGATGGAAATGAACAATCCATCGTGAAAGGTTAAAGTGTAAGGCTCAGATTGACTTGTCTTGACCAAGAGATTACACTAGTGCATGACTGATGCACTGAATAGGACCTACAAGAGGATAAATTATTTAGCACTGAACTAGGAAGAATTAGACCTTAGTGGTTCGTTATTTCTTAATCTTCGTCCCTTAAATAGGATCGTGTGTGGTTAGTAATTATTGCTTTGACTTATGATGGGTATAGAATCAATGAGATTCAATACTTTATATCTTGGGCAATATTATTGGTCATATGCGATTGCTAAGATTTAATACGAAGAATCGTGTGCAAGTAAGCTTTTTCGATTTGCCCCCTTGGGAGGTTCATAAGATTTATCATACCAAATCTTGCAAGTGGAATTAGTTTCCGGTATGGATAATAATGTTGAATCGTTCCTTGACCAAGGACAAAAGATATTAATTAATGGAAAGCTATTTCAGTGGCTTGAATTAATTAATGGGCTAGATAATCTTAAACACGGGAAATAATAACCGGGAGCCATATTAACAATAATATGGGTTAAGATGGATAGTGCAATATTAATTATGTAGTGGGATTAATTAATATTTATGGGCTTGAATAATATTGTGGCTCAATATTGGAAATTCAAGATCCATTGGAAGGTCTAATCTTAATTCTCCTAAAGGCCCCTCAAGTAGCCCAAACGTAAAGTCCAATAACTGAAAAAGGTCTTTAAAATAAAATAAATTATTGTTGCATTATTTTCCTTAAATTTCGAAATTATTAAAGAAAAAGAGGGAGAAGAATTTTCTTGAAAAGATTTTATGGAAAGGAAATAAGTATTCTTGGAATACAAGATTATCCCATAAATTCAAGAAATCTCCCACTTGGTTTCTTTAATTGTGATTTTCGAAATATATAGAGTAATAATAGGAAGAAGGATTTTCTTGATTTTCTTGAAAATATTTTATGGAAAAAGATATGTATTCTTGGAATACAAGAATATATCATAAATTCAAGAAAGATCCAATCTTGAAAAGCCTCCTATTAATTTAAAAAAAATGGGTTAAATAAGGGTGTATAATTTTGTGGAAAAATACACATGGAAAGAAGAATATATGGGATATATTCAAGATTTCTTGGAGATCAAGAAAAGATCTTTCCTAACCCTATTTTGAGCCCAAATTTTCGTCCCCCTCTCTATTATAAATAGTGGATGAATATTTCATCCCCAGGACACAGGAATTGATCCTTTTTGGGAAAAATATCAGCATCGATAAAATATCAAATATTTTGAAACGTCGACAATCTGTGTTTTTTCGAAAAATTTCAATTGCGTGCTAGTATATGTTGGAAAAATTAGAAATCCACAAAGGTGGTGCAACATAATTTTATTTTTCCTTTTGTTAAATTGTTCGCGAGTTCCTACCACCGGATTGTTGAACAAGGATAAGGGAATACCTGAGAAGGTCTTTTGGTGTGTTCGTGTGAGCGAGATCCATCTTCTCAGCGGTTGTCACTCGAGAGGTTAGTTCGTAAACCCGTAGCAAATTCGCATCGTGGGATTTATGTGAACTGTTTTATATGCATGACTTGTTGTTGAATTATTATTTGAATTAATATAGGATTAATTCATGCTAGTAATAATTGTTAGAATTAAATTTGTATTTAAATATTCATCCCGAATAGATCCGGCAATTAATTCCCCAACAAACTGGTATCGAGGCCTCGGTTTCGGGCTCTGAGTTTTAAATTGTAATTTAATTCGTTTTTCATTAAATTTGAAATTGGATAGTAGAATTGCTTGATCTTTTTTGCAGGTATCCAATTGTTATGGTATTTGATGAATGTTTATATTTATGCATGCATATAAATTGTGGTTTTTAATTGATTCGATTCGAATTCGTTTTTTGCCTCGTGAGAAAATCCACGAGTAGATTAGGATTTGTTTGATTCGATTCAATATAATTAGCCTGCATCTAGATTTATTTATTTTTGTAAAATAAATTATGATCGCGGAGCCGTAAGACGCAGAAGACGGAATTAAAAGACGGATGTGGATCCGAGAAGGTCTTTTTGGTGTGTTCATGGTGATAAGGCCGACAAGAGATCCATCGCAATTCGGAATCACGCTGAAGTTCGCTGATGATACGACGCGAGCGCAAGGGCGCAGATCGGTACGCAAGCAGAGAGGTTAGTGAAGCGGATCCGCGGCGCTAGAACCCGCTTAAGCGCCACAAGACGGGCTGGGCCAATTCCATGCCGGGAGTGCTGCGCTGGCACTGAGGATTGACGCCGCCGACGGGCTTAACGGAGGCGAGCGATGAAAGGCAAAGAAGACGATTTCTCGAGATCAAGACATAACAAAAATTAACCGT
The DNA here is from genome assembly GCA_037126765.1 of Stenogyne calaminthoides. Lineage (NCBI taxonomy): Eukaryota > Viridiplantae > Streptophyta > Magnoliopsida > Lamiales > Lamiaceae > Stenogyne > Stenogyne calaminthoides. The sequence goes on along the minus strand of JBBCBC010000033.1, from coordinate 17,221,390 downwards.
GACAATTGGATATATATGCCCAATGTGTTTAATTTTGTTTTGATGTTTGTGTATTATTTTATGCTTATTTAAATTGTGTTTGAATATGCGATGCATGAGAAAATATTTTGAAAAATCTCACATTCGAAAATTACTAAGTATGTTTAAATAATTAATTGACAATTTTATTCCGGATAATAAAATTGAATTAATTTTGACCTCCATGATTTATTTATTTATGATTTCTTTTGGAGAAATTCCCCCCACGGGACGGTCAAAAGATGGCTTTCACATGAATAAATTCCAAATGGATGATTGTGGATTATTATTAGTGGCGACGATGACCCTCCCCACGAGGCTCGTTCAAAGCGAAATACTAATTTTGTATTTAATCATGGTTATTACTTAGGTATAAAATTGATATACATATACTTCCCAGAAGTCCCTGTCAATTTTATATTGGTCAAGTGGGAGCCAACTATTAATTTTGATATTAAAGGTTTGTAACTGTTTTCTTGTTTGTAACCTGCTTGAATGTGTTTAAATAATGACCCACCCCACGTGGCTTATTTAAACTGTTTTGAGATGTTGGCTGATGCATGTTCATATTTTTTTTGAGATTTCAATATGATACATGTGATCGAACCTTGTGATATATTTGTGCTTATGCAAATTGTTATTTATTTCAGTTCAACATGTCGCAACCTTTTAATCCATTGCTTTATACTCTCAAAGAACACCAACTTTCTGGTGATAACTATGTTATTTGGAAACGAAATATGAAATTTGTCCTCACTGCGCAACTACAACATTATTGGGTTTTTGATGTACCCACGCCCCGTATGCCTACTGAGGGATCAACAGATGCGGAGAGACACTTTTATAATATTTGGGAGCAGGCTAACAAACCTATGAAGCATATAATCTTGACTTCACTGTCTGATGATTTGAGATGCATTCATGAAGGTGTTGAGTCTTTTGCTGCAGAAATTATACAAAGTCTTGAAGAAATGTTTTTAACAAAAGACCGCATGATCAATCAGTTTAAAAACGACGACGTGGCTAGGCTAAAAATGGCTGTGGGAACACCCGTAAGGGAGCATGTTCTCAGAGTAAAACGCCATTTTAACAAACTTGCTTATCTCGGTATTAAGTATTGTGATGAGGCTCAAATCGAATTTCTTTTCCTAACTCTTCCAAGGTGCTTCGATGAGTTTTACTGTAGTTTTGTGATGAGTGATCACATGTTTACTATGGATACTCTGCAAGAAGCCTTGGAGAAAATAGAGAAACATTTGGGAAAGAAAGACGAAGCATTGTTGACCAAAAGTCTTTTCTCAAAATCTAGGCCAGTGGTAGGCAAGATTCAAGAAAAGGAAAGTGGTCGGATCCAAAGCAAACTCATTACCAAGAAAAGTGAGAGAAAGACAGCTAGCTGGATGGGTGTCAAGAAGGTACCAAAAGGAAAATGTTTTAACTACGGTGAAAAAGGACATTGGAGGTCAGCCTGTTCCAAACCCAAAAGGAATGGAAAGAAAGGTAATTCTCACGCACTAGTTGTTGAAACTTGTTTAGCGGCATATGCCTCCCATTTATGGGTGGTGGATACGGGATCCACTGATCATGTATGTTTCACTTTACAGAGATTAAAGCGGACCCGGCAACCTAGTGGGAGTGAGATCCTCATCACACTGGGCGATGCTACGAGAGTGGCAGCTGAAGCAGTGAGAGAAGTGCACCTGTCTTTTAAAAACAAAGTTTTAATTTTAAGAGATGTTCTTTACGTTCCTAGTTTTAGAAAGAATTTGATTTCAGTTTCTAAACTTTACCTTGATGGATATTCGGTTACTTTTGACAAAGTTGTTACCATTTCTCTTTATGATAAATTTATCTGTCATGGAACGTTGTCAAATAATCTCTATACAATTGACTGTGCACACCACTCACGAAATGCATCCTATAACATATCAACTATTTCCGATAAAAGAAAACGTTCATCAGATGTGAACGAGACACTTCTATGGCATCTAAGATTGGGACATATTAATCCAAAAAGGATTCAAAGGTTGGTAGAAGATGGTTCATTGGAGTCTCTCCGGGTTGAACCAATCCCAACTTACGAATCATGTTTGGAGGATAAAATGACCAAGAGGGCATTCGGAGCCAAGGGGAATAGAGCCAAAGAAGTGTTAGAAATCGTTCACACAGACGTATGTGGTCCAATGTCAATCAAAGCAAGAGGAGGTTATGAGTATTTCGTCACCTTTATTGATGATTACTCAAGGTACGACTATATTTTCCTTATGAAGCATAAATCTGAGACCTTTGACAAATTCAAAGAATTTAAGGCTCAAGCAGAGAATCATAGGGAAAAATGTATCAAGTCTCTACGATCTGATCGTGGAGGCGAGTACCACAACGATGAATTTTTGAACTACTTGTCAGATGAAGGGATTGTATCCCAGCTAACTGCACCCGGAACCCCTCAACAAAACGGGGTTGCAGAGCGAAGAAACAAAACACTTTTAGAAATGGTTAGATCAATGATGAGTTATGCGGATCTACCCAAGTCATTCTGGGGTCATGCCTTGGAAACAGCGGCTTATAATCTGAACTTGGTGCCATCCAAATCGATTCCCAAAACTCCCAAAGAATTGTGGACCGGACGCAAGCCCAGTTTGAGACACATGAGAATTTGGGGGTGTCCGGCCTACGTGTTGGACAAGGAAGCCGGAAAATTGGATCCTCGATCAGAATTAAGGCTGTTTATAGGATACCCCGAGGGAACAGAAGGGTGTATGTTCTATGGTCCCGAAGATCAAAAGGTGGTAATAAGCACCCACTTTAGATTTTTTGGAAGAAGACTATATGAACGAAAGAAAACCCAGAAGTGAGATTACCTTAAATGAGCTAAGGGGGCTAACCTCAGTACCAACTGTACAAGATGACGTACCAAACGACACACTTACACAACCGTAACCTCATCGTAGTGGGAGGGTTGTAAGACAGCCCGAGAGATTCATGGGGGTAGGAGAGTCCTCGGACTTAGTCTCCGGTCAAGATGAATCAGACCCATGGACTTACGACGAGGCAATCCAAGACAAGGATTCAGTTTCTTGGCAAACAAGAGGAAAAGAGGACCGGACGGGAAGGTGGAAACCTTCAAGGCAAGGCTTGTGGCGAAAGGTTATACTCAGAAAGAAGGGATCGACTATAAGGAAACTTTTTCACCTGTAGCAATGCTCAAGTCCATCTGAATTCTTTGTCGATTGCTGCGCATCTCGACTTTGAAATCTGGCAAATGGATGTCAAGACGGCTTTCCTTAACGAAAGTCTTGAAGAGGAAATCTATATGCAACAACCCCAAGGCTTCATTGAAAAATGCCAAGAATACCTAGTTTGTAAGCTCAAGAAGTCCATTTACGGACTAAAACAAGCATCCAGAGCTTGGAACCAATGTTTTGATCAAGTAATAAAGTCTTATGGGTTTGATCAAAACGAGTACGAAAGTTGTGTGTACAAGAAGCGTGTCGGAACTGCATTGGTATTCTTAGTACTATACGTAGACGACATTCTGCTCATCGGGAACGATGTAAAGGTGTTGTCAGACGTAAGGGCATGTCTTTCAAAATAGTTTGATATGAAGGACTTAGGGGAAGCCGGGCACATCCTTGGGATCAAGATCACTCGAGATCGCAAGAAAAAGGATGATAGGCTTATCGCAAGCTTCATATATAGACACTGTCTTGAAACGATTCAACATGCAGGATTCCAAGAAAGGCTTCGTACCTTTCAGACATGGAATCCATCTATCCAAGGAAATGTTCCCTAAGACACAAAAGGAGATAGATGACATGAAAGGCATTCCTTATGCTTCGGCTGTCGGAAGCCTTATGTATTCAATGCTGCGCACGAGACTAGATATCTGCTTTGCCGTTGGCATGGTGGCAAGATATCAAAGTAATCCGGGGAAAGGGCATTGGACGGCAGTTAAGAACATTCTGAAGTATCTGAAAAGAACTCGAGATAGAATGTTAGTTTATCAGTCAGATAGTCTAATCCCCATCGATTACACGGACTCAGATTTCCAATCAGACTTAAATTCCAGAAAATCTACCTCCGGTAGTGTGTTTTGCATGGGGGGAGGAGCCATGACATGGAGAAGCGTTAAGCAGAAATGAATCGCCGAATTTGTAGCTGCTTGCGAGGCAGCGAAAGAAACGGTTTGCTTAAGAACTTCTTAGTGGACTTTGATGTAGTTCCGAATTTGCCCAGCACAATCACTGTTTATTGTGATAATGCCGGAGCAGTTGTAAATTCAAGAGAACCAAGAGCCCACAAGGCCAACAAACACATTGAATGGAAATACCATCTTATACGAGAAATCGTTAAGAGAGGAGATATAGAGGTGACAAAGATCGCGTCAGAAGACAACCTAGCGGATCCATTCACAAAGGGTCTGCCTCAGAACACATTCGAGAGACATGTGGAAGGAATGGGTGTCAAGACCGTTGCCAAACTGCTTTGAGTATAAGTGGGAGATATTATTAGGTTCGTGTAGGTGACATTAGATGTCACGCATTAGGAACTACACGAGACATGTTGTAGTATACTTAAAAGCAGACTTTGAGTATAAGTGGGAGATTGTTGGGGTTATACTGGAAAGTATGCTTTTACTTTGTATAACCAAACTGAATTTCTGTCTTATTTACTGAAATAAATTATTTATCATTGATGCTTTAAATATCATTGAATGTTACATATATTTACTGCATAACTGTTCAATAAATAGTACGTGTTACATTGTAGTTAATTTAGTGATACCAGATCACGGAAGATTAAATTAACAGTCCCTTGTAACTAAAAGTACACCCTTCACGACCTAGATGGAAATGAACAATCCATCGAAGGTTGTAGTGTAAGACTCAGATTGATTTGTCTTGACCAAGAGATTACACTAGTGCATGACTGATGCACATAATAGGACCTATAGGAGGATAAATTCTTCAGCACTGAACTAGGAAGAATTATACCTCAGTGGTTCGTTATTTCTTAATCTTCGTCCTTTAAATAGGATCGTGTGTGGTTAGTAATTATTGCTTTGACTTATGACGGGTAGAGAATCAATGAGATTCAATACTTTATATCTTGGGCAATATTATTGGTCACATGCGATTGCTAAGATTTAATATGAAGAATCGTGTGCAAGTACGCTTGTTCGATTTGCCCCCTTGGGAGGTTCATAAGATTTATCATACCAAATCTTGCAAGTGGAATTAGTTTCCGGTATGGATAATAATGTTGAACCGTTCCTTGACCAAGGACAAAAAGATATTAATTAATGGAAAGCTATTAAAGTGGCTTGAATTAATTAATGGGCTAGATAATCTTAAACACGAGAAATAATAACCGGGAGCCATATTAACAGTAATATTGGTTAAGATGGATAGTGCAATTAATTATGTAGTGAGATTAATTAATATTTATGGGCTTGAATAATACTGTGGCTCAATATTGGAAATTCAAGATCCATTGGAAGGTCCAATCTTAATTCTCCTAAAGGCCCCTCAAGTAGCCCAAACGTAAAGTCCAATAAATGAAAAAGGTGTTTAAATTAAAATAAATTATTGTTGCATTAATTTCCTTAAATTTCGAAATTATTAAAGAAAAAAAGGAGGAGAAGAATTTTCTTGAAAAGATTTTATGGAAAGGAGATAAGTATTCTTGGAATACAAGATTATCCCATAAATTCAAGAAATCTCCCACTTGGTTTCTTTAATTGTGATTTTCGAAATATATTCTTGATTTTCTTGAAAAGATTTTATGGAAAAAGATATGTATTCTTGGAATACAAGAATATCTCATAAATTCAAGAAAGATCCAATCTTGAAAAGCCTCCTATTAATTTCGAAAAAATGGGTTAAATAAGGGTGTAAGATTTTTGTGGAAAAATACACATGGAAAGAAGAATATATGAGATATATTCAAGATTTCTTGGAGATCAAGAAAAGATATTTCCTAACCCTATTTTGAGCCCTAATTTTTGTCCCCCCCTCTAGGGGATGAATGTTTCATCCCCAGGACACAGGAATTGATCCTTTTTCAGAAAAATATCAGCGTCAATAAAATATAAAATATTTTGAAACGTCGACAATCTGTGTTTTTTCAAAAAATTTCAATTGCGTGCTAGTAATTCCATGTGTTGGAAAAATTAGAAATCCACAAAGGTGGTGCAACATAATTTTATTTTTCCTTTTGTTAAATTGTTCCCGAGTTCCTACCACCGGATTGTTGAACAAGGATAAGGGAATACTTGAGAAGGTCTTTTGGCGTGTTCGTGTGAACTTGATCCATCTTCTCAACGGTTGTCACTCCGAGAGGTTAGTTCACGTAAATCCGTAGCAATTCCGCATGCGTAGGATTTATGTGAATTGTTTATATGCATGATTTGTTGTTGAATTATTATTTGAATTAATATAGGATTAATTCATGCTAATAATAATTGTTAGAATTAAATTTGTATTTAAATATTCATCACGAATAGATCCGGGCAATTAATTCCCCAACATGTGCGTGGTAGTTGAGCCAAAAATATGATTTATTCCTCAATGTGGATTTAGAGAGAATACTCATGTTCTCATCATAATTTGATCTAAGTCATCGGCCGATGCACGTCAACTTAGACTTTGTAGTTAAGTGTGAAATACATGATCAATTAGTGATTAGAGATTAATTAATTGAGTATTTGTTGGGGAATTAATTGTCCGGATCTATTCGGGATGAATATTTAAATACAAATTTAATTCTAACAATTATTACTAGCATGAATTAATCCTATATTAATTCAAATAATAATTCAACAATAAATCATGCATATAAACAGTTCACATAAATCCTACGCATGTGGAATTGCTACGGGTTTACGTGAACTAACCTTTTGGAGTGGCAATCGTTGAGAAGATGGATTTCGTTGACACGAACACACCAAAAGATCTTCCCAAGTATTCCCAAGCCCTTGCTCGTCAATCCGGTGGTAGGATGCTCGCGAACAATTAACAAAAGGGAAAAATAAATTATATGTTGCACCACCTTTGTGGATTTCTAAATTTTCCAACACATGGAATTACACTTGGGGATGAAAGAATCATCCCCTATTTATAAGAGGTGTTGGCCGATTTTTTCATGGAAAAAGGGGAGAGAAAATCTCTTTCTTGATCTCCAAGAAATGTTGAATATATATCTAATCTATTCTTTTCTCCATAATTAAATATTTAATAAAAATCCCACTCTCTTATTTGTTATGGAATTTTCGAAAAAAGAAGGATAAAGATTCCAAGATTTGGATCTTCTTGAATTTATGAGATATACTTGTATTCCAAGAATACATATCTTTCATAATATATTTTCAAGAAAATCAAGAAAATCTTTCTTTTCCTTCTTTTTCTTTATTTTCAAAAATTCTAGTATAAATAACAAAGTGGGAGATTTCTTGAATTTAATGAGATGATCTTGTATTCCAAGAATACATATCTTCATTCCATAACAAAATTCAAAGAAAATCTTTCTCCCCTTTTATTCATATTTTTCGAAAATTTTAGGAAAAATAGCAAAAAAATTTTATTTTATTTTAAACACCTTTTCAGTTATTGGACTTTATGTTTGGGCTACTTGAGGGGCCTTTAGAAGAATTAAGGTTGGACCTTCCAATGGATCTTGAATTATCAATATTGAGCCACAATATTATTCAAGCCCATAAATATTAATTAATCCCACTACATAATTAATATTGCACTATCCCATATATTCTTCTTTCCATGTTTATTTTTCCACAAAAATCTTACACCCTTATTTAACCCATTTTTTCGAAATTAATAGGAGGCTTTCAAGATTGGATCTTTCTTGAATTTATGAGATATTCTTGTATTCCAAGAATACATATCTTTTTCCATAAAATCTTTTCAAGAAAATCAAGAAAATCCTTCTTCCTATTATTACTCTATATATTTAAAAAATCACAATTAAAGAAATCAAGTGGGAGATTTCTTGAATTTTTGGGATAATCTTGTATTCCAAGAATACTTATTTCATTTCCATAAAATCTTTTCAAGAAAATTCTTCTCCCTCTTTTTCTTTAATAATTTCGAAATTTAAGGAAAATAATGCAACAATAATTTATTTTATTTTAAACACCTTTTTCAGTTATTGGATTTTACGTTTGGGCTACTTGAGGGGCCTTCAGGAGAATTAAGATTGGATCTTCCAATGGATCTTGAATTTCCAATATTGCGCCACAATATTATTCAAGCCCATAAATATTAATTAATCCCACTACATAATTAATATTGCACTATCCATCTTAACCCATATTACTGTGAATATGGCTCCCGATTATTATTTCCCGTGTTTAAGATTATCTAGCCCATTAATTAATTCAAGCCACTGTAATAGCTTTCCATTAATTAATATCTTTTGTCCTTGGTCAAGGAACTGTTCAACATTATTATACATACCAGAAACTAATTCCACTTGCAAGATTTGATATGATAAATCTTATGAACCTCCCAAGGTGGCAAATCAAACAAGCGTACTTGCACACGATTCTTCGTATTAAATCTTAGCAATCGCATGTGACCAATAATATTGCCCAAGATATAGAGTATTGAATCTCATTGATTCTCTACCCATCATAAGTCAAAGCAATAATTACTAATCACACACGATCCTATTTAAGGGACGAAGATTAAGAAATAACGAACCACTGAGGTCTAATTCTTCCTAGTTCAGTGCTGAAGAATTTATCCTTCTGTAGGTCCTATTCGGTGCATCAGTCATGCACTAGTGTAATCTCTTGTTCAAGACAAGTCAATCTGAGCCTTACACTTCAACCTTTCACGATGGATTGTTCATTTCCATCTAGGTCGTGAACGGTGTACTTTTAGTTACAAGGGACTGTTAATTTAATCTTCTGTGATCTGGTATCACTAAATTAACTACAATGTAACACGTACTATTTATTGAACATATATGAAGTAAATATATGTAACATTCAATGATATTTAAAGCATCAATGATAAATAATTTATTTCAGTAAATAAGACAAAAATTTAGTTTGGTTATACAAAGTAAAGCATACTTTCCAGTATAACCCCAACAGTATTTGCGAATGAAAGGAAGTTATCGTAATAGCCCATGTTTCAGTTACAGGTAGTTGCACATTTCCTCGCAACGTATCTCATATATTGAGAATGTCTGATTTATTGTCTAAGGTTCAATTAAGACCGTTAGTTTGACTAATCGCTCGATATATGAGGGCCTATGGGTCACACAACAAGTAACGATTGTTTACTAATTATAGTTGGTTGATTAAATATTATATTGGATATTAATATTTAATTTATGGAGAATATAATAATAATTATATTTAGAATTAATTATTATTACTATTTAATTAAATTGGATTTAATTAAATAGGATTCCCAATAATAATAAATGGAATATTATTATGGGATTTGATATATGTGGAATCAAATCCGTAGAGATGTGATATACATGAAAATCAAATCCTTAGAGATTTATGTATATAGAAATTAAATTTATGGGATTTAATTTGCAAGATTAGAGATTTTATTTCCTAACAGGTTAGCTTAAGATTTAATCTGGGCTCCTCTATTTATATGAGCTATTGGGAATTCATAATACAAGACTTCATATTTCTCTATAAAATCTCTAAGTTAAAATTTTCCTAGTAACATCATCTCGGGGATTCAACGCAGGCAAATCCGTGGGAATTGGTAAACGACTGTTACGTGGATACCGTAGTTGAGGAATCCATGTACAAATTGCTGTAAGAATTCTGTTTACGTTTACCCATTATTTAATTATGCAATTATATATTCGTTGTTGGTGAACTGTTTAATTTCGATGCGCATGTATTACTTTTTTACGTGCCTCTAAATTACAACAGTGGTATCAGAGCTTCAGGCTCTTTAATTGATTGCATAAATTCAGATTTATAAAATTAATTTTTTTTTATAAACTGTTGGTGCGGCCGTGTGAGTTGACAGCACCATATGTATGTATTAGTTTGTTGGGGCACGCTCATTAGATGACACGAACCCCTATTTTTATTGTTCGGCCTCTTTGTCTTCGTCTTCCTCACACCCAAAAGCTAGGGTTTCTCTGGGAGAAACCCATCCGCTTTAGTCGCCGTATTCTTTTGGTTTCGTGGGCCGTAGCGACGGCGCTGGAGTTGGCGGCCTCGGGCCGCAACTCGTGCCGATTGCACGGGCCCACTTTTCCCGGATGCACCTTCCTCATCCTCGTCGCGTTTGAGATGTGATTCCTCTACTTTCGGCTCTTTTCCCGGCGGTGCGCCCTCAAATCACCTCGAATCACGGCGGTGCGCCACCGATTCGCTTAGATTTGAGACACGTTGCTTGAATCTTTTCGAAGCTTGACCCTCGTGTTCATTTTCGATTTGATTCCAGGCGGCGCGCTATCGGAATCGAGACGAACTAGCTAGTGGCGGTGCGCCACCGATACGACCGTATTGCCTCTGGTTTCGAACCAGTTCGGGAAAAGGGGACCACGACTCCACGCGCGGCCCCACCCAGTTCCTTCGTTCGCTATGGCGAGTCGCCCGCGCGCGATAGGCGGCAGGGGCGACTCGAACCCGTGCGTCATTTGGTTTCATGTTTTCATTTTTTGACTGAGTTCAATTCGATGCATGTCTGTTCTTGGTTTTGGGTTGTTCTTCTGATGAATTCTGGATTTTGATGCATGTTGATTGGGATGATTTTCGATTGGTTTGGAACTAAGATTTTTTTTTTTAGTCCCATAACTTTCCTATAATCCCAAAAATTTAACTATCCAATTTTGGTCCCCTAACAATTTCGATTGTCCAATTTTGGTCCCATTTTTATCGAAAAATAGAAAATTCTATAATTTTCAGTCATGCGCAAGTCACGTATCGATTAAAAATGCGGGTTTTCGAGCTCGTGTCTGAAGTGGACACTGACTGTTAAAAGAAAAGTTCATTATTCTAAAAAATTAGAAAGAACAAGAAAATTTCTCCCAAGTGCGGAAAAATGAATTTTCAACGTCCACGTCAACTACAAGCTCGAGAAACCTCAATTTTATCCTACATGCGACTTGTGTGTGATAAAAAAGATGCCAAATTTTATACATTTGGACGAAAATGGGACCAAAATTGGACAATAAAGATAGTTATGAGACCAAAATTTAAAAAGTTTGGGATCAAATACCGATTACAGGAAAGTTATGGGACCAAATTTTTTTTTCTCATTTGGAACTAATGAAATTAAAATCTGATTAAACCCTAATAATTGGAACAGTTTTGGAAATTTTTGGAATAATTCTGATGAACTGATGAATTATTGGATGTTTGGCTTGGATGACCCGATCGGAAAATGATTTTAGATACCAGGCGATGATGAGGGGAAGGACTGTGCCGAAATTGGATTATTAGACAGGCCCTTCCGTGCAATTTTTTGAAATTTGCACATGAGCCCTTGACAAAATAAATTAAGATTGAAATTAAAATTTTGTTTTTAAAAGTTAATGAAATTTAATTTTTTGAAATTGTTTTAATTTGACTTAATTATTAATTGGATTAATAGTTAACATTTTATAATCTTAAAATTAAATTGAAATTGGATTTAGATATTTATTTTAAGACGATATCAAATCCCACTTGGTTAACTCGTGCATTAAATTTGATTTAATTTCTTAACCCCTTATAGACCGCGTTATATCTATTTGGGTAGGCGGCACCCAATAACTGTCGGACCATATTAAATATTTGGGTTGACAACGCCCAACTATTTGTTAGTCCGTGTAATTCATATTTGGGTAGGCGACGCCCAATATTTGCTCAAATATGATATAGAAAGCATGATGGATCTCGATTAAGCAATTAATACTCCACCTTTAAATCATTCCTCACTAAAATATGGTTTTCTCATTAATTTGATAAGATGTCTTCCATCAAAATTAAAAGTAAACCGGAGACTTCGTTCCAATGGGTATTTAAGACCAAAGTCTTTTGCTCGGATCTACATCTAACGGAATTTTTATAAGGACACGTAGTGTTGTCGCTTGATGTTTGTAAACCAACTTGACTTTGTTTCACCAGCCAAAGCAGGGAAACGAAAGTTAAGGGACATCCAATTGAACTAGGTTCAATCAACTAGGAATTGCAGTTTTGCAATTGGTTTAGAGACCTACTATTTTTATTATTACAGTAATCGGCCAAAGCAGATATTGTAATAGTAAGAATGTGGATCCTAGTCCATTACAATTTATATTAGATATAAATTTGTACTCTTTCGATGAGATCGTTGAGTATGTGAAAATAATGGAGACAAAATAAATTTAAAGACCATGTTTATTTTGATTGCTGAATATTGATAATAGGAATTATGTGTTAATTCCCGTTTTATTTTATTTCTCTTGGTTATGTGCACTATGTTCACCGTTCACCATTATTACTATTGCTTGTAAGGTTCAACACTTTATTTATAAAATTTTGAACCTTACCAGCAATAGTAATAATAGTGTACGGTGAACATGGTGCGCATAATACTTTGCCTAATTTTTTTGGTGGTGGGAGTGATTTATGACAATTATAATTGAATATTTTTTGTTGTAATTAGGATTTGAATATCTTTGTCTAATAATTAATTTATTATTATTTATAACTCTATCATATTATCTACAGTTAGGGAAAAATACACACATAGGCAAACTAATATATACAATGAGACATAATTGAAATATGTAAAATCATATGTACACAATTTAATTCCTAAATTTACCCAGTAAGACATTCAGACTTACCTTTTTTGTGGCTTGGTTATATCCGGAGAAATTATCAAAGGAATTCTCAGAAAAAAAATAATTATGTCCTCTTTTACCTTCACTCAAAAGAGAGAAAATTGCCCTTAAAAAAAAAAGAAAAAAAAAAAGAACTCCACAAAATTTGTTCTACTCCAATGTCTCATTTATCCACCCTTAATAATATAAGTTGAGCTAATTCGTTCAACTCATATTCTCTTTGTGACAAATATTCTCTTTGTGACACATATTCATACTATGTTCTAATGTTTCTAAAATAAATAAATAAGTAATTAGCATTTAATAACCTTTATAACGGTATTAGAAAAGAGTTACTTTTAATTTCCACACTGTTCAATATATAAAATCACAATATTCGGACGGCTAAAGTTACTCGGTTGAATAATTCAATAATTGAATAATAGTTTATGTTGGGTTTAAAAAAAAAAAAATTCGACTTATTAATATAGTTGGTCCATCTTAGAGTTAGAAACAAATAACAAACGCCAAAATCTCACATGAACCTTGTGCATGTTGCACTCATTTCAAACTTAATAACAAATTATATTTTTAAATATATTTGTCGCATCTTCTATTTTAGTGACTTCATTTTCTCTGTTTGGGCCTCAATTGTCTAGAGGCCAAATTATTTACTTGGCCAATTTTCCTCTTAGATCCAATAATATTATAGTAATTCATTATCTTTTTTGCATCTCAAATTCTTTCTAAATATTGCAGAAATTCTTCCGCCATGACCATCATGTCATTCATTATCTTCAGTTTACATCTCCATGTCCAATTATGAGTACTATGAAATGATCATTTTCCACACCTTTGATTAAACCTTGACCTGCAATGATAAATTTGAAACTTAGTGCAACATTATTAAAGTTAAAAAAAGCTCTAGGAAGTCAACAATACAACCAAAGTGTATATTTACTAAATTCGGAATTGATGCAACACTCATAGTGATAATTTGTTAAAAAATGATTTTGAAAGGAAAAAGTCAAGATTAATATAAAATAAGCATGGTCACCACCTTTAGCGTCTTATGGAAGACAATGACAAATTTTTATTTTATTTTTATTTTTCTTTCTCTTAATAATGAGAACATTGTGATAGTAGCATGAGAACAAGGCATGATGAAAAAAACACAAGTAAATTTCGGTTTAACCAGTTTCAATTTGAGGAACACACTAGATGGTAGATCAATTTTAATGTCAAATCAATTAGCTAAGTTAAAATTAAAGATCACATAAATAAAAGTTTGACATGAGATAGTCTTTTATCCAATTTGATACGAGATAGCTCTCAAAAAAAGAAAAAAAATTTACATGAGATAAATGTGATACTAACATTATAGTATACTGTTGTTCAATAAAACTATAACTTTTTGGAAGAACAAAACAAAAACGCGCTTACAACTCAGCGAGAAAACCTTATAATGTAAAATTTCACATTTCTTAGAATTTTGTAAACTATCACAATGTAAACCCTCACATTTCAACCACTCTAATATTATGAAAATAATTCAATTAAAATACCAAATTTGAGATCTAATATTATGAGAATAATTCAATTAAAACACCGAAATTTTGAAATTGCATAAACTTCAAGTCAACTCTTCTCATCTTGACTCATTCTTGTGCAGTTTTCAAGTTTTATCATCCTCTCCGTCTTCTTCCACGTCTTTAAATTTTTCATTTCGATCAAAAACCCAAACTCTAGCATATCATCAATTTATTCATGTTCAATTCATATTGCATTAAGATAGATTTGAACCCTCAACATCTACACCCTTATTTATTGAATTTGTTCTAGTTCATTAATTCATGAACTCAAAGAAACTACTCTTGCTGACGATCAATAAAAATCATATTGATTGGTGTTGATGATGCACGGATGTTGTTCCAGATGTGGGAAAACATTCTGCACAACATCATAGATTTGTCCTTTCTTCCAACACTGACTCCATTTTATTAGATGTATTTTAATAATGTTTCCTACATTGTAGGTTGAAGACAATTTCAGATATTGTCAAGCGGTTGCACTGTGGTGGAGTGAGAATAGAAAGATCATGGGTGGTTACACCAAGATCATGGAGATAGTGGAGGAGATGTTCAAAGCTATCCAAGCCTAGTGGATAGGACAATGTAGTTGATCCGAAAGTTTATAAATAGACTGCATTGGTCGACATTCAAGTTTTGAGTTAAAGTGAAATACCATTTGCTCTACTCCAAACTTAAGAGAGTAGCATCCGAGACATAACTGTGAGTGCAGTGTGAGGGTCGATGCTATGTCTATTTGTATTGGTCGAGTGTATTCCAACATTTCCCATCAGTATTGATTTTGTCTTATTAGATCAAGTTTTAGGTTGAATAAGATCACTAGTTACTTGATTGAATAGATTGATTTTTGGTGTGTGGTTTTTCACTACACCTTTTAGGATCTTATAAAAGGTTCATGTGTATCTCACTACTTATTATAGTGATGTTTTTAACCATGACATTCGTATAGTCTGATTATAGACTATACAAAATTTTAAAATCCTTTGCACTGCGTTTTTATACTTCCGCTGTCATATGTTGTTTTACATGTTGCACAATATTTTTCAACAACACTCTGGAAATACACGCACACACACTGTCAGTTAGCTCCAGAGCCATAAACTTGATACACTAAGTTAAAGGTCCTGTGTTTAAAGTGTGTTTTAGCAATGGATTATCCACTGGCTTCTTCTTTAAAACCTCCAATTTTGGATGGATCAAATTACCCATACTGAAAACCTAAAATGCGCATGTATATTAAGTCTATAGATGAGAGAGCATGGCGTAGTGTGTTATCTTGTTGGAATCCTCCAAAGACAATTGATGATAAAGATGGAGAATCGCAAGTAAAAAAGGAGATTGGTTGGTCCAATAATGAATGCACATCGGCCAATTTCAATTCTAAAGCCCTTAATGCGATTTTTGCTGCTACTGATGTTCCTATGTTTAAAGTTTAAACCGATATCTAATTGTGTTTCTTCTAAGGATGCATGGGAAATATTGCAGGAACATTGTGAGGGATCAGAAAGTGTTCGAAGGACTAGACTCAGAATGTTGGGAACCAAGTTTGAAAACTTGAAGATGAGAGATGATGAGAACATATCATCATACAATGAAAGGATAAGTGAGATTGTTAATGAGTCACACTCACTTTGTGATCCAATTTCCAACACTCGGTTAGTTAATAAGATACTTAGAACTGTTCCTAAATGATTTGATGCTAAAATATGTGCAATAGAAGAGTCTAATAACACTGATTTATTGAGTAAAAAAGAGTTGATCAGTATTTTGAAAACTTATTAGATAAACTCAAATATGTTAGATGATGATAAAAATGAGAAAGAAAAATACAAGAAAGTACTTGCCTTTAGAGGTGAAACTTCTGATAATGTTGGTAAACATCCTTATGTGACTGAAGTTGATTCTGATGATGATGTTTCTGACTTATGTGATGAAAATATTTCTAAACAATTTGCTCTTATAACTAAGCAATTTAAATATTTTCTAAAAGGAAAGTTCAGAAGACCAAATGGTAATTTTCAACCAAAAGATAAGTTTAATCAGAATTCATCCCCCTATGATAAAAAGCTTGTTCCAAGTCAGTCTTCCTGTTTCAATCAACCTAGACAATTCAATAAGGATAACAAGTTCAAATATGATCCTGAGTACAGAAAAAAGGTTAAATGTGATGCACGTTCTGGATATGGTCATTATGCTAATGAATGTGCTAATATTATGCTTAGGAAAAAGATGAACTTTAATGCTACCTTAAGTGATGATTCTGATGATGAAACTGATGCTGGTAAATGTGAACTAAGTGCTATGTCTGCTAGAATAGTTTATGATGATACATTTGATGACGATCTCGATGATTATTGGTCTGAAGCAGATTTAGATGTTATCACAACATCTGAAACAACATTCAGTAAATGTGATTATGAGATTAACTGTTTTGCTGGAACTATTCTGAATGCTTAAACTTCAAATTCTCCTGAATGTAACTCTGAATATCTGAAGTTTAAATCTGATTTAGAAACTCAAAAACAGGTGTGGAGTTCTTTATCTTTAGAATATTCAGATTTGAAAGAGAATCTTGTAAAGCTTGAAGTTCTTTTAACTAGAAACGATGTGGAAGTTTCTTCTTTGAAAGATGAACTTAAAAGCACTATTCTAAGTTTTAAAAAGTTTTCTGCTAGCACAACTGAATTGAATGATGCCTTAATGATTGGTAGATCTAGTAATGCTGGACTTGGTTTTGAGAAAACTTCTGAAGATACTCCAATTTCCTGTAAACCTATTTCTTTTGTTAAAACTGTAACTTCTTTGACAAAACCTTTGAATATTAAACAAAAGAAATCTGTTGGTTTATTTGAAGAGTATGTCTGTTTTTATTGTGCTGGAGTAGGTCATATTCGTCATACTGTTCTAAGTTAAGAAGAGACTTAAAAGCTGGAATTATTTTACCTAATATTGTTGAACATCCTATAAAATAGGTTAAAAACACTAAAACTTCATGAGAACATGTCATGTAATGTTGTGTATACATCTTTGAAAGCATGTGTTCCTGGATCTTGGTACTTTGATAGTGGTTGTTCTAGACACATGACTGGTCAAGTCAACCATCTGACTAATTATACATCTTGTGATGGTGGTCATGTTACCTATGGTGATGGTTCAAAAGGTAAAGTTGTTGGTAAAGGAACCTTGAATGTTCCTGTGGATTTCCAAAGTTGACAAATGTATTACATGTAAAAGGTTTACTTGCTAATCTGATTAGTATTAGTCAGTTATGTGATGATGATTTACATGTGAAATTTGACAAGAATTCATGCTATGTGTTTGATAAGAATGATGAATGCTTAATGACTGACAATAGATCAACTGATAATTGCTATATGATTGGTTCAAATCATACTTGTAAAAGTGCTAAAGCAGATGATATTATTTTGTGGCATCAAAAACTTGGTCATGCTAATTACAGAAGTATTCAAAAATTACATAGACTAGGTGTTGCTGTTGGTTTACCTGATCTTAACTTTGAAAAAGGAAAAATCTGTGGACCATACCAGAAAGGTAAGCAAGTAAGGACAACACATCAAATGTTGTCAGAATGTACAACAAACAGGTATTGTGAGTTGATTCATATGGATCTTATGGGTCCTATGGAAACAGAAAGTTTAGGTGGTAAAATGTATTCCTATGTTCTTGTAGATGATTTTTCTAGATATACTTGAGTTATTTTTCTAAAAGAAAAATCTGATACCTTTTCTGAGTTCAAAATTCTTTACAAAAGGTTTAAAATTGTTTTATGTTTAAAGATCAGTAGGATAAGGTCTAATCATGGAAGAGAATTTGAAAACAGTTTGTTTACTATTTTTTGTGAAAAGAAAGGTATTTTGCAAGAGTTTTCTTCACCTAAAACTCCTCAACAAAATGGGATTACTGAAAGAAAGAATAGAACTTTGCAAGAAACGGCAAAAGTTATGCTAACCTCAAAAAGTTTGTCTAAGAAATTCTGGCTGAAGCTTTGAATAATTCTTGTCACATTGTGAATAAAGTCTATATTCGTTCTGGTAGTAATTGTACTCTCTATGAGATTCTAAATAACAAGAAACCAAATTTGAAATACTTTCATGTTTTTTGTTGTGTTTGTTACATTTTGAATGATAGAGATCAGTTGCACAAGTTTGATTCTAAGAGTGATAAATGATTCTTCTTAGGATATTCTAAGAATAGCAAGGCATATAGAATCTATAACTTGAGAACTGATACAATGCAAGAATCTATTAATGTGGTATTTGATGAACTTGCAAGTCTTGTAGGTAAAGGTGTTGAAGATAATGTATCGTATTTTATAGAAGTATCTAGAAATACTGATGACACTGAAGATAGTAAGGATGTTGATCAGAATATTCCTTCAACATCCGATGCAACATTGCCCAAAAGTTCAAATACTGAAAATGTTGGGGTTATACTGGAAAGTATGCTTTTACTTTGTATAACCAAACTGTATTTCTGTCTTATTTGCTGAAATAAATTATTTATCACTGATGCTTAAAATATCATTGAATGTTACATATATTTACTACATAATTGTTCAATAAATAGTACGTGTTACATTGTAGTTAATTTAGTGATACCAGATCACAGAAGATTAAATTAACAGTCCCTTGTAACTAAAAGTACATAATTTACGACCCAGATGGAAATGAACAAACCATCGTGAAAGGTTGAAGTGTAAGGCTCAGATTGACTTGTCTTGAACAAGAGATTGCACTAGTGCATTATGATGCACTGAATAGGACCTAGAGGAGGACAAATTCTTCAGTACTAAATATAGAAGAATTAGACCTTAGATGTTCATTATTCCTTAATCTCCGTCCCTTAAATAGGATCGTGTGGAATCAATAACCATTGCTTTGACTTATGATGGGAAGAGAATCAGTGAGATTCAATACCTTGTATCTTGGGCAATGTTATTGGTTATACGACGATTGCTAAGATTTAATCTGATTGAAAGCGTGTGCAAGCGAAGTTGCGGCTTGTTTGATTTGTCCCCTTGGGAGGCTCAGAAGATTTATCATACCAAATCTTGCAAGTGGAATTAGTTTCTGGTATGGATAATTGTTGGGGAATAATTGCACAGATCTATTCGGGATGAATATTTAAATACAAATTTAATTCTTTAATTATTACTAGCATTAATTAATCCTATATTAATTCAAATAATAATCCAACAACATATCATGCATATAATAATTCACGTAAAACCTACGCATGCGGAATTCTACGAGTTTACGTGAACGTACCTCTTGGGATGACAACGGTGTGGCTGAATAGACTTACCGTAAGGACTTCCCAAGCATTCCCTTAATCCTTGCTCGACAATCCGGTGGAAGGATACTCGCGAACAATTAACAAAAGGAAAAAAATAAAATATGTTGCACCACCTTTGTGGATTTACTAATTTTTCCAGCACATGGAATTGTACACTACTCACAATTGTCGTTTTTCGAAAAATACAATCTGTCGACGTTACAAAATATTTGATATTTTATCGACGCTGATATTTTTCCGAAAAAACCAATTTTCGTGTGTTACTGGGAATGAACCATTCATCCCCTATTTATAGAGGAGAGGGGGACGAAAATTACATGTGAAATAGGGAGGAAAAAATCTTTTCTTGATCTCCAAGAAATCTTGAATATATCTCATATATTCTTTTCTCCATAATTAAAATATTCCACAAAATCCCACTCTCTTATTTGTTATGGAATATTTTGAAATATTAGGGATCAAGATTCCAAGATTTGGATCTTCTTGAATTTATGAGATATTCTTGTACTTCAAGAAATACATATCTTCCATAATATCTTTTCAAGAAAGTCAAGAAAATCTTTCTTGCCCACTATATTTCAAAATTTTCGAAATCTCTATTATGAATAACCAAGTGGGAGATTTCTTGGATTTAATGAGATAATCTTGTATTCCAAGAATACATATCTTCATTCCATAACAAAATTCAAAGAAAATCTTTCTCCCCTCTTATCCATAATTTTCGAAATAAATAGGAAAAATTAAGCAACAATATTTATTTTATTTTAATCACCTTTTTCAGTTATTGGACTATATGTTGGGCTACTCAGGGGGCCTTTAGGAGAATTAAGATTGGACCTTCTAATGGACCTTGAATATCTAATATTGAGCCACAATATTATTCAAGCCCATAAATATTAATTAATCCCACTACATAATTAATATTGCACTATCCATCTTAACCCATATTACAGTCAATATGGCTCCCGGTTATTATTTCCCGTGTTTAAGATTATCTAGCCCATTAATTAATTCAAGCCACTGAAATAGCTTTCCATTAATTAATATCTTTTATCCTTGGTCAAGGAACGGTTCAACATTATTATCCATACCGGAAACTAATTCCACTTGCAAGATTTGGTATGATAAAGCTTATGAACCTCGAGGGACAAATCAAACAAGCGTGCATTTTGCACACGATTCTTCAGTATTAAATCTTAGCAATCACATGTGACTAATAATATTGCCCAAGATAAAAAGTATTGAATCTCGTTGATTATTTACCCATGATAAGTCAAAGCAATAGTTACCAATCCCCGTGATCCTATTTAAGGGATGAAGATTAAGAAACAACGAACCACCGAGGTCTAATTCTTCCTTGTTGGGTTCAAGAATTTATCCTCCTCAGAGGTCCTATTCAGTGCATCAATCATGCACTAGTGTAATCTCTTGGTCAAGACAAGCCAATCTGAGCCTTACACTTCAACCTTTCACGATGGTTTGGTCATTTCCATCTAGGTCGTGAATAGCGTACTTTTAGTTACAAAGGATTTTATTAATTTAATCTTTCGTGATCCGGTATCACTAAATTAACTACAATGTAACACGCATTCGACTTATTGAACAATTATGCAAATAAATATATATAACATTCGATAATATTTAAAGCATCAGTGATAAATAATTTATTTCAGTAAATAAGTCTGAAAATTCAGTTTCGATTATACAAAGTAAAAGCATACTTTCCAGTATAATCCCAACAATCTCCCACTTATACTCAAATTCTGCTTTTAAGTATACTACAACACGTCTCACGTAGTCCGTGACATCTAATGTCACCTACACCGAACCTAATAATTTCTCCCACTTATACTCAAAGCGGCAAGCAGCGGTCTTGACACCCATTCCACCCACATGTCTCTCGAATGTATTGAGAGGGACTCTTTGTGAATGGATGCGCTAAGTCGTCCTCGGACGCTATCTTTGCCACATCTATATCTCTTCTCTTAACGATTTCTCGTATAAGATGTCTTTCCTTTAGTGTGCTTTGTTTGACTCGTGGACTCTTGGTTCTCTTGAATTTGCAACTGCCCCTAGCAGATATTGCTAGACAAATTCAGAACACCATCCAAGTCCACTAAGAAGATCTAGAGCCCAATCGGTTCTTTCACTGCTTCACAAGCAGCTACTTTCAGTGATGCATTTCTGCTTCACACTCGTCCATTTGATGGCTACACTTCTAAAATAGAAACACACTGGCAGATAATTTATGGAATCTAAGTCTGATTGGAAATCCGAGTCCGTGTAGCCGATGGGGATTGGAGTATCTGACTGATAAATCTACATTCTATCCCGAGTTCTTTTTAGACACTTCAGAATGTTTTTAACTGTCGTCCAATTCTCTTTCCCTGGGTTACTTTGATATCTTGCCACCATGCCTACGACAAAGCAGATATCCGGTCTCGTACACAGCAATGCATACATAAGGTTTCAAATGTAGAAGCACAAGGAATACCTTTCATGTCATCTATCTCCTTTTTCGTCTTAGGGAACATTTTCTTGGATAGATGGATTCCAAGTCTGAAAGGTACGAATCCTTTCTTGGAATCTTGCATGCTGAATCGTTTCAAAACCATCGTCTATGTATGAAACTTGCGATAACTCGATCATTCTTTTCCGGCGATCTCGAGTTATCTTGATCCCAAGGATATGTTCGGCTTTCCCTAAGTCTTTCATATCAAACTGTTTTGAAAACCATGCCTCTTACGTCTGATCACACCTTCACATCATTCCCGATGATCACAATGTCATCTACGTATAGTACTAAGAATACCAATGCAGTTTCGACACGCCTTTTTATACACACAACTTTCAAACTCGTTTTGATCAAACCCATAAAACTTTATAACATGATCAAAACATTGGTTCCAAACTCTGGATGCCTGTTTGAGTCCGTAAATGGACCTCTTGAGCTTACAAACTAGGTGTTCTTGGCCTGTTTCAATGAAACCTTGGGGTTATTGCATATAGATCTCTTCATCAAGACTTAGTTAAGGAAAATTTTCGTCTTGACATCCATTTGCCGATTTCAAAGTCAAAATCAAGAACAATCGATAAGAGAATACAGATGGACTTAAGCATGGCTTCTGGCGAAAAAGTTTCCTCATAATCGATCCTTCTTTACGAGTATAACCTTTTTCGCCACTAGTCTTGCTTTAAAGGTTTCAACCTTAAAATCGATCCTCTTTTCCTCTTAAATACCCACTTACATCCAATGAGTTTGCTCCCATTAAGTGGTTCGACTAGCTCCCACACTCTATTATGAAACATAGACCCCATTTCAACTTTTTCATTCTTTGTTTGCAAGAATCTGCATCCTTATCTTGGAGTGCCTCGTCATATGTCCATGGTTACGATTAGTGTTGTCAGGGAATCAAGTCCGAGGACTCTCCTATTCCCATGAATCTCTCGGGTTTTCTAACAACCCTCCCACTACTGACGAGGCTCGGCCAGAAAACGTATCGTTTGGTGTATCATCTAATCTGATTGCTTTGAGGTTTGCCCTCTAAGGTCATTTAAGGTAATCTCATACGGGTTTTCTTTGGTTCATATAGTCTTCTTCCAAAAATCTAAAGTGGGTCTTGATGACCACCTTTTGATCTTCGGGACCATAGAACATACACCCTTTTTGTTCCTCGGGGTATCCTACAAATGACCTTAATTACGATCGAGGATCCAATTCTGGTTCTTCCTTGTCCAACACATAGGCGGACACCCCAAATTCTCATGTGTCTCATACTAGGCTGCGCCCGGTCCACAAATCTTTGGGAGTTTTGGGAACCGATTTGGATGGCACCAAGTTCGAGAATGTAAGCCATTATTTCCAAGGTATAACCCGGAAGCGACTTGGGAAGATCCATAACTCATCATTGATCTAACCATTTCCAAAAGAGTTCTTTTTTCGCTCTCTGCAACCCCATTTTGTTGAGGGGTTAAAGATGCGATGGTAGGATACAATCCCTTCATCGGATAAGTAGTTCAAAAACTCATCATTTGAGGTATTCGCCTCCACGATCGGATCGTAGAGACTTGATCGTTTTTCCCTATGATTCTCTGTTTGAGCCTTAAATTCTTTGAATTTCTCAAAGGTCTCAGATTTATGCTTCATAAGGAAAATGTAACCGCATACCTTGAGTAATCATCAATAAAAATACTCATAACCTCCTCTTACTTTGGTTGACATTGGACCACATACATCCGTGAAGCGATCTCTAACACTTCTTTGGCTCTATTCCTTGGCTCCAATTGCCCTCTTGGTCATTTTACCCTCCAAACATGATTCGCGAGGTTGGAATTTGTTCAACTTGGAGACTCTCCAGTGAACCATCTTTCACCAACCTTTTGATCCTCTTTGGATTTATATGACCTAATCTTAGATGCCAAAGAAGTGTTTCGTTCACTTTCTTTTTTATCGGAAATAGTTGATGTGTTATAGGATGCATTTCGTGAGTGGTGTGCGCGATTAATTGTATAGAGATTTTCCATCAATGTCCCATAATGAGATACACTCATCATTTCAAAAATGATGTCATTCTTATTAGAAGAAACTTAGTGTCCTTTAATCGAATTTTAGAAACCGAAAGTGAATTCTTTTAAAAAGCGGGAACATAAAGATAATCTAAAAAAAAACTTTATCTTCAAAAGATAGGTGCACTTCTCCCACTGCTTTAACTACTACTCATGTAGTATTGCAATGTCTGCTACTTGCGTAGTATTGCAATAATCGTTACTATCGTAGCATTGCAATATCTGCCACTTACGTAGCATTGCAATGACTTCTACTTTAAATAGCGTCGCCCGATTGTGATGAGGATCTCACTCCCACTAAGTTGCCGGATCATTTTGAACCCGTGAAGCCAACATGATTAGTGGATCTCGTATCAACCACCCACGAATGAGAAGTATACGCCGCTAAACAAGTTTCAACAACTAGTGCGTGAGAATTACCTTTCTTTCCGTCCCTTTTGGGGTTGGAACATGCAAAATCTCCATTGTCCTCTCTCACCGCAGCTTAAGCACTTCCTCTTTGGATTTTCCTTGACACAACAAGCATTCCTCATCTTACCATTGCCCTTGGTAACAGTTGAGTTTTATTGCTTATGGCCTTTGGTCCTCTTCTTTATCTTGCCTACCCTTGGCCTAGAAGATGAAGACGGACCACTTGTCGTCAAAGCTTGAGTTTGGTGCCTTATCATCATTTCTACCGAGACCAAAAGCTTGCAACAAATTAGCTAGCGAGGCCAAAATGCTCAAAAACTTTTTGGGCAGAGAGTGAAGTACCAAATTCATCTGAGTCTCCAGATCATAATCTGCACTCAGAATCTCAAGTTTGTTCAGATGGGCCATCTATTTTGAGGACGTAATCCCTTACGGGTTTGCCCTCCACCATTTTCAGCGACGACATCTCTCGCAAGGTGATCTGACGAGTCCCGCATGTTTTGACTCGTCAGTTGGCTCATCTGATTTTGGTGTGTCAAGAATCCACTTGTGCTTTTGTGCAGTTAGGACAATTATAATTTTTCGTTTCCAATATAGTTTCCATACATATTGTATTGACTTTAAGTATAATAACAGTGGATTAAAAGGTAACGACATGCTGAACTGAAATAAACAACTATATGCAATAACACAAGTATATCACAAGATTCGATCACATGCATCATATTTAAAATCTCAAAAAAAATATGAACATGCATCAGCCAACATCTCAAAACAGTTTAAATAAGCCACGTGGGGTGGGTCATTATTTAAACACATTCAAGCAGGTTACAAACAAGAACAGTTACAAACCTTTAATATCCAGATTAATAGTTGGCTCCCACTTGACCAATATAAAATTGACAGGGACTTCGGGGAAGTATATGCATATCAATTTTATACCTAAGTAATAACCATGATTAAATACAGGATTATTATTTCGCTTTGAACGAGCCTCGTTGGGAGGGTCATCATCGCCACTAGTAATAACCACAATCATCCGTTTGGAATTCATTCATGTGTAAGCTATCTTTTGACCGTCCCGTTGGGGGAATTTCTCCAAAAGAATTCACAAATAAATAAATCATGGAGGCCAAAATTAATTCAATTTTATTATCCGGAATAAAATTGTCAATTAATTATTTAAACATACTTAGTAATTTTGAAGGTGAGATTTTTCCATTTGGCAACTCTCATGCAAACACATTTAAACAAATTAAATAAAGCACAAGATAGCACAAATAAATCAAGCAAAACAGAAAAATAAACATATTGGGCACAAATTATCCAATTGTCATGGTTTGATTTTTCTTTGCTTGATCTTGAAGAAACACGTCTCGAATTTCTCCCACTCGATCGTCTCTGAAAAAATACGCCGTCTCCCTAAACGCCACGCCAGGCTTCGCGCAGATGGATGCACTGCGATCCGCCGCCACTTGCCGAAGCAACGCGTCCGGCGAAGTTAATACAGACGCTTCCTCCCCCGGCGGCAAGAATCGCCGCTTGAAGCGCCCGTGTCGCCGCTCATGTTTGGGCGATTCACTTTACACCAGCGCCCGGCCCCACAATCCATCCAAGACGCAAGGCGGTCTTAGCGTCGCCCTAAGCGCCCGCCGTCCAGCAATGATCTCGATCTGGCGCTTGCCCTCGGCCCGCCTGCGCCCGTGCGTGCTGAAGCATCCGCGTCATGCAGCGTGCCTCACGCCAGCGCGTTTCATGCGACGCCGCCACCTACGTTCGATTTCGTTCTTAATTCTTCGTCTCTCGTCCTGCGATTTTTCGATAATTTACAATTTATTTACAAAAATAAATAAACCTAGATCTAGACTAGTCTATTACATTGATCAAATCAAACAAATTCTAATCTACTCGTGGATTTTCTCACGAGGCAAAACAAATCCGAACAAATCGAATTAAAAACCACAGTTTATATGCATGCATAAATAAACACGTTAAATTCCATGATAATTGGATACCTGCAAAATAGATCTAGCAATTCTACTATCCAATTTCAAATTTAATGCCCACGAATTAAATTACAATTTAAAAAATTCAGAGCCCGAAACCGTGGTTCTGATACCAATTGTTGGGGGAATAAGTTGCACAGATCTATTCGGGATGAATATTTAAATACAAATTTAATTCATTAATTATTACTAGCATGAATTAATCCTATATTAATTCAAATAATAATCCAACAACATATCATGCATATAATAATTCACGTAAAACCTGCGCATGCGGAATTTTACGAGTTTACGTGAACGTACCTCTTGGGATGGCAACGGTGTGGCTGAATAGACTTACCTTAAGGGCTTCCCAAGTATTCCCTTAATCCTTGCTCAACAATCCGGTGGAAGGATACTCGCGAACAATTAACAAAAGGAAAAAAATAAAATATGTTGCACCACCTTTGTGGATTTACTAATTTTTCCAGCACATGGAATTGTACACTACTCACAATTGTCGTTTTTCGAAAAATACAATCGTCGACGTTACAAAATATTTGATATTTTATCGACGCTGATATTTTTCCCAAAAAACCAATTTTCGTGTGTTACTGGGAATGAACCATTCATCCCCTATTTATAGAGGAGAGGGGGACGAAAATTACATGTGAAATAGGGAGGAAAAAATCTTTTCTTGATCTCCAAGAAATCTTGAATATATCTCATATATTCTTTTCTCCATAATTAAAATATTCCACAAAATCCTACTCTCTTATTTGTTATGGAATATTTCGAAATATTAGGGATCAAGATTCCAAGATTTGGATCTTCTTGAATTTATGAGATATTCTTGTACTTCAAGAAATACATATCTTCCATAATATCTTTTCAAGAAAATCAAGAAAATCTTTCTTGCCCACTATATTTCAAATTTTTTGAAATCTCTATTATGAATAACCAAGTGGGAGATTTCTTGAATTTAATGAGATAATCTTGTATTCCAAGAATACATATCTTCATTCCATAACAAAATTCAAAGAAAATCTTTCTCCCCTCTTATCCATAATTTTCGAAATAAATAGGAAAAATTAAACAACAATATTTATTTTATTTTAATCACATTTTTCAGTTATTGGACTATATGTTGGGCTACTCAGGGGGCCTTTAGGAGAATTAGGATTGAACCTTCTAATGGACATTGAATATCTAATATTGAGCCACAATATTATTCAAGCCCATAAATATTAATTAATCTCACTACATAATTAATATTGCACTATCCATCTTAACCCATATTACAGTCAATATGGCTCCCGGTTATTATTTCCCGTGTTTAAGATTATCTAGCCCATTAATTAATTCAAGCCACTGAAATAGCTTTCCATTAATTAATATATTTTATCCTTGGTCAAGGAACGGTTCAACATTATTATCCATACCGGAAACTAATTCCACTTGCAAGATTTGGTATGATAAAGCTTATGAACCTCCCAAGGGGACAAATCAAACAAGCGTACTTGCACACGATTCTTCGTATTAAATCTTAGCAATCACATGTGACTAATAATATTGCCCAAGATAAAAAGTATTGAATCTCGTTGATTCGCTACCCATGATAAGTCAAAGAAATAGTTACCAATCCCACGTGATCCTATTTAAGGGACGAAGATTAAGAAACAATGAACCACTGAGGTCTAATTCTTCCTTGTTCAGTTCTGAAGAATTTATCCTCCTGTAGGTCCTATTCAGTGCATCAGTCATGCACTAGTGTAATCTCTTGGTCAAGACAAGCCAATCTGAGCCTTACACTTCAACCTTTCACGATGGTTTGTTCATTTCCATCTAGGTCGTGAATAGCGTACTTTTAGTTACAAGGGACTTTTAATTTAATCTTCTGTGATCTGGTATCACTAAATTAACTACAATGTAACACGTATGACTTATTGAACAATTATGTAGTAAATATATGTAACATTCGATAATATTTAAAGCATCAGTGATAAACAATTTATTTCAGTAAATAAGTGAAAATTCAGTTTCGATTATACAAAGTAAAAGCATACTTTCCAGTATAATCCCAACAATAATAATGTTGAGTCGTTCCTTGACCAAGGAAAAAGATGTTAATTAATATGAAGCCATTTCAGTGGCCTAAATTAATTAATGGACTGGATAATCTTAAACACGAGAAATAATAACCAGGAGCCATATTAACAGTAATATGGGTTAAGATGGATAGTGCAATATTAATTATGTAGTGGGTTTAATTAATATTTATGGGCTTCAATAATATTGTGGCTCAATATTTGAAATTCAAGGTCCATTGGAAGGTCAAATCTTAATTATCCTAAAGGCCCCTCAAGTAGCCCAAACATAAAGTCCAATAACTGAAAAAGGTGTTTAAATAAAATAAATTATTGTTGCCTATTTTTCTATTTTTTCGAAAATAATAAATAAAAGAGGGAGAAAGATTTTCTTTGAATCTTGTTATGGAATGAAGATAAGTATTCTTGGAATACAAGATTATCTCATTAAATTCAAGAAATCTCCCACTTGGCTATTTATTAGGTAATTTTCAAAAATTCCATAACAATAAGGAGGAGAAGATTTTGTTGGGAGATATTTTGGGAAATAGAATATATTTGATATATTCAAGATTGTGTTGGGAAATCTATAATTTAGTTTTGATGGAAGTTCCAAAACAGGTTGTGAAGACACTGAAGACTCAGATGAAGCTGAAGACTCAGATAGACACTGAAGACTCAAATAGACACTGAAGACTCAGATGAACCTGAATACTCAGATAAACCTGAAGACTCAATAACAAACCTGAAGACTCAGTATGACTGAATACACTGAGGCTCAGAGACACCTGAAGATCAAAAGACCTGAAGACCTATATCAGCAGAGTCTGCATATTGAGCTAAGACAATGTGCATATGAAGACTCAACAAGGTAGACTGATCAGTTACCTGATCAAGTCAGCTCACACCTGGTAACAATCTAAAAGATACACCAGACAAGACGAATCTTCTACAAAAGGAATATCAATCGTCTAACGGACAAATTTCTGAAGTGCCGCCTCGCGAAGCCAAGGAGAAAGCGACACGTGCACAAAAAGAGCTGACAATGCGGGATACGACGTTGTGGACAAAAATGGCGCTAATGATGCCTACGGCCACACCGATAATCAGAGCATGTCACAATCATATTGTAAAACCTACCTAGTATAGCCCGAAATTCAAATTGCTCTCCAACGGCTCTTTGATTTCGAGGTCTATAAAATGGAATTGCTTGTCAATTGAAGACAAGAGAGACAACTAGCAAAGAACGAACACGGAGACACCACAAAAGAAGCTAAAGCTACAGCAAAATCTCCGCTCAAAGAACACTATATTTGAAGATTATTCTTAGAGTGTTCATCCCATTAGTTCTTAGCAAGAAATCCTATCCACTAGCATTTTGGCTACCTAAAACACCAGGATAGATTTCCAGTTGGAACCCTCAAACATTCTTTACCCAAACGCAAGTTAGGTTAAGTTTGTTCCCGGAAGATTTCAGACTAGGGATTCTAGTTTTCTGATTTCTAGTTCGGTTGAGTGTGAACTCGATAAACATCTGTAGAGTGTGAACTCAATAAACATCTCGGCCATCCTTTGAAGGATATAAGTCCCGTAGGCTAAGTTTGTAGAGTGAGAACTTGGTAAACATCTCGGCCATCCCGTGAGGGGTATAAGTCCCGCATGTTAAGTTCGGTTAAGGTTCCCCTGTGTTAAGGGAAGAGTGGACGTAGGACGGGTTTCGTCTGAACCACTATAAAAAGTCTTGTGTGCATTTACTTGCTTTCTTATTGCTTTACACTATTCACACAACTGAGTTTTAAAGCACATACATATTCTAAGTTAAGCTCAGTCTGCACCAAGCAACTGATCTGATCAGGTTGACACCTTAGTCAAGTGGTTGAAAACTGACTTGAGAATCTGAATTGATAAAACTGGTTTTTCACACTGGTTAAAACAAGCTTCCGCACCATTCAGTTAAACTGACAGATATCAAGCTGATCTGCCCTTAGGCACTCAGTAAGATTGAACATCAGTCTAAACTGATACACTAGCACTCTGATCGGGTAATCTGCAGTTTACACCTGATCCGCACAAAAAGTTTTGGAAGTCTATTCACCCCTCCCCTCTAGACTTCCACCCTCACAAAACCAATTCGAGACCTACAAGTGGTATCAGAGCTGTGGTTCTACAGACCACTGGCTTTGAGTATCATCGATTATTGAGGAAGAATCTTTTTGGTCATTTGAACAGATCTTGAAAAACCGTTTTAAAAACTTATTCGTTTTCAAAATCACCCAGCATGGATAATACCTCTGGCATGTACCATGAATTGCCTAAGTTTTCAATTGATGAGTATGCAGATTGGGCCATATATATGTGCAACCATCTAGGATCGATAAGCAGCAGAATGATGGAAGTCATTGAACGAGGACCCATCATTATATATCACGACAACCCAGCAGTTGGAGGAGATCCAGACTTTGCACCGGGAAGTCTTGTACGAAAAAGCCCAGCCTTGATGGATGCAGAAGAAAGAAAGCTGTATACTCTAGATACAATCGCCAGGCATATAATCATGAAGACGATGGATAAAGTCACAAAGGAGAAGATAAAGTATCTCAAAACCGCGAAAGCAATGTGGGATACTCTTGCTGAGATATGCGAAGGAAATGATCAGATCAAAGACAGCCGACTACAAGCTGAACTGGTGAAGTTCGAAAAGCTAAAGATGTTGCCCAACGAGACCATCAACGAGCTCGATGGGAGGATCACCATGTCAGTGAATAAACTACGAGAACTTGAAAGAGAGATGTCAGACAAAGATATCAACTACAAGATCTTAAGATCTCTCACCAAGAAATGGGACATGAAAGTCACGGTAATCAAGGATTGCCAAGACATTTCAAAGATGAAGTCGAGTAGCTTGTTCCTAAGCCTTAAAGCTCACGAGTTCGATTTAATTGAAAGAGGACAAGCAGATGAAGACGAGATGCCTGCTGAAGCCTCAATGTCTAAATCAGTTGCATTTAAAGCAACGGCCCAGCAGATCGAAGGCCATCGAACTGTTGGAAACACAATGAGTGAAGCAAAGCAGATCGCTCGCTTGCAGAAACTTAAAAGAACAAATACCGACTTGGTAAGTATCGGAGATTCTACAGTGACTATCAAGACAACAGAAGAAACAGGAGGCCAACTGACAGATCACTAGAAAGAACCAGATCTGATGATCAAAGAGATCACAGAGAAGAAAAGAAAAGAGATGATATGACAGATGAGAGAAGAGATAACAGATCTGACAGAAGGAGTTCAGATTACCATCAGAAAGGGAAGTCACCTGACAGGTCCTACAGACGAAGTGACTCATCTGGTGGAGGTTGTTCCGTAGATCGAGGATCGTGCTTCAACTGCGAGAAACCAGGTCACTACAAAGACCGACGCCAATACGACGACTCCCAGAGAAAGGGAAGAGAAGCGAAGTAAGAGAGCAACGCCTCGGAGATAGAAAAGCCACGTCACGACACATCCGGAATTGATGATTCCTATCGCGCCTTCCGAGGACTCTGGCTACTCATCAGAGAAGACTTACGCCCGATAAGCGATCTTTGTGGATCGCCATGAGCATGAAGATCTGATATTCTCTTCAGATGACAATGAAGTCTGCCTGATGGACAAGGAGGACCATTCTGAGGTAACCTCCAAACCTTCAACTTTTTCAATTTCCACACCTGCTATCATTAGCACTCCTGCTGGAGAGATTGACTTGCAGCTCTACTCTGAGCAATTGCTTGATGATCTCTCTGATGCAATAGACACTTATACAATAGTGGAAGCTGAAAATGACAAGCTAAGGATCAGAAATAATCAGCTTGTTAAAAAAGAAGAACGTCACATAAAAGCTCTTGAACTAAAATCATTAAACCGCTCGAAGTTAAGCGAGGAACTTAACGTTCTGAAAGATAAATCTTCTGATCAGGAGAAGCAGATCAAAGATCAGCTAGCAATCAACAAACAACAAGCTGATGATTTCAAAATCCTTCAAGCTAAATTTGATGAGCTATTCCGACTACATGAGAGTCTAAAATCTACTAAGGATAGTTTGCGCAAGAAAATAGAGGTTTTCATGAAATCATCAAAAACCGTTCAAGATATGAACACCTATTTTCGAACGCCGACTAACAAGAAGGGAATTGGGTATGAGAACCCTTCTACATCCTCAAAAGCCCCATTTGATTCACTTTAGAAGGGTGTAATCAAACAAGTCTCGACAAAAGATACACTAAAAGCTAAACTTTATGTCGATAAAGGAAAAAAGACACCTTTGAGCAAGTAAAAGCGGTGCCTAATCAAAAGGGAACAGAAATGGACCGAATCGATAAAAGCATCGGTCGAGGAATCAACAGAAGAACCCGGTTCTTACGAAGAAACCTCAACTCGACAACAGATTAGGTATCGAGAAGAGACAACACACAAGAAGGAAATCTAATCGAGACCCAATCAAAGGTCACCCTAATAAGCAAGCTATGGGTAAACCAAAAGACCACCTATGCCAAAAAATATGAATCTTTTGATGGTAGCGGTCGTACCTACCCTTATAACCGGAGATCTAGGGACTCTTTTTTTTTGAGCCACTTTGGATTAAAAGAAGACAAAATATAAAGAAAAATCCCAAGTCTTCTAAGTCATCCAAGGCTCACACGAATAATCATATTAATCAGAAAGCATATAAAGAGACTTATGATTATGTTGATATGTATGGGAGACAAATCAGACCTTCTAATCTATCTGATTTTCATAGAAGTGCTCTGTTTGTGTGGATCCCTAAATCCACCACTAACCCCCAAGACCCAATTCAAAGGGGTACCTAAAGATTTGATTTGATTGAGGGTTCGCATGGACCGCCAACAAAGGAGGTGTACAAGCAACTATCGGTACATCGATAGTGGATGCTCAAGGCACATATTTGGAAGCAAACATCTCCTTAGCTCTTACAAAGAACAAGAAAGCCCACGTGTACTCTTCGGTGATGATAACTTTTGTTTTACCAAAGGATTCAAAACCTTAGAGAATGATGATGTACAAGTAATTGGAGTCTAGTATGTCGAAGGATTAAAGCACAATCTACTATCAGTATCACAATTCTGCGACAATGGATTCAACGTTGAGTTCTCGGCGACAAGTAATACGATTAGGAATCGAGCCACTCAACAAACCTTGCTAATCGGTTCAAGGAAAGGGGCGATCTACAATAGATTGGAACAGTTGCCCAAAGAATACATGCTTAATTGTTAGGAGCTCCAAAAGTAGCAGTTGGCTCTGGCACAAAAGATTGAGTCATCTGAACTTCAAGACTCTTAACAAGATAGCTAGGATGTCTTTGGTTGAGGGACTTCCGAATGAGATATTCTCCAAAGATCAGACATGTGCCGCATGTCGGAAGGAAAAACAAGTTAAAGCCTCATTCAAGGAATACGGGACCGGGATCCGAGAGAAATCTTCAGAATCGCTCCATATGGATCTATTCGGACCCGATTACACCGGTCGATCTCCTTTGGGCCTTAAATATACTCTAGTAATCGTGGATGATTATTCCAAGTTTACTTGGGTTGTATTCTTATACAAGAAGAACGAGACAACGACTAAGATACCCGAGCTGCTCAAGAAGCAACAAAACGAGAAGGGTGTCAGCATAGTAAAAATCAGATCAGATAAAGGTACAGAGTTCCTGAATTCCTTTATTACTAATTTTTGCATTGAGTTTGGTATACAACATGAGACGTCAGCTGCAAGAACACCACAATAAAATGGAGTATCAGAACGGAGAAACAGAACTCTCAAGGAAGCTGCTCGCACAATGTTAGCTGAACATGCCACACCAAACCGTTTCTGGGCAGAAGCAATCAACACTGCATGCCATACTCAGAACAGATGTTCTCTGACTAAGACTCACTTCAAAACACCTTATGAACTGTGGAAGGGCAGAAAACCTCGTGTTTCATACCTCCATATTTTTGGGTGCAAGTGTTTCATACACAACAATGGGAAAAGTCAGTTGAAGACTTTTGAGGCCAAGTCAGATGAGGGCATATTCTTAGGATATTCTTCATCCAGCAAGGCTTTCAGAGTTTACAACAAACGAACCCTAGTTGTGGAAGAAACACCCATGTGGTCTTTGATGAGACATCTTACGAACAAGAGAAAGCCGCCTCGAACAAGCGCATCTTAGGATCAACCGCTACG
This sequence comes from Stenogyne calaminthoides, assembly GCA_037126765.1. Classification (NCBI taxonomy): domain Eukaryota; kingdom Viridiplantae; phylum Streptophyta; class Magnoliopsida; order Lamiales; family Lamiaceae; genus Stenogyne; species Stenogyne calaminthoides. Next base: position 17,186,407 of record JBBCBC010000033.1, on the reverse strand, counting down.
ACACACGAGAAAATGGATCGGCTAAGCATCAAGGAGAAATAACTTTGAACACGTAGCGATTGTACATCCCGAACTTGATCTTGGCGATTCAACAGTCAATCGGACCCAAAGGTACGCATAATGTTAGTGAAGAAGGCATTACGGAGAGGCGAGTATCAATCGAACCATCCGGTTCGGGGAACTCTGAAGTTCCTACGAACAAACATCGAGACATGATGAGTCCAACATCGGTTGAGACATGTTCTTATCAAGTGGATCATAATTCCGCACCACTCCCAATCACTAGTAATGAACTACTATCGATATGGATGATGTTCTCCAAGCAGGCCACATCGAGCAGAAGGACTGGATTACCGGTCATCCAAGTGATCGATTATCGGAGACCCGTCGATAGGTCAAAACTAGACATCGTTGGTGAAAGTGCCATATCTTTGTTGTTATCTCTCTTTGAAGGAACCAACTGATGAGAGGAAGCTCTACAAGACGCCAAAAGTTGGATTCTAGCCATGCGGGAGGAGCCGAAGCGATTTGAGAGGAATCAAGTTTGGAAACGGGTGGACGGACCAACTCATCGGGGCGTAATTGGCATGAAGTGGGTATTCAAGAACAAGAGAGATGAGAAAAAAATGTCATAACCAGGAATAAGGCAAGACTTGTTGCTAAGGGGTATTCACAATCGAAGGAATTGATTATGATGAGACCTTTGCACCGATCGCCGCCTAAAAGCCATTCGGTTGTTTACGGCATATCTTTGCCTACGAGAGGGTTCATTGCGGTATCGGATGGATGTAAAGAGTGCATTCTTAAATGGGGTACTAGCAGAGGAAGTTTATGTCGAACAACCTCCGGGCTTTGAAAAAAGGCAACCAAGTGTACCGTTTAAGGAAAGCTCTTTACGGCTGAAACAAGCTCCTCGAGCTTGGTATGATACTCTCTCGGTTCTTGATAGGCAGCGGGTTCACTAAAGGAATAGTGGACATAACCTTATTCGAGAATAGAAGATGGAGAAGATATTTTGATGGTTGATTCGTGGGCGACATCATCTTTGGATCTCCCAACAAGAAGCTATGTGAGAAGTTCAACAAATTGATGCAAGGGAAGTTCGAGATGTCCATGATGGGTCAGATGAATTACTTTCTGGGTTTACAAGTCAAGTAGAGTACAGAAGGGATATTCATCTGCCAGCGAAAGACACAAGGAATCTCTTGGCAAAGTTTGGAGTTCAACATTGCAAGGAAGCGAATTCCCATGATGACCGGGTTCAAGATGGATCGAGATGAAGATGGTCGAAAGTTAATCGAAAAGAATATAGAGCTCGATTGGATCACTACTATACGATCGCCGGCCAGACCGGACATTACTTTTTTAAAGTGGGTGTGTATCTTGATTTCAAGCAAATCAATGCAAAGCCACCTAGAAGCGACTAAGGAGATTCTCAAGTATCGAAGGGGATTTGTAAACCTTGGTTTATTTTACCCATCGATGACAATCTATAACTTAGTGGGTATACGATTCAGACACGGAGGTTGCGAATCGACAGAAGTCAACCTCGGGTTCATGTCGATTTCGGGAAAATAAACCGATCTCTTGGTTTTCGAAGAAGCGAGACATCGATTGCGACATCTACTACTTGAAAGCGAGAATATATGGTCTGCAGAAGTCGTTGTTCCCAATCGCTTTCCGCTAAGTCGGCCAGATGAGGATTACAACATCGTAGCTAAGAATGTACCTATATTCTCGCGAAAGAATAGTGGTATTGCAATCACTCAGAATCCTGTTCTACATACAAGATGCAAGCATGTGGATGTCAGACACCATTTTATCAGATATCACGTTGAAAAGAAGAATACCAGGATGGAAAAGATCCATACTAACAAGCAGAAATCTGATATCTTAACTAAGCCGCTAGCTGAGATCAGATTCAGAGAGTTATGCAACGATCTAGGGCTTCAGGATCTTGGAGAAAATGCACCAGATATGGTTTAAGGACTGATCTCCAGAACCAGTTGGTTAAAAGACTAACCAAGTTAAGTAGAATTAGTTGAGTTAGGAATCTCAACTGATCAGTCGACCAGACAAGGAGCCGATCTGAAGTTCAGATAAGGAGCAGATCAGAAAGTCAGATAAGTAGCCGATCTGAAGTTCAGACAAGGAGCAGATCAGTTCAAGATATATCAGATTAAGGGGGAACTGTTCAGATTGGAAGATTACTTTATAAGTCGATTAAAGCTACAGTCAACAAGCAAGTCAAGAGTAAAGCTATAGATCGCATAAGTCAGAAGAAACAACACAACAATGGAATAACAGAGTTTTTCATTGATAAGGACCCGGAGGTCAGATTTACAAGTTACAAGTGATATCACAAGCTACAAATGCTACAAGCTATCTTCAAGTGGTATTACAAGTACAAGAAGACCTGGAGGTCGATACATAAACCATAAGCCCTAAGCCAACCCTAGGCAGGGAACGCGAGAGAGAGTTTAAGGTATGATGCTCTCATTTTCCCTCAGTCCTAGAAGAGGCGTCAGAGAGGCTTCGAGAATCCTGAGCCAATCTCAAAAGCTTCGGAGTGAGGAGCGAGAGAGGCTTTGAAGGATGTCCAAGCCAGGAGCCCTCAGACGTGAAATCAATGGGCTCTCCAGCTGTTAAATGGGGCACAGTGCCGCAGGTTTGGTCACAAGGATCAAACGGACACTAATGTCGCATGCAAAAATTGAGCTTGATACATGAAGGATATGCTAAAGAAGATGAAATGGTTTATGTTGTGTTGTTTGCCTAACACCCCAGGCTAATTTATAGAAGTAAATTAGGGGTATAAATGCAAATTTTATCTTCTCAAAAGATCTTAAGAGAAATTTTCATCGACAATGCGTTAGGAACACGCGACTAATGGTTGGATGAGTTAACGGTGTGATTAAGTCACAGCGTATCTATGCCATTATTACGGAATGTCAAATAACGCCGATTTGGGAATCGAGGCGACTTTTGGACTCCCCGAAGTAAAAGTTTTGGCGGGAGTTGACTTCAGTAAATACGGGTTGATTAGAAGAAGACTGAAGGATGAAGTGTATCAGATAAGTGGATCAAATAAGTAGCGAAGTGTTTCAAGCAAGAATCTGATCAGATAAGTGAGATATTGTTGGGAAATGCATGAGGCAACCATCAGATAAGTCAACAAAGTACCAGATCAGATCACCGTGGTAACTGATTGATTACAATATCAATCAGTCAGATACACTCTCTTATTTATCTCTTTCTGAATACCTTACATGCGTTATTTAAATAATTGATTTATTTTACTCTGTTCATGACGCATGCTCTGCAAAGCTTTTAATGAGGACTTGGGAAAGTGTTTTCAAAATGTTTTATTGCGATTTTTTGAGTCCGGAAAACGAGAAGACTACTTTTCTCAACCGTGCGATCAAAATACTTTTTGGCCGACTAATCTCAGCCACTAATTTCAAAACACGGATACTTAAGTACTTTGGAAAGTTGTGCAAAAAGGTTTTCCCTCGTATTCTATAAAATCCAAATCCCTCTCAGAAAATCGCTTCCACTACTTCGTCTTCTCAAAGTTCTTAAAAGATCAATTTTTTTTTCAAAATCTTCAGAGAATTACTTTCGAGATCAATTGATTCTACTCTTCCGATTTCTAAAATCTTTCGAATCAATTTCTGGTAATTTCTTGTTTGAATTAATTGCATGATCTCAATTTCTCTCTGGTACCTAGGTTTACAAATCGTGATGATATATTTCTGTAATATTTATTAGATCTAAACGCTTATTTGCTAAATTGATGCTAAAATTACTAGTTTGACTGAATTTATTGAAATATCTTACTCAAACTAAATATCAATTTGCATATCGTATAGAAATGGCATATCTTATTCCACGACCGGGCCAAGGGAAAAAGTTCTACAATTTTTCATCGATGAAGAAAGACATCATTGATGAAAAGTACGTAGTCTTCACCATCACCTCAGACCCTGAATCGCTGGAAATTCTGGAGTGCTTGCGAGCGTGTGGACTTGAACGCTATTGCTCTACACATCAGAACATCGTCCATGCACATGAAGCTCTGGAGTTTCTCTACAATCTACAGAGGGATGAAGACATTGATGCTGACCTGATTTCTTCCGTTGGAGGACTGGAAGTGCGAGTGTCGAATGGCGATCTCTAGAGGATATTCGGCCTAACTCAAGGAAGCATCAATCCAGAGACCTACATCGACTGATGTAGGGGAAAAGGAATTTCTTGAAGCCGAAAGCCGTTGAGACCAAAAATAAGGAGTGATCATGTGCTCAAAACCCTATCTGAAGAAAATATTGCCTTCTTCTTGAAATTGTTCGAGGCGGTGATCATGTGCTCAACCAAGATAAGTACAAGATAAGATAATGGTCATGGCACGCACTAATCAAGAAGGCTTCAGATATCGATTGGTTGGGTATGGTCAAAGCAAAGATCGAGAAAAGACTCGGGAAGTTCGAACCGACCCGAGCAATGAAGTGTGCTTATCTTCCAAGTGCTCATTCATACACAAAATCTCTATCATTCTCGGATAGCCGCCACATAATTATAAATGGATCGATAATGGAGCAAAGATATACCAAGCAAAGCACAAGGCCATATTGGGCAAAGATGAGTCCCTACCGGACAATCGATGAGGATCCAACTCTTATGTGCCCAAACCCAAAGGGAGAAAAGAAGGAAAAGATAAAGGCAAATTTGCATCGTCTCGAAGTGCGAGAAAAGGCCGTTCGAGAGAAGAGGATGAAGAGGAAGGATCTCGCCAAGAAACCGGATGCTTTCGGAAACGTCGAGGAAGAGAGTCTCATCTCCTCCGAAAAATCGCTCCAAGTTCTCGCCTTGACAAGTCAAGAGAATGAAGGATCTGATGCAAGTAAGATCAGAAGAAGAGATAGCAGTCCACTCTGAGCCAACTATCAGAGAAGTTAGGGAAGAGCAGATGATCGCAGCAGAAATAGAGAAATCTGTCAGAGGGACAGAAGTGGAGCAATCTGAGGAAGAATCACCATCTGACTCTCTGCCTCTCACCAAGATCTTCCAAAGAGAAAGATCGCCAACGCCCACTTCCAAATCACCATCACCCTCTCCTCAAAAGTCATCACCACCATCCTCTCCCCACAAAACCTTCTCACCCTCACCCTCGCCTATCAGATCACCAACATCTCCCACACCACCAATCAATGAACCCGTTCATGAAACTGAACACCCTCAGCATGATGAAAATGAACCTGAACTTCGAACATCCCAATCCCCAATCAAGTCTCAAGAACCTGAGAGATCCGACAAGCGAGTGTTCGTCTCTCATAATCCCTTCAATACCAGAACCGTGCTTGCTTCACCTGCTCCAGAAAGCCCCATCATAAGGATAATGAAGCAACAGATCAAGGAGTATCTGCTGGATCTATACCCTGAATTGGATCAACATCCTGGCATCCAGCAACAGATAGAAGAGATAGTGTTCTGGAGGTATATCAGACTGAAGAGCATTGAAGAATTTCTGATTCTAATGACAACTCTGGGATCAGATTTCTTTGTAGACTTGGAGTTGAAATGTCTAAACAATGTTGGGATTGAAAGTGCTGTTGAATTGGCATCTGACGATGATATCAGATGGTTAATTCACGAAAGGTTCGGTATTGCTGATAACAGGGAGGAAACCGTTCAACCTCCTACAGATCATGAGGGAGCCGCCGATGAACCAAGAATGGGTGCTGCAGATGAGACCTGACTTGGTAAGGCTTCAACATCTGAACAGACTGCTATGATGAGCTCTGATACCCTAGATCATCATACTCAGATGATTCAGGATGGGATCAAGGATGCATTTGAAGATAAATTCGCAGTGCTCACAGCAGATCTGATGAAGCGATTTGAAGATGAGCAAGCAAAACTAGTTGACAAGGAACGAAGTCACACAGTTGGGATGCACAATGCCATCCTTGCTCAAGTAATGCAACTAGTATATCCTCTTGCTGAGAAGCTCAAACTCCAGTTTGACAAACTCTCCATTCCAGACAGAGATGCTCAATCGGAACCGTGTACTTTTGGAAAGTGTGCGGGCATCTCGACAAAACCAACAACCACTTGGATATGGGTTGGAAACATTTTCTAGCTTCTACAGAACGAGCAAGATAGGAAATTGAAATTGCTCTCAGACGCTTCTACACTCCTGCACCTTCTGCTCTCAGACGCTTCTACACTCCTCTTGTTGTCGAGGAACTCAGAGAGGAGAGATCTCCACAACAATTAAGCGCTTTCGAACCACAAGATGTCCAACCTCTTTGATGAAACCAAAAAGGGGAAGGAAAAGAGAATAAAGAGAAGAAAAAAAACATACTCGAACCACGGTTGGTAACTTTTTCATCTCTACCAAAAACCATCAGATGTCGACTTTGACACCACTCCATCTACCGATCTCGTTGCGGAAATGAAAGAAACTGTGGAGCAACATAGCAAAGAGATCGTTGAGCAAAAAAGTGCTCTTTCATAGGTTACAGAAAAGAATGGAAAAAGAATGGAAATCGATGATCGTGCCAAGAGCCTTGAACTCGCTAAGAAATTAGTGAAGAAGGCGAACAAGATGAACTTGAGCGGACTCGAGGAGAAAAAGAAAGGCAAAAGGCAAGATAATGAAAGCAATCATGCGGAAGATCGAGACAAAAGCCGCCTATTCTCCACCAAAAGCGGATGACTCTGAACAAGTTCAAGAGCGCATAAGACAGAGAATAATAGAGGCCGCAATCAAGAAGCAGAAGTTAGCAGAGGCTAAGGGACTGAACATCGCTTACATCCGAAGGAAGAGAAAGAACGAAGCTGCAGCTGAGGAGATTGCTTTGGAGAAGAATGCCCTTCCGGCACCTATTAAAGGCATCCTCTGTGCACGGAAAGATCTGCTTCCAGAATGGGATCAGATCAGAGGAGAATGGTTATGTGACGTCTACATCCTGGAGAAGATTCCAATTCATCAAGATCAGACTGAGAATGATGATGAATTTCGAATGGTTAGAAACAAAGTATCGGACTTCTACCGCATAATTGATGAAAGAAGGCAAGATCATGTAACTAATACCAGAAGCTCCACCCTTTGAAATACTCCTTCCACCTTTGCGTCCAGACAACAAGCCAGATCCTATTAAATTCAAGAATATCTATAGAAGAGAAGAGCTGGACAAACCAATGCAAAGGATGTACAGGATGTTTGGCATCCCCAAAGAACTACAAATGTTCAAGTACACCTGAAGAAGACAACTTGGAATCAGATGATAGGTACGCTTTTCATGTATTCTACAATGCACACACCTATCTGAATGAAACTTTCCCTCTCACTGATTCTAAGACAACATTTCATTGTCTTCTGAGGTATGTATTGTTTACATTATCTACATTTCCATTCATGGTATCTGTTTTTCTTATTAAGTGTGATTAAGTGTTTTGGTTCCATAAAAAAGGGGGAAATTGTTGGGAAATCGTAATTTAGTTTTGATGGAAGTTCCAAAGCAGGTTGTAATAGGATCGGTCGGACACATTAGTCGATCGATGACTTAGAATCGATTAAGATGACCGGTGAAATGTATAGATAGTCGATGTAAAGATAGGTCACATATTGAGGGGAACTCAATATGTATAGGTCAGGTCGAAGTATCAGATGACCCAGATAAGGTCAGATGATCAGAAGACTAAGAACAAATCAGAAGACAAGAAGTCAGAAGATCAGGTGAAGACAAGAAGACATCAAGACTCGGATGAACTCAAGACTCGAGACGGTGAAGACTCGGATAGACATCAAGACTCGGATAGACATCTTGAAGACTCGGATGAACTCAAGACTCGGATAAACTCAAGACTCGAAGAACAAACCCGAAGACTCGGATATTTGGATACACCGAGGCTCGAGAGACACTGAAAATCAAAAGACACGAAGACCTATATCGCCAGAGTCTGTGATATTGAGCTAAGACGATTGTGTATCCGAAGACTCAACAAGGTAGATCGATCGCCATTACGATCAAGTCACCACACTGTAACAATCTAAAAGATACACCAGACAAGACAAATCTTCTACAAAAGGAATATCAATCGTCTAACGGACAAATTTCTGAAGTGCCACCTCGCGAAGCCAAGGAGAAAATGACATGTGCACAAAAAGAGCTGACAATGCGGGATACGACGCTGCGGACAAAAATGACGCTAATGATGCCTACGGCCACACCCATAATCAGAGCACGTCACAATCATATCCTACAACCTACCTAGTATAGCCCAAAATTCAAATTGCTCTCCAACGACTCTTTGATTTCGAGGTCTATAAAATGGGATTGCTTGTCAATTGAAGACAAGAGAGACAACTAGCAAAGAACGAACACGGAGACACCGCAAAAGAAGCTAAAGCTACAACAAAATCTCCGCTCAAAGAACACTATATTTGAAGATTATTCTTAGAGTGTTCATCCCATTAGTTCTTAGCAAGAAATCCTATCCACTAGCATTTTGGCTACCTAAAACACCAGGATAGATTTCCAGTTGGAACCCTCAAACATTCTTTACCCAAACGCAAGTTAGGTTAAGTTTGTTCCCGGAAGATTTCAGACTAGGGATTCTAGTTTTCTGATTTCTAGTTCGGTTGAGTGTGAACTCGATAAACATCTGTAGAGTGTGAACTCAATAAACATCTCGGCCATCCTTTTAAGGATATAAGTCCCACAGGCTAAGTTTGTAGAGTGAGAACTCGGTAAACATCTCGGCCATCCCGTGAGGGGTATAAGTCCCGCAGGTTAAGTTCGGTTAAGGTTCCCCTGTGTTAAGGGAAGAGTGGACGTAGGACGGGTTTCGTCTGTCTTGTGTGCATTTACTTGCTTTCTTATTGCTTTACACTATTCACACAACTGAGTTTAAAAGCGCATACATATTCTAAGTTAAGCTCAGTCTGCACCAAGCAACTGATCTGATCAGGTTGACACCTTAGTCAACTGGTTGAAAACTGACTTGAGAATCTGAATTGATAAAACTGGTTTTTCACACGGGTTAAAACAAGCTTCCGCACCATTCAGTTAAACTGACAGATATCAAGCTGATCTGCCCTTAGGCACTCAGTAAGATTGAACATCAGTCTAAACGGATACACTAGCACTCTGATCGGGTAACCTGCAGTTCACACCTGATCCGCACAAAAAGTTTTGGAAGTCTATTCACCCCTCCCCTCTAGACTTCCACCCTCATAAAACCCGTTCGGGACCTACAGATTGTTTCTTGGAGAAGAAGCAAGAAAATTTCCCAATAGCCCAATAGACCTAAATTTTCGTCCCCCTCCTTATTATAAATAGGGGATGATTTTTCATCCCCACTAGAACACAAAAATTGATTTTTTTGAAAAAATATCAGCGTCGATAAAATATCAAATATTTTTGAAACGTCGACAAATTGTGTTTTCTCGAAAAACTTCAATTGTGAGTGTTTGTAATTCCATGTGTTGGAAAAATTAGAAATCCACAAAGGTGGTGCAACATAATTTTATTTTTCCCTTTTGTTAATTGTTCGCGAGCATCCTACCACCGGATTGTTGGACAAGGACGAGGGAATACTTGAGAAGGTCTTTTGGTGTGTTCGTGTGAACGGGATCCATCTTCTCAACGATTGTCACTCCGAGAGGTTCATTAACGTAAACTCCTAGCAATTCCACATGCGTAGGATTTATGTGACGAATTTGTATGCATGATTTGTTGTTGAATTATTATTTAAATTAATATAGGATTAATTCATGCTAGTAATAATTGTTAGAATTAAATTTGTATTTAAATATTCACCCCGAATAGATCCGGGCAATCTATTCCCCAACAACTGGTATCAGAGCCTCGGTTTCGGGCTCTGAATTTTAAATTATAATTTAATTCGTTGTTCATTAAATTTGAAATTGGATAGTAGAATTGCTAGATCTTTTTTGCAGGTATCCAATTGTCATGTTATTTGATGAATGATTATTTATTCATGCATATAAATTGTGGTTTTTAATTCGATTCGCTCGAATTCGTTTTGCCTCGTGAGAAAATCCACGAGTAGATTAGGATTTGTTTGATTTGATTAATGTAATAGACTAGTCTAGATCTAGGTTTATTTATTTTTTGTAAATAAATTATAACCGGATCGAGAACGAGGATGAAGAATTAAAGACTCGCCACTGCGTCTTGATGACGACGCGAGCCAAAGCACGCTAGGGCGGTCGCAAGCACTGACCGCTAAGACGCCGGCGCACGCTGGGCAAGCTTCCGCGGGCCGAAAGCCGGCAGAACTTTGGGCCGACGGGCGTATGTAGCAGCAAGATTGTGGACGCCGACGGACGATCATCGACGCGCCACGAACAATTTAATTACCTAATGCAAGCATGCGAGGACGGGCGACGGGGGAGGTAGGCGGAGCGTGTTGGAATTTATAGGCACGTAAACACTTAATACATGCGCAGCTGAAATAAACAGTTCACTAACAACGAACATATAATTGCATAAACGATTATAATAATCACAACGAGAAATCTTATAGTAACTCGAGAGCAGATTTCTCTACTATGGTATCCACGTAATCCCCAATCACGGATTTGCACGGATTTTCCAGTGTTGAATCCCGAGACAAATTTGCTAGGAAAATTCAAACTCTAGATTTTATGGAGAAAATATGAAGTGATACTGTTTTTGAATCCCAATAGCTTGTATATATAGGGAGACTTAGCTTATTTCCCAAGCTAGCCCAATTAGGGAAATAAAATCCATAATCTTGAATCAAATTAATTCCTTTTAATTTAATTCCCTAAATATAAATTTCTACGGATTTAAATGCCTTATATGAAAATCTCTACGATTTATTTCCATATACATTAAATATAATAATTAATTCCAAATTAATCTATTATTAATTACTTCTCCATAAATTAAATATTAAATCCAATTCAACATTTAATCAACCAACTATAATCCGTAAAAGGGTACTACTTGTTGTGTGACCCAATATGCCCTCATATACCGAGCGATTAGTCAAACTAACGGTCTTAATTGAACCCTAGTTAATAAATCAGACATTCTCAATATATGAGGTACGTTGCGAGAAACATGCAACTACCTGTAACTGAAATGTGGGCAATTGTGATTTCCTCCTTTCATTCACGAATACTCGATTTGTCTTGAACATGATGTTAGTGTTAGTGTTCTAGAGACAATCTATTGTAAGGACATAATACTCGATGATATTCAGTTTGATTTTATATTATAGTTCATTTAATATTAATATATGATAATACACTTGTTTGAATATTATGTTTGATTGTTTGCATTTATTCATACAAGTGTTCCCATGAGTCATTGCTGTCATTGAGGTTGTGAGAACTCAGATGACTTAAGCATGATTCTTAAATAGCCCCGATCAAGGATCATCAAGAATGTGATATTGATGATGCAATGGGGATTGGTGTGCGACCTGCATCATACTCTTAGAGAGTGTAGTAAGATCTCACTTACTACGAGATACTAGGTATCTCATGATGGATGCACAAATACCTTAGAGGGTATTTGTATACCCATCCGAGAAACTGTTTGATGTATTTCCACTATATGTGTTTACGGGTGTCTCGATTAGTGGGAGCGATGCGATACTCCTTTGACTTGAGGTCAATACGCACGACATGCGTGGAGTGATGAACTTTGACCATGACCGATGCTTGCACCCGTCTATGGGTAGATATGACTTGAATTGGGTTCATCACGAAGTGCATGTGCGTGGTAGTTGAGCCAAGAATAGGATTCATTCCTCAATGTGGATTTAGAGAGAATACTCATCTTTTCATCATAATTGGATCTAAGTCATGTGCCGATGCACATCAACTTAGACTTTGTGGCTAAGTGTGACATACATGATCAATTAGTGATTAGAGATAAATTGATTAAGTTATTTGAATAGACACTTCATCATGTTCAAGACTAATCGAGTATTCGTGAATGAAAGGAGGAAATCATAATAGCCCATGTTTCAGTTACAGATAGTTGCACGTTTCTCGCAACGTACCTCATATATTGAGGATGTCTGATTTATTGTCTAGGGTTCAATTAAGACCGTTAGTTTGACTAATCGCTCGATATATGAGGGCCTATTGGTCACACAACAAGTAGTTCCCTTTTACGGATTATAGTTGGTTGATTAAATGTTAAATTAGATTTAATATTCAATTTATGGACAAGTAATCAATAATAGATTAATTTAGAATTAATTATTATCGATATTTAATTAATTAAATAAGAATTCTCAATAATTATATTTGGAATATAATTGTAGGATATAATGTATATGGAAATAAATTGTAGAGATTTTCATATAAGGCATTTAAATCGGTAGAGATTTATATTTAGGGAATTAAATTAAAATGAATTAATTTAATTCAAGATAAGGGATTTTATTTCTCTAGTTGGTCTAGCTTGGGAAATAAGCTAAGTCTTCCTATATATACAAGCTATTGAGATTCACAAATAACTTCACTTCATATTTTCTCCATAAAATCTAGAGTTTGGATATTCCTAGCAAATTTGTCTCGGGATTCAACGCTGGCAAATATGTGCAAGTCCATAATTGGGGATTACGTGGATATCATAGTAGAGAAAATTGTATACGAATTACTGTAAGAATTTTGTTTACGTTTACTCGTATTTAATTATGCAATTAATTGTTCGTTGTTGGTGAACTGTTTATTTCTGCTCTGCATGTATTACGTGTTTATGTGCCTCTAAATTCCAACAGTAGTATCAGAGCTACATGCTCTTGATAATTACATAATTAGTTTTAATTGAAAATATTTTTTTTAAAACCGTACGGCTGCCCTTGTTTGATAAACTGCACCTATTGATAAGATTTTGTGGGATGCGTTTATTATATGGGTTATATGAATTGTGTGCTTGTTTGTTTTAATTAATTAAAACCGCACACACATCCACCCACCCACTTCATCTTTTTCGCAAGTGCTCTCCAATTTGGGTTTTTCCCAAACCCTAATTCATCGCCTATGCGCCGCCTCCTGCCGACGGCTGATGGTTGCGCTTCGTCGCTCGAGATGGCGGCTACTCAGCCGCGACTCGTGACAATTCGCCTCGCACTGCCCACGTCGTGTGGAGGCGACGCCCCCCCTTTCGAACGACGCTCGTTGGCTGTTTCAATGATGTGAGTGAATTTTGCGAGCGGCGGCGTCTCGTCGTCATCTTCGGCAAACGATTCGCACCCCTTGATAACAGCGGCGACGGTGTCTTCGACCTCCGATTCGTACCACACGAACCGGTTTGACGGAGGCGATTCGTTCGCATGCTTGGAGCGATGCGACGAAGTCGCTCTTTCAGGTGTTCGCGATGGCGGTTTGCCCCACGGGCCATCGTGCTGGTTCACTTGGGTCGTATTCACGCGGTTTGAGTCAATTGATTTCCGAAGCAGGTTGCGACCCCCTTCGCGTCGCCTATACGCGATGGCTTATGGTTTCGCTTTGCCTTGTTTTGGTTTTCCGATTGATTGTGACAAACCTGTTTGCTTATGCTTATGTTTCTGGACCGATCCCTGTTCGTTCTTGTTGACTTTTTTCGAGTGATGTTGATGAACAAATTTGGGGTTTGGAAACTGGATGTGGGTTCAAATTAGTTGGACTAATAAAATATTATATTAATAAGTTTTTGGTTGGACCAAAGTCAAATCGGATTAATTGGTTTTCGAAATTAATCTATAGGTTGGACCTAAAGTGATAATTAATTGGATTAATTATTGAAGTCTAATAATTTTAAAATTAAATTTAAAATTGGATTTTAAAAGAATTATTAAATCTCACTAAAACGCATTAGTTGAACTAATGACAAACTTAATTAATTGGATTAATTAAAGGTCAAAATATTAATAATGAATTTAATTATTAAAACTTGATTTAAAATTGGATTTTAAAATTATGGTTTAAATGATTAAACGAGTTATTAATTCCCACTTGGTTAAATTTTTTATATTCTGTTAACGCCTTTTACGTCCGCATTATAATTGTTTGGGTAGGCGGCGCCCAATACTTGTTAGTCCGTATAAAATCATGTTTGGGTGCAAGCAATAATTCTTTCAAATATGATGTAGATTAATATGTTGGATCTCGATTAAGAATTAATATCCCGCCTTTAAAACGTTCTCCTCACCAAAAATATGGTTTTCTCGTTAATTTGATAAGATGTCTTCCATCAAAAAAAAAAAAACCTAGGATTTCGATTCCAATAGTATTTAAGGCCTATAAATCTTTTTGCTTCGGATCTACATCTAATGGGACTTTTATAGGGACGTGTAATGTCATGGATTGATGGTTGTAAACCAACTTAACTTTGTTTAACTTCGCCCTCACGGGGACAAAAAAAAGCGAGGACATCGGTCGAACTAGGTTCGACAAATTAGAACTTGCGATTTGCAATTGGTTTAGAGACCTACGGTTATGTTATTGTGATATTCAAACCCTCATTTGGATTATAATAGTAGTAATGTGGAGCCTAGTCCATTATGATTTATATTAGATATAAATTAAATTTTTTTAGATGAGTGTCGTTAAGTATGTAAAAATAATGGAGACAAAATAAAAAAAAAAAAAAGGTCATGTTTATTTTGATTCTTTGAGTATTGATCATAGGAATTATGTGTTTTAATTCCCATTTTATTATATTTCTCTTGCTTAGTTGAAATGTATAACTGTTATTGATATGTGTGTTGCGAGTCGTTTTTTATGGAGAATATTATGTGGCTAATTTGATAACAACTCACAAACAAAATAAATACATGTACTATATACGGTAAATAACAATAAATTGTTGATTGGGTTAAATCGATAAATGACTACTCTAGGGGCATTCAAGCGAGGGGATGTCGATTTGCAGATTTACATACACGAAGACACCATACTTTTCATGGGGAGAACTTCCATGAAAGAAGATGATTTAGATAGTAAATATGTGAGTGCTAGGGATTTTTCTCAACGTATGAGAGTACTTGAGAATTTTTTGTGAATTCTGGAATTTTTCTGAACCGGTCTCTTGTTCTTTTTTCTTCTATTTATAGTACTTTGGCAAGCATGAGCTGGAGACTTCGTGTCTTGCAATAACTCATGTAATGCTGCCACGTTTCTAATTTCGTCTTCCTGGTTGATCTTTGCATTTACTTGTTCATAAGGCACTCTTTTGGTCGTCAAATCATCTTTTGCTCATTTGGTTGCCTGTTCGCCCCTTTGGCCATATCAATTTTATACCGAAACTCTGTCCTCATCGAGCATATCCGAGCCTTCAGGTTATCTGAGTCTTCAGGTTATCTGAGTCTTCAGGTTGTCTGAGTCTTCAGGTTGTCTGAGCCTTCAGGTTTGTCGAGCCTTGAGTTATCCGAGACTTTGGTTTATCGAGTCTTGAGTTATCTCGAGTCTTCGAGTTATCTGAGCCTTGAGTTATCTCGAGTCTTGAGGTTATCGAGCCTTGAGTTACTCGAACTTCTTGAGTTAAACTTTTACGGATTCGGACATCGACCCTCGGTCACTTGACTCAAAGTATATCGATTTCTTCTTGCTGATCGATCGGCTCGACCGATCGGGATCAATCATATCTTCGAGGATATCATCGGTCATCATGCCAGATTTGGCGAGCTGGCGAACAAACTTGTTTGGTCGGCAAGCGGCGAGCACACTTGTCCATCGAGCATGGTTATTTTTAATAGTTGAATGATACATGTGTCCCTCCAACGTGTTCAATTAAATTGAGTAATTGTATCAAACACAACAATACCCCCCAGCTGGGCCGCTTTGTTTTCATCATGGGGGCCCGACTGTTGGATATATTGAGTGGGCCTTCGTGAATGTCGTTTCGTCTTCTGTGCCGAATTCAAATTATTTTTAAAATCCGGCATCTATAAATACCTATTTTGCCGCCTTAGTTCCTTTTCCTTCTTTTCATATTCTTCTCTTTCTCTTCAGCTTCCTTCCCGTCTGAAATTTCCGGCAAGGGCTCTCTTATTTTGGCGAAGGATTTCATTCAGGTAATTATTTCATACCCTCTTTAATTCTAATTATGGCTTCTCTTTCAAGTTCTTCTGCTTCAATAGAATCGAACCACCATAGTTCCTCCTCCGCCTCTTTCTGTACAATCTCCCGTAGCGACGATAATGTGTCGGAGATGAATGCCTCGGGTTCAAGATCTCGTTGGTAAGTTTGGCAGCCGTTTGCCATTCTTTCATCGGATTCGATGATGCCCTAAATGAATTAGATAGGGATTTAGCCCGTACTGATTTTTTGGATGATTCGGGTGAAGATTTTTCGTCCCAACCCCAAACTAGGTCTAGGGTTGTATATAGTCACAATGTAAATAGGGATGATGATTATACGAGGGGGGAGATTTTGGTGGCTGAGAATGTTATTGAGTCGGACAGAGGATTTGATTTGAAAGCGAGAACACGAACTCGACATCCTGTTGGTCTTCCCCATAGCCCAACATATATGTAAGTCTGGCCTTCGTTATGATTTTGATTGGCTTTGAATAACCTCATAGGACCGGGGTTGAGAATGAATACTGGGCGAGCAAAGCTATGGCGTAATTGATGTTGATATGCTCGCCAATTGTATAGGAATTATGATACCGAAAGATGTGTTTTTCGGGCGCTTTGGTCGAGATGGATGAAAGCGAGATCGGCCTCTTGAGGGTTGTGTTCTTGTGAATTTAGACACGATGGAAGTGGGTCTTCGATTCCCACTTCATCCGACTATTACTCGCTTGCTCGTAGAATGGAACATCACCATTACACGCTAAAAAGTTCGAATGGGTGGCACATGATTATGAGCTTCTTAACTTTGTTCGGCAAAATGGTTCGCGTGTATTATCCTCTGACAGTGAGAACTCTCACATTAGTGCATTTAACTCATCGAGGGCGAACATGGATGGTTGTTATGCGGCAAATGCCAAATGCAAGGTCATTGAGGATGTCTGCGAACAAGATTCTTGATTGGAAAGAAGTTTTTTTGGTTAAATCAAGGCGATTGGAAAAGTCAAACCACGGATGTGAACGGATGCTCGCTTAGATATCCCTACGGATTTTGGGATTTCGAGAAGTAAGTATTTTTTGTGTTTTTGCTCTTCACCTTGAACCGATTTTAACTTATTCTCAATTTGAGAATTCAAATTGCGATGGACAAAGAGACCAACGATGGTTATTTCAAAGAACATCTCGGTAAATCGATCTCGAGCCTACTCGGGCGGTCGGTGAAGGCGTTGAATCTTGCCGATCAAAGGAAGAAGGGAGGATTTGTACGCGCCCACCACCATCTTGTTGTCGCTAATCCTCTTTGGTAAGAATTGTTTTTTATATTTGCAAATGTGTTGTACCCTTTGTTCGCGGTTTTCTCTTTCTTTTTAAATGTGTTCTTTTGTCTACAGCCTTTCCTAAAATCCTTTATTCTTGCTGTAAGCACCTCCGAGCATACTGAAATGGCTCGAACTAAAAGACCTCAAGAGCTTGCACGAATCTAAGCTGAGAGAGATGCCCAGCGAGCAAGTAGGGGGGAGGCGAACAAAGTGAGAAAAGTGAGCCGACCAGCGCCTGGACCAGGAGAGTCGAGTCGGCCAAAGAGGACAACTCGTTCGGTCGAGCAGGGGGTGAGCGATCAAGCTCCCTCGCCAAAGAGATCAAGGAGGGCACCTGACGAGCAGGATCCGATAGCTCAGACGAGCATCGATGTCATCGAGAGACCCCCCCTCTTGAAGCGATCAGAATGGCCGCCTCCGTGGTCGGTCCAATCGCGCAAATCGTCGAGATGGAGGTCGGTACATCTTCTCCACCTCCTGCAGGACCCCGAACTTGGACCCCTATGAACCCTCAGTTCCGGTTTCCCGAGGATAAATCATTTTTGGGATGGGACCTGCGCAAAGGCGAAACAGTGCGTTTGCTTTCGCCTATTGGAGTATTTCTTTTTCATCGATTTTGGTCGCTTTATCACGTTTGTTTGCTCGTGTGAACATGCAGGTTGAGAAGATTGGCACCTCTGATTCCAGAATTGAAAGATTATTACTGCTCTCCAAGTCCCGAGCATGTTCAGAAGGCGTGCGAGACCCCCATCCGAGCATGGACTACTGAGCTCGAAGAGGCCACTAAAGGTCCAACCCCTTTGGAAACCATGCGACTTGGCCTAGTGCGCCATGGTCAATCTTTGGTCCTTCTTGAGAAAGCTTACGCCGAGTCTGCCAATCTTCATGCCAACTACTTGGCTCTTATCAAAAACTTTGAAGAGAAGGTGAACGAAATTTGAACAAAACTCAAGATGAAGTGAAGTTGGCTCGAGGGGACAAGTATCCCTCGGCGGAGAGGCTTGCAAAGCTCAAGAGGATGCTCGTCAAGCTCGGGAAGATGCTTGCCAGGCAAGGGAAGAGCTAAGCCTTTCTCAGGAAGAGGTGATCGACATTAGGAGAGTTCAAGATGAGATGAATGTTGAGCTCCGTAAACTAAGAACTGGCATTGAGACCGTGGAATGCAAAAATAGTTTGTTCGCCCAACAACTCCTCACTGCTGAAGAGATCAACACTCGTTTGGGTCTTGAAAATTTAAAATTGCACACTGAGGAGTATGTTGATTCCATGTCGAATTTCTCTTATATATGCGCCTTTGTCGATGCCATCCGTTCTGCTAGACACAAGCTCGCTGCTGAACAGATTGCCCCGCTCATATCCCATTTTGAGAAGTACCTGATTGATAACCCCCCGGATCGCAATCTTCCAATATCTGATTTGAGTGATCTGTGAGATTTCTCCAATCTCTCTGATGAGATCGAGATTGATGATCCTATTTTGGATGAGGAAGATGGTTCGGATGCGAACATTGATGATGTTGTCGATCAAACTCACCGAGCCGAGCACGGGTTCGATCAGTCTTGAAACTAACAAAAGGTGCCTCCCAAAGTCGAAAGCGAGAATGTGCTTTCGATGAGCAAACCTAGGCGCGATGATCTTTGGAGGAGTTGCTCTGAAGGGGCCTAGCAAATCGGCAGGATTTGCTCGATACATCGCTTCCGCCTACCCCCAATAATGAATTTGTTCCTTAATTTTGCTTTTTGTTTTGCTGAACAATTTCTTCTGAACTATTGTGTAATTTTTGTCTTCTTCTTTCTTGTCTGAACAATTTTGCTGTTGAATGGTTAAATTTGCTTGTTGAACAATTTTCTCTAACCTGATCGTCGAGGATGAATTTTGTTACTGATGAACGACTGATGTTTGTGTTGCTTGATGTTTGTTTTGCTTTCTAGTTTATGCCTCTTTTTTTCTGAATGAATTCGAACATGATCTGTGTCTATGTTCCACCCTGACTTCTTTGGTTTTTGATTGTCTTATTGAGGTGCAATCAGGTTGATCGTCTTATTTAGTTGCGACCAGATGGGTTAACTTATATGCAACCCCCCCTTTCTTGTTTCTTGATCATCTTATTTAGGCGCGATCACTATTCGTACTAAACTCGTCTTATTTAGCTGCGACCCCGTACTCATCACACGCTTTACTCTGGTATCTGTAAAATCTGAGTCGTCTTATTTAATTATTTGATGTTGCGTACTCATCACTAGCTTTTTTCTTGTATATCTGGTGTCTGTTGTTTTCGTCGGTGAACATAAACTTCGGCTCGTTCGTCTTTGTTCTGGTCATCCGGCTTAGGTGCGACCTCTGATAGGCTTCAACTAGAAAAACTTAACAAACAAAAATGTTTTTGCAACACGTTGTATTCTATTACAACCTTTACATTTGAAG
>JBBCBC010000033.1:17038096-17166093 GCA_037126765.1 Stenogyne calaminthoides | reverse complement strand
AATTTATAAACCATATTATATCCGATTATTATGCAAAAGATGGAATTACTCATGAAACATCACCGCAAAGGACCCCTCAACAAAATGGTGTTCTTGAAGAAGGAATTACGGGACTCTGAAAAAGAAATTGCAAGGACAATGATAAATGTCGCATTTTCCTAAAAGATTTTGGGTTGAAGCCGTATCAACACCTGCATGCTATTCCACGTATCAGATCCATCTTGACCCAAGAGTCAAGGCAAAACACCTTATGATCTTTGGAATGAAAGAAAGCCTCTTGTTTCTTTCTTTCGTGTGCTTGGTTGCAAGTGTTTCATACACAATAATGGTAAAGAACAGGTTGAAAACATTTGATAGTAATCTTGATGAAGGAATATTCTTAGGATATTCTCAAGTCATAAAAGCTTTCGAGTTTACATTTGTAGGACTCTTATTGTGGAGGAAACACTCATATTTTTTTTTGATGAATCTACTTGTGTTCGGAAGAAACATGAACATGATGCGAAGAACCGACACCAAGAGGATCACCAGATTAAGCCCGAAAAAGAATGACAAAACATCCATCGAACCCCGAAAAGAAGAAGTGGGTCACCATCTATGATTGGAGTGACTTCGGACTCGAGATAAAGAAGTTCAGGATGGAACTCAGGATGGTGAGACTCAGGATGGAAAGTCTTCACTGAAGGAAAACCAACACACTGAAGGCGACAAAACGAGCAGACACCGATTCGGACTGGGTATGTGATCTTTAATGAAGATGTGGTCACGGTGAGGCAAATTCTGAATCTATCAACCAAAGGGGAACAAATGTCTCCATAATGTTAAATAGAATTTCGAGGAAGATGATTTCCTTTCTCCTTTGTTTGGTCCCCCGAAGTTTATTGAACTAACTGAACCTAACATTTCAAATGTTGTGGATACTATTGAAGGGGGGACATCTAGAAGAAGATGGTTAGATAGTCATCCTACAAGTCATATTGTGGGTGATCTAACTGAAGGTGTCAAAACAAGAAGGTTCCATGGTGAGAGTGCACTATTCTACTGCTTCCTATCAGAGAAAGAGCCTATTGAGATTGATGAAGCTCTACAAGATTCTCATTGGATTACTGCTATGCAAGATGATCTGAATCAATTCTCAAGGAATGAAGTATGGGAGCTAGTGGATAGACATGAAAGGCACAATGTTATTGGAACCAAGTGGGTATTTAAGAATAAAAGAGATGAGAACAACAACATTGTAAGAAACAAGGCAAGGCTAGTTGCACAAGGTTATTCCCAAGAAGAAGACTTGGATTATGATGAAACCTTTGCACCTGTTGCAAGACTAGAAGCCATCAGATTGTTTCTTGCATATGTTGCCCACATGAAGTTCACAGTCTATCAAATGGATGTGAAAAGTGCATTTCTGAACGGTGTACTTAAGGAAGAGGTTTATGTAGAACAACCTCCTGGTTTCAGACAGAATGACCAAGTTTACAGGCTCAGAAAAGCCTTGTATGGTCTTAAGCAAGCACCCAGAGCATGGTATGATACTCTTTCTCAGTTTCTTACTGACCATGGTTTTGTCAAAGGAACTGTTGATAGAACATTGTTCAGGATAGAAGATGGGGAAGATATCCTACTGGTTCAGATATATGTTGATGACATCATTTTTGGATCTCCAAACCATCAGTTGTGTGAAAAGTTTTCAACACTGATGAAAGGCAAGTTTGAGATGTCAATGATGGGAGAGATGAATTTCTTTCTAGGTCTTCAAGTGAAACAATCATAGGAAGGAATATTCATCAACCAAGCAAAGTACACCGTAGATCCGATTGCAAGTATGGTGTAATAGAGTGCAATGCAGTTAGAATTCTATGAATACTAACTACAAGATGGATCCGATTTTCAAGGCAAATCAAGAAGTCATACCGATTATAGAGGAATCATTGGATCATTGCTCTATCTCATGACAAGTAGGCCGGATATAACATTTCTTTGTTGGGATATGTGCAAGATACCAAGCTAATCCTAAGCTAGTCACATGGATATTCGCCAAAAGATCTTGAAGTATCTTAAGGCATGATGAATAGAGGATTATGGTATCCGGTGATGATAACCTTGAATTAACCGTTACTCGGATCGATTATGGAGGTTGCAGGATTGTGAGAAGTCTACTACAGAACTTGTCAATTTCTTCGAAGGAAGTCGATATCTTGGTTTTGGAAGAAAGCGGACTCGAGAATAACCAAGACTATCGGGTTTGAATACACGGCTGCGAAGAAGTCATTGTGCTCGATTCTTTGGCTCAGACAACAATTAAGGGATTATAAAGTTGTAGCCAATGAAGTACCAATATTTTGTGATAATAATAGTGCCATTGTTATTTCACAAAATCCGGTATTGCACACCAGATGCAAGCATGTGGATATCGGACATCACTTTATCGAGATCATATAGAAAAGTACATCGGGATGGAGAAAATTCATCTTGATAAGTAGAGTCGATATCTTGACTAAACCTTTCATTTGAATCAAGATTTCAGAACTATCGATTGAATTCGGGATGTTGGATCCAGGTGTATATAGTAAATCTGAGAAATTGAAGGTTTTCAGATGCATGAAGTTTTCTCAAAATTCTACTGAGAAACTCAGGATGAAATTGGAAATCTTCGAATCGAAGTCTCAAGAAACTCGAGTTCTTGAAGGTCAATTACTTCGTTGTTATCTTCGAACCCATTCAAGATTTCAAGATTATCATCTTGACATTTTATCAAGATCAATACTCAAGAAGAAAGGATAGAGGGAAATTAGTCTGAAGAAGTAATGACTCTTGCGACTCATTTATTGCTTAAGTGAAACTCAGTAATCATTTGCAATAAATACAAAACACCTGAAGAATGTTTTTGGGCGGGATCTTTGAAATTCCTAAGAAGGTCAATAGTCATTAAATGCTCTGTTGCTTTTAATCACCAATGAGGATATTTTGGCGGCTTACTTTTCGGAGGATCGACCTTTCGCATACTCGATTAATCGTGGATTAATCTTAACCATTGTTTTTCACCAAACCGGTACGATTTCCCACGATCTCGAACTATATATTCTTTGAGAAGCCATTCAAGCCAATTTTATTAAACCCTTCGTTCCCAAAATCCTCTGCAAAATAAAATCCCTCTTTTACCTAGAAAAGCTTCAATCCTCCAAACCCTAAATCTTCAAATCTCAAAATGGCTCCTACCATATTCGACAGATTAGCCGAGATAAATAAGCCATGGTATGAATACGTGGTTTCTCTGGAGAGTACTTCCAATGCCAAGCACGAAGAAGAGGCGCTCCATTTGATTCGCGAAGCAAAATCGATTGAATCTAATCATGAACCGACCGGGAGGCGGAATCTTGTCATGAGGTAATAGAGTTCGTCTCTAATATGAAATTAGATGAGGATGATTGTATTGAGTCCAAGATTTCTATTTCGCATCTTGAACATTCATTGAAGTATATGGATTTTGTTCGAGAACTATATATTGTTCCCAAGAATTTGAACAACTTTTTTGAGTTGTGCGATAGGGGAGATGATCCCTCATTGTATATGTTGGGACGGGAGCAAGAGTATCTTGATGGGATTACTGAGAATCCTGTTAAGTTTGAAGCAACTCTGCATAAGCGGCATTTAAAGCCGAAATACAGAGTGTTGATGGATATTGTGGGTAAGTGCATCATGAGCCGATCTGGAAGCTTTGAACAGATCAGCACTCCCAAACTCCGACTGATGGCGGCGATTGAGGACTCACCCACCAAGGAGTTCAACTGGCTGAAGTATCTGATCAAGGTGGTGAGTGAGCAAGCCAAGGTCATAAAAAGGGAGGATAGCGTAATATCGATCAAAGCAGGATCTCCATGCCACCAAAAAATAGCATTTATTTTGGAAATGTGCGAGAAGGAGGAGGATATCTTTGCGAACTCTACTCCATTCCCTAAGTCCAAAGTAATGTTCAAGCCCATTGCTGCAAAGAGGACTATCAAAGGGAAGAAAGAGAAAAAGGTGGAATCACCGATTCTGGGTCATTAAGAAAGCCAACAAAACCAGGGGAAGGTTTTGTCAAAAGTTTAAGAAGGAGCAGGTGAGAAATTGAAGAAGAAATGACCCTTGCTTCCAAAGCGAAAAAGAATGGTGGTTCTCACCGAGGAGGAGGAGGAGAGTGAACTGGAGAGATTCAACCCGAGAGCCAAGAAGCTCGTGAATCGCCTTTGCAAGTAAGGCTCAGTTATCTCAAAGGCACAGGAGCGATCGAGGAGCAAGTCTTCCGAGGTTCTTGAGACTATTAAGTTCTCGACAAGTTCTCCCAAGAAATCTTTCAGGACCTCGCCAGACCAGAGAATGTCTCAGATTCCTCCGAGGAAGTGCCCACTAATTCTCAGAGTAAACTGCACTCCTAATCGAGGGAGGCGCCACTGCACTTCGTAACCAAGCCAGATTCGACCGAGGAGTCAGCTCGCCCAAACCTCGTAAAATTGCCGAGCCTCGAGTGTTGAATGTTGATGAGCTCCCCGAGTGATCTCTTATTTGATCTTTCAGCAGATCTTTCCACTGAACCTGAGAGCCTGATGCTCAAGAAAGGTGAAGCTGAAGAGACCGAATGGCGAAGCAAGGGGGAACGGTTCATTCTTGACCGCTACCCTGAGCTTAGCTCATTCCCTGACCTCCAAGACATCTTCTTGATTGAGGTCAACGGTCTACATCCTCAACCAGACTCTTCCAGAAAGCTCAACATTGCTTCATTTAGAGGCGAAGACTGGTGGAACGAGGAAACAACTTTTCTCACTGAATTCTCAGGATTCAGAAAAACCAAGCTTAGGATGAAAATCTCTGACTTTGATGAGTTGGTTAAAAGGAAGGTTGCTGAGAGGAAAGTTACTGAAGTTGGTGCCCCGAGCTCCAAAGACAAATCTCAGGATGGGGACCAACAAGGGGATGATGAGAGTCAATCTCAGAAGGAGAAAGACTCAATCGATCGCGATCAGTCATTGTTGAACATCCTCAGACTGAGGTTAGCCTTCAAGTAACTTTTGGCACTATTAACAATTATGCCAGGATTACTGAAGTACCTATCTTTAAATTTGTAATGTCTCGATACGCGCATCGAGGCTCGGGTGGACACCTGGCTCGTGGTGAATCCTGCACTCAGATCAGCCCAGTTCCCAGGCAAACTAAGGTTCAGTTCAGACTTCGGGATGAGATGAACAACTGCAACCCGTGAGGCACATCACATCAGATATACTCCTGAGATTGATCTCACCCCGATGATGGAGAAGTTGGAGAAGGTTGAGTCAATCCTGAACAAAGTTGCTCAGCTCGAGGAGGTATTGGCCAACCAAACTCAGAAGATTGAAAGCTTGAGTTCTTCTTGGCGGTCTTTACTTCGGGATACTCGACGTAAAAGTCGACCTCCATGGAAGGAAAGTTAGAAGAAAAGATGGAGGGGTCAAGGCTGGGCTTAATGCTCGAGTCAAGGTAAGCATCGGGCTTGAACTCAAATTCTTGAAGCAAAGTTGGTAGAGAAGAATGAGATGCTGGTAAAGAATGCTGTTGAGGAAATGAGCTTAATGCTCATGGCCAAGATGACAGATATGTTCAACGAAGCTCTCTCTAGCCAATTTTCTCATCTATCTGAAGAATTTCTCGATTGGCGAAGAACCACCTTAGGAGGCTCGAGGAGGAGCAAGATCAGATGGCAGGGGAGGTGCGGAGTGTCAGTAAAGAACAATATCATATGGACACAGCACTCTCCAGGCTTCTACCAGAGTATGGATTCAAGAAGGGGGAAAGACCCGGAGCTGATCTCAAGAAGTTATTGGATCAAAATCTGAAAGGCAAGACGATCAAGGAAGCTGAAAAGAAAATAGTTGCCGAAGCCATGAAGGAGATTGAGGCCACTGAGAAACTGAAGTTTAAGAAGGTGGAGAAGCCAGTCTACACTCAGGTTTCAGGAGAAACAATGCAAGAAGTTGCTATAGAGAAACTGGGTGGTAGAGGAAGAATTGGAACAAGCCTAGCTGGTGCTGAAATGCCCATCAAGAGAAAGGTTGTGGCGATGGAAGAGCCTGAGGGCAAAAGAGCAAAGGCTTCTAAGCCAATTCAGAGAAAGCTGATGCTGGATATTGAAGAATCTGAGGTTGAGCCAAAGAAGAAGGTCTTCAATACCAGAAGTGCTCTGAAAACACTCCAAGTTGAACAAGCTAAAAAGACTGTTGCTTTTGTTTCTGGTGTACCAGTGATCAGAAAGAAGGTAGAAGAAGAGCAGAAGAGAAGGAGTGGTTTCAAAAAGTTCGCGAGCAAGAGGAGAGGGAACACAAAAGCACATAAATGGCCGCATGTTGACAAATGGATGCCAATCCAGTTCAACGATGCATGGTAAGAAATCAAAAGAACTTTTTGGTTCTATTATGATGTGCTCAGAGAATGGAGAGGGGAGAGCTCAGATCCCAATGAGGCTATCATTGACTATCTCCTGACCTTTTATCCGAAGTCTCTTCAAAGCTGGATAAATCTTGCGGATGAAGGAAAGGTGCAGATAACCGCCCCTGAGTATGACATGTTCAGGATAATCTTGATCGTTGAGTCAGGATTCAGTTTTAGAGTATTCAGGATGTTATCTGCAAAATGTATAACAAGAGATATAGATCAAGGTTAGATCAAGATTCAAGAACTCAAGAAGTTTTCAAGAAACCGGTTTCAAGATGAAATGTAAGTTTCAAGTTTTAGTATGAAATCGAGAAATCAAGACTCGAGAAATCGAGATATCAAGACTCAAGAAATCGAGATATCAAGACTCAAGCAGGAAATCGAGATATCAAGACTCAAGATGATGAAACTTCAGAATCAAGACTCCGCCAGGAAGACTCAAAAGGATATCACCAAGATATTCAGAAGACGCCAAGACTCGTAAGACGCTTAAAGACTCGTAAGAGGTCAAGACTCAAGACCTTCGCCAAGACTCGTAAGACGCCAAGACTAAGACCAAGACTCGTAAGACGCCAAGACTCAAGACATCAAGACTGTAAGACCCTCAAGACTCGTAAGACTCAAGACACAGAAGATCAAGATCAAGAATATGAAGGTACGTAATTATCAAGTCTCAAGAATGTAATGAATGCTCGATGATAAACTCAATGTTCTAAGGCACTGAAAATATCTATCTGAAAGATGCAATACTGAGAAGATCGCGATTCCTTAGAAAAATAGATATTGCCCAAGACATTCTAATGCAGACAAAAGGAACTAAGACAAAGTGTTGTTAAGGTTATATCACTCAGAGATTGTAACCAAAAAGAGTCGTTGAGTTGTCTACCTTTAACTGGAGACAAAAGTCAAAAAGAGGAAGACAAAGATCGCACCATACTAACATCGACAAATGACAAAGTCAAAAAAGATGTCAGAAGTACTAAGTTCCAGACTGCAAAAAGTGATGACCGGCTACATGAAAGACTATTGCCTAAAACATGTTAGGGAGTGTCAAACCCTAAATATAGCCGTTTCTCACACACCATAAGAGGAAACTCACGAAGCTATCTCTACCAACGGATAGTTTTTCAAGAGTGACCTTGGTGTATGCCTATAAATACTTGTGACCCTCTACATTAAAAGGTTACGGGAAATTTTTAAGCAACTCAAGAGCTCAAACTTATTATTGCAAGTTGAAGCACTCGAAAAACCAAGAATTTCCCAAGTGCTTTAAATTGAAGAGAGCTCATTCCACTAAGCCTAGCTTGATAAGATATATCCAAAGCTTAGTCGAGATATCCTAGCCTTTGCATTGTTCTTTATTGTAAAGGATATCTCATCCTAGTTGGAAACCAACCAAGAAACCCCCAAACCCTTTGTAAGGTAGTTTGAGTGTGATTGTTGGTGAGATTGGAGTTGTAAAGAGTAAGTAAACTACATTGAGGTAGTCATAAAGCTCTAGAGAAGAAGTGAGTAATCTATCTTGGATATACAGAAAGCTTGTGTGAGTTTTGAGTTAGTAAACTACAGAGGTAGTCAGAAAGCTCAAAATAGAAAGGTTAGTAAACTACAAAGGTAGTCAGAAAGCCTTAGGAAGTGATTAGTGAATTTCTCTGAAGAGATCGGGGAGAGTGGGACGAGGAGCTTGAGTCTCGAACCACTATAACTTCTTTGTGTTCTTTGCTTTTCTGTTTGGGCTTGATTTATCTGTTGCATTACTTTGTTTTGAAAGCATATTTTCACTGATATTTCAGTTGGAATCAATCCACTGGAAGTTGCATATAATTGAATCACAGCCTAATCACTATTCCATTAAAGGAAGATTTTCAGCAAAAGCTTAAAAATAGTATAAACTAAACCAACCATTCCGCATATCCGTAAATTTAGAACAAATAGTTACTAAACTGAACTTACTCTTCGAGGCTTGATGAAGTTAGTTATCTCGATCCAAGCAACTCGAGGATCCCGAAAAACTTCGAGGACTCGATTGGGATTATCTAAGGTATCCAAAGCACTCGGGATCCTTTGTCTCGGGTAGACTTTGACTCAGAGCGATTTGTGCTTCTCGGGGACCAAATCATCGTGACAACGACCTCAAGTGACCTTAGTAAAGAAAAAAGTTTTAAAATCATCGAACACGTGTATTCCCCGCCATACCGCGTGTAAGACTTCGTTGCTTGGGACCAACGGTTAAGCTTCACGTTGCACTATCCTCACATTTTCAGAGAGTTTCATGCTTCTCGGAGAGGTCATTGAACTTAGTTACGATCGGTGAATCTCTTGATGAGATTTCTCTAGTTTTTGATTAGGGTCACTATCAACTTCTCTTTCAATGAGAGTTGTACTTTCAGAACATCCAGTTCATCAGTAGCTCCCATTAATTGAGAAGTGATTTCAGTATTGCTAGAGTCTTTCCACTTAAGATTTTCAGCTTTCAGTTCTTTGTTACGCTCTTGAGTTTCATTTAGCAGTTCTTGTAAAAGCGGCATAGTCCTTCATCGGACTCTCAAAAGAATCCATCGAGGTCAAACGGAACATTTTACGGTGGAACTTGATAACTCTTTCTTGTGCTAGTGTAGGAGCAACAACAGAGAAAGAAAAGTTTACCTCCTCAATAGCCATTAGACAGATGTCATCACTTTCACTGTCTGAGAATATTTCATCTGAAGAGCTAGATCCTTCCTCTGAATGTTCTTCTTCTGCAACCATGGCTTTCTTGTTGGAGAACTTCTTGTCTCTTTTAGCTTGCCTTTCTCTTCTCTCCTTAGCTTTTCAGTGCGGACAATCATCTTTGAAAATGACCTTTCTTCGGCGGTTATAGCATCTGTTGGCATCATCATCCTGATCACTTTCTTCTTTAGACTTTGAGTCTTTCCTTTTGGATGAAGATCCCTCAGCTTTCAGGTCTTTTCTCTTTTCAGTTGGTTTGTCCTCAGCTTTCTTCTGGTACCTGTGATTCCTGTAATAGTTTTTATATTTTCCATATCGACTATTAAGCCTTTCAAACCTCCTTGCCATCAGTGTTAGCTTATCCTCAAGCTCATCCCGATTCTTATGAGGAGTTCTCGAACTCTCTAGTTTTCTGAGTTTTATCCTTGGCTTTGAAAGCGCACATTTTTACTAGATGATGAATCATCTTTCTTTGTCGACTTTCTTAGATTTTTTATCAATTACTTAACTCATAAGCCTTTGACTCCGAGAAGACTTCTTGGTATGTCATTGAATTAATGTTTTTTGGTGTTTTCAATCACCCTTCGCATGAATATCCCATTTCTTAAAAAGACCTCTAAGAATTTTCAATGCAACTTCTCTCTGTGGATATCTCTTTCCAAGTGCATTCAGATCATTCATAATGCTAGTGAATCTGACTTCCAATTTGTCTATAGTTCACCATCTTCCATTTCAAAACTATCAAACTTTCCAATGGCAACTGAAAGTTTGTTTTCCTTGATATGATCGTGCCTTGGCACATTCTGACTAGTGTATCTCAAATTTCTTTTTAAAGATTACGGTGAGAAATCATTCCCATCATACCATCATCAATTGTCTTTGTATATAGTGTGTCTTTAGCAATATAGTTCAGATTAACTAACTTCCTCTCCCGGGAGTAAGTTGGTCATCGGACTTAGGAAATTCTGTTATGGGATCATTTCTCTCATTTTCTGTTCCTCTGGGATTCACCACAGTAAATTGGAATGACCCTTCAGAGACCACTCTCCACATTCGTTCATGTTTAGAATACAAGTGAGCCTGCATTCTCAGTCTCCATAAATCATAGTTTCTCATCGAGAACATGGGAAGTTTCTTAGAAGACATTTTATCTAAGTCTTTTAAGATTTCAAAGAAATAAGATCCTGTTCGGATAGACCACAAGTATTTTAGCAAATAAGACTTTGGTCAACAAAGAAAGTGGTCAAGTTGAACCTTTGCTCTCGATACCACTTGTTGGTCGGTGCAAACGAGTCTTACACGTGTATGGGGGAATCAAGTGTTAGGTGTTTTTAAAACTTTTTTTCATCGAGGTCACAGGTAAGGTTGTCACGATGATTTGGTCCGAGAAGACAAATCGCTCTCGAGTCAAAAGTCTACGAGGCGGTGATCTCGGCTGCTTTCAGATACCTCGGATAATCCCAACTAATCCACGAGTTTTGGAGATCCTGGGTTGCTTGGATCGGATAACTAACTTCTTGAACCCTCGGAAAGAGTAAGTTAGGTTTGGTAACTATCTGGTCTAGCTTTCGGATGTCGGAATGGTTGGCCCTTAGTTTATACTGCGTTTTAAGCTTTGTTGAAAACCATCCTTTTAATGGAATAGTGATTACATTGTGATTGATTATATGAAACTTCGGTGGATTGATTCCAACTGAATATCGGTGAAAATATGCTTTCAATTCAAAGTAATGCAACGGATAATCAAAGCAATCTGAAAGCAAATAACACAACCAAGTTATAGTGGTTCGAGACTCAAAGCTCCTACGTCCCTCTCTCTGCGATCTCTTGGAGAAATTCACTAATCACTTCCTAAGGTTTTTCGACTACCTATTTCATAGTTTACTAACCTTTCTATTTTGAGCTTTCGACTACCTCGTAGTTTACTTACTCAAAACACACACAAGCTTTTACGATTATCCAAGATAGTTTACTCACTTCTTCTCTAGAGCTTTTCGACTACCTCAATGTAGTTTACTTACTCTTTACAACTCCAACTCACCAACAATCACACTCAAACTACCTTACAAAGGGTTTGGGGGTTTCTTGGTTGGTTTCCAACTAGGATGAGATATCCTTTACAATTAAGAACAATGCAAAGGCTAGGATATCTCGACTAAGCTTTGGATATATGTTATCAAGCTAGGCTTAGTGGAATGAGCTCTCTTCGATATAAAGCACTTGGGAAATTCTTGGGTTTTCGAGTGCTTCAACTTGCGATAATAAGTTTGAGCTCTTGAGTTGCTTACAAATTTCCCGTAACCTTACAATGTAGAGGGTCACAAGTATTTATAGGCATACACCAAGGTCACTCTTGAAAAACTATCCGTTGGAAGAGATAGCTTCGTGAGTTTCCTCTTATGGTGTGTGATGAACGACTATATTTAGGGTTTGAGACTCCCTAGCACGTTTTAGGTAAACTGCTTTTCATGTAGCTGGTCATCACTTTTTGCAGTTTGGAACATAGTACTACTGATCGCGTCAGAAGACAACCTAGCGGATCCATTCACAAAGGGTCTGCCTCAGAACACATTCGAGAGACATGTGGAAGGAATGAGTGTCAAGACTGTTGTCAATCTTCTTTGAGTATAAGTGGGAGATATTATTAGGTTCGTGTAGGTGACATTAGATGTCACGCATTAGGAACTACATGAGATATGCTGTAGTATTCTTAAAAGCAGACTTTGAGTATAAGTGGGAGATTGTTGTATACTGGAAAGTATGCTTTTACTTTGTATAACCAAACTGAATTTCTGTCTTATTTACTGAAATAAATTATTTATCACTGATGCTTTAAATATCATTGAATGTTACATATATTTACTGCATAACTGTTCAATAAATAGTATGTGTTACATTGTAGTTAATTTAGTGATATCATATCACAGAAGATTAAATTAAAAGTCCCTTGCAACTAAAAGTACACCGTTCACGACTTAGATGGAAATGAACAATCCATCGTGAAAGGTTGAAGTGTAAAGCTCAGATTGACTTGTCTTGACCAAGAGATTACACTAGTGCATGACTGATGCACTGAATAGGACCTACAGGAGGATAAATTCTTCAGCACTGAACTAGGAAGAATTAGACCTCAGTGGTTCGTTATTTCTTAATCTTCGTCCCTTAAATAGGATAGTGTGTTGTTAGTAACTATTGCTTTGACTTGTACCGGGTAGAGAATCAATGAGATTCAATACTTTATATCTTGGGCAATATTATTGGTCACATACGATTGCTAAGATTTAATACGAAGAATCGTGTGCAAGTACGCTTGTTCGATTTGCCCCCTTGGGAGGTTCATAAGATTTATCATACCAAATCTTGCAAGTGGAATTAGTTTCCGGTATGGATAATAATGTTGAACCTTTCCTTGACCAAGGACAAAAAAATATTAATTAATGGAAAGTTATTTCAGTGGCTTGAATTAATTAATGGGCTAGATAATCTTAAATACGGGAAATAATAACCGGGAGCCATATTAACAGTAATATGGGTTAAGATGGATAGTGCAATATTAATTATGTAGTGAGATTAATTAATATTTATGGGCTTGAATAATATTGTGGCTCAACATTGATAATTCAAGATCCATTGGAAGGTCCAATCTTAATTCTCCTAAAGGCCCCTCAAGTAGCCAAAACATAAAGTCCAATAACCGAAAAAGGTGTTTGAAAATAAAATAAATTATGTTGCCTATTTTTCCTATTTTTCAAAAATAGAAAATAAAAGAAGGAGAAAGATTTTCTTTGAATTTTGTTATGGAATGAATATAAGTATTCTTGGAATACAAGATTATCTCATTAAATTCAAGAAATCTCCCAATTGGTTATTTACTATGAAATTTTTGAAAATTTTGAATAATTAAGGGAAGAAAAGATTTTCTTGAAAAAATATTATGGAAGATATGTATTCTTGCAATACAAGTATATGTCATAAATTCAAGAAGATCCAAATCTTAGTTTATTTTCTCTTAAAATTTCAAAATATCCCATAACAAGAGGAGTTGAGATTTTTGTGGAATATTTTAATTATGGAGAAAAGAATATATGAGATATATTCAAGATTTCTTGGAGATCAAGAAAAAGATTTTCCCATATTATTTTTATCCCAAAATTTCGACCAACCCCCTCCCTCTATAAATAGGGGATGATTCTTTCATCCCCAGCGGCAATTCCATGTGTTGGAAAAATTATAAATCCACAAAGGTGGTGCAACATATAATTTATTTTTCCTTTTGTTAATTGTTCGCGAGTTTCCTTCCACCGGATTGACAAGCAAGGACTTGGGAATACTTGGGAAGGATTTTTGGTGTGTTCGTGCCAACGAATTCCATTGTCATTCCAAACAGGTTAGTTCACATAAACCCGTAGCAATTCCGCATGCGTAGGATTTATGTGAACTGTTTATATACATGATTTGTTGTTGAATTATTATTTGAATTAATATAGGATTAATTCATGCTAGTAATAATTGTTAGAATTAAATTTATATTTAAATATTCATCCAAAATAGATCGGACAATTAATTCTCCAACACTCCTCTGATGAATACACCACTTTTAAGATTAATACACTATTAATAAACTCCCAAAATTGCCCCCTCCCTCCTTTACTCCTTTTTTGAACCAGCATACACCTCCATTCTTCAAAAAAAAACAAAAAACCCTACGCCTTCCACCTGCAACGCCTCTGCAACACATTCTGCCCACGCCTTCCACCTGCAACGCCTCCACCTTCGCCGCCTCTGACACACATTCCGGACGACGCCGCAACGCATCTCCCGTCGCTCCTCCTTCTATCGTCTGCAACACATTCCGGACGACGCCGCAACGCATAGCCACCGTCGCTCCTCCTTCTACCCAAAGACTGGCAAGAGGTTAGTTTTATTTACACCATTCTTCTCCCTTGCAGCATAAACCTCTATGAGAGTGACCATTAGATTGATATACAGATCAACAGAATTATGGGTGTGTGAGTACACATTAGAGAGAGGCAGGAAAAATATATACAAGTATAAAATGATGCTAAGAATTTACCTCCTTTAAGTCTTTCTATTTCACCATAGAGATCCTTGATAAGAATTGATTTCATCATTTTTTATTCACCTACAAGTGAAGGGGATATATGTAAATATATCATTATTCTAAAAGGGCTGTTCTGCAAAAGAAAATTTAAATGAGTAGAAACTGATTGAATGTTTATCAATTATGAATTTGGGATGAATGATTCGAATTAGAAAATTGAAAAATATAGTATTATCTTTTCTACTGCAGTGGTATAAATGAACTAGATGCAAACTACACATACTAACGGCAAGAAACTAATGAAAAATTAGTGTAGGGAGATTTCTAAATTTTATTATTAATTGATATCACTTGATCTGTTTGGAGAAATTTAAAGTCCTATGCTGGAAGCTTCAATAAAAAATAAATTGAATATGTTTGGAGTTTTTGGGAGAATAAATTGAATTGATGTTTGGAAAATAAATTTCCAAGTTCTGTGTTTTTGCAAATAGAGGAATAATGCTTCTTACTCTCAATTAATGTTAACCAAAATGAAAGCTATATTGAATTGAATATGTTTGGAGTTTTTGGGATAATAAATTAAGAATCAATGTATATGAAAATTGATGTTTAGGAGGAAACATATTAGTTTTGGCTTGCTATATTTGTGGGAATGAGTTGAGGAAAATACTTCGGATAAATTATAATTATACATAGCTAAGTAATTCTTATCTTCTAGTTCTAAACGCAAACATTCAATGCATGACAATGATACCATGTTACTAATTGGAATTACCTACCTAAAACTTCTTATCTTGATATACATAAATGTTTGATACATAAATTTTTAGTTGTTTGTCTTATGCCTCAAATTAGTTAACTTGTATGGTATTCTGGATAATCATATCAAGCCTGTTTCCCCTAAAACGTAATTATAGCATGTGCCAAAATTTGCATCTCTGTCAACTTATTTGTAAGAATTTAGTATTAATTTGAGTTTAAGGTAACAAATTAAAGAGATAACATTTAATGACAAAAATATTTGTGTATTTTTTCAGATAAGGGAGAAAGGGTTGTACCTACAGCTTCAAATAGAAGAAAAAAGGCAGGGAATGAAGTCAATGCTCCACCAAAGGCTTCTAATAAAAGGAAAAAAAAAATTGTGAATGAATCAAATGTTCCCATTGAACCACAAGAACCGGAACCACAGGTGACACCTGAAGCAACTGCATTTGAAGTTCATACATCTGAAGATTCTTCCTATGATAACGATGAGGAAAATAGAGAGGAAGAGGGATCGAAAGAGAGAGAAGAAAATCCCTAAGAAGTAGTTGTAGAAGATAGTGATATACCAGAAGAAATTCAACTACCCTCTCCTTCACTTTTTAATGACTTCGAAACTCATGTGGCCAGCTACGTATATCGGAATATTGAGCGATGTGTGTTGAGGTGTCACTCTCATGTTGGCCAACTTCTATGTTGGAAGGTGGACAGAGACGATGATAATCTTCAATGGAGGTCGATATTTAGACCATCAAAGTTGCTTAAGGCTAGGGTTGGATCTTACAAGAATCTTAATAAGAATTTGATTTAAGCCTTTGTTGAGCGATGGCACCCAGAGACGAACTCTTTTCACTTCCCTTTTGGAGAAATGACCATCACTCTCGATGATGTCCATAGCCTTACTGGTTTATCGGTTGATGGTCTCCCCGTGCAGCCTATGAATGAAGAGAAACAGAAAGGAATATATTATTTGATGAATCTATTGGGTAGAACAAGAGAAGAAGCAATTGAGGCAGTTGGTGGTGGTGAATGTGGGTCATCTGTCAAAACTTCATGGTTGTGTGACACTTTTGCTGGCCTCATGAAATCCAAAAATGAAGATGAGGTTATGTATTCAGCTAGAGCCTATGTGTTGTACATATTCGGGACCACCTTGTTCGTGGATAAGAGTGATGGTCTTGTCAATTGTTCGTGGTTGCAATACACTGAGGATATGACAAAATTTTCTGAATATGCTTGGGGAGCTGCGACACTTGCCTATCTATACAGACAATTAGGATCAGCCTCACGATTCAAAGTGAAACAAATTTGTGGTTGTCTCACATTATTGGAGGTAATGCTCATTATTTATTGTTAATTTTTTCATAATGTAATCATACAATGTGCTTAACTGTTGGTATTTCCAGGCGTGGATTTATGAACACTTTCCTTCTTTGATCAAACCTCCACAAAACCCCAACTTTGTTTATCCTGAACTATTATCTAGTAAGTATGCACCTGAAAATCGTACAGGACCAGATATCGATCGTGTCAGGGCATTCAGAGAGTGTCTAGACGTATATCAAGAAAGTGAGGTGAGAATGTAAAGAATAATTTGTACTGTTTATTTTATTTTATTACTACTCTAGGTTAAAAATATAAATTTATGTTATATTCAGGTTAGGTGGAATTTGTATGCTTCTTTAAGGGACCAGTATCCATTTTCGAATGTATCATATTTCATTGGTTGCATTGTTTGTGGAGACATAGCTGAGCCGTACATGCCAGATCGAGTGCTTAGACAGATCGAATATGTGCAAACTATACCTGAGAAACCTCTTGCTCGTGTTATCAAGGGTGCTTCTAAACGATCCAGGATTGCTTCAGGTGCATTGGCTGCATATTTCTCTTCGTGGCAGAATCATGTGCTTTATGTGGGTAGACTTGGTATCGAGGCCAAATACCCTTGGGATTGCACTGATGGCTACATTGATTGGTTCCTTTCTAACTCGCACCCATATGTCCGAGTTCACAAATCACAAGGCTAGCTCCTCGTGGAGCAAGACGTGTATTGGAACCATGGGAGAGGATTGAGGCTATGAAGACTGAATTGAAGCAGCTAGTGCATAAATGGAATGAAGATACTGTGACTCTGGATGAAGCGATAGAGGTAGTGGTTCATACTATTACTACTCTTGAAGGACCGGCTAGATCACGGATCGAGACAACAAGATCATGTTCACGTCCAACTAGGGGACGAGGTAAAACTACTACCAAAAAAAGCGAGTCGGCGGCGACCTAAAGTTGATCTGGATTTTTGGTCTCATTTTTTTTTTTCTTTGTCGGAAATATTGTTGATGAATTGTGATGGATTTATTGAGTTTTTGTGTATTGATGCATTGTGATGGATTTTTTGTGTATTGATGCATTGTGATGGATTTTTATAGTTTTTGTGGGTTGTGATGGATTGTTGATGAATTTTGATGGATTTATTGTTGATGCATTGTGATGGATTTTTTGTGTATTGATGCATTGTGATGGATTTTTATAGTTTTTGTGGGTTGTGATGGATTGTTGATGAATTTAGATGGATTTATTGTTGATGCATTGTGATGGATTTTTTGTGTATTGATGCATTGTGATGGAATATTTTTTTACAGTAAGTGTCGAGAAAAAATTATAAAACTTTTTAAATATTTTGAGAAAGTTTGCCAAAAAAGCATATATATTTCGAAAATAAATGCCAAACTTTTGTACTATTTTCGAAACTTTAAACCGAAATTTGATTACAGTAGGTCACCTAACAAAATTCGGTGACAATTTTCAAAATTATACATACATTTTGACAAACTATTGATGAAACTTTTTAATAATTTCGAGAAAATCTGCCGATATTTCTTTACAGAAGGTTCCTGAAAGATTTTCGGAAATATTTTCGAGAATACGTATATGTTTCGAAAATAAATGCCAAAATTATGTAGTATTTTCAATACTTTAAGCCGATATTTAATTACAGTAGGTTACTTAACATAATTTGGTGCAAACTTTCGAAATTATACATATATTTTGGCAAAATATTTATGAAACTCTTTTATAATTTCGAGAAAAATTGCCGATATTTATTTACAGTAGGTTCCTGGAGTATTTCATAAATAACTTTCGAGAATACATATAAGTTTCGTAAACTCCTTTCGAAATTATGTAATATTTTCGAAACTTTCAGCCGAAATTTCCTTACAATAGCTATTTTTCGGAAATCTGCCGAAAGTAACAATTACAGTAGCTACACATATAATTCGAACGTAACTTAAAGTCAAAATTGTACTAAATGTTACCGATATTTAGTTTAAAATTCGAAAATAACTTGGGAGTATCAATCACATTCCAACCAATTCGTACACACCAAAAAGAACAATACAACCAAAAACTATCAAACCACATACATAAAAAATACTAAACAATCCAACAAATTTACTTCCTTGTAATTTGTTTTCCTTCATAAGCCGTATGTCATCCTTCTGAAATTGGAAGATGAAATTCTAACCATGAACTGACGACGGGCGGCATCGGATGTCCAGCTCCAAAATATACTTGTAGATTTTATAAAATTATTATCGAGACCATTCTAAATATACAAATTTAGTACTTGTAGAACATGAAAAAAATACCTGGATAAAGTGGTTCTTGTTTACTAGCGCCATACAAATTGATTTTGGGCTCGCGGGTACGACATTTCGAAACGGAAGAGTTGTAACTGACAATAAAGGCGACAGCGTAATGAACGCTACGTTATACACTGATGCAACCAAGAAAGCCATGCACAGAATCGAGAACCAATTCGGTTCACCTGCGATTTGTGTAAAATAATTCAAAGCTTGTATAGTTACTTCAACATGATTTTCCAACTTAACTCTTGCTTAACTCATTCATTAGGTCATGTCGAACACGAATCCAATTGTTCTCACCAAACCCCATCAAACCTGCCACACACCGGAAGCCACAATGCCCATCACCCTTGACATCCACGAAGTCAAGAATATATGATCGATACAATGGGGGAATCGAATCCATGAAATTAGATGTGACAGCATTTCGTGTACGTTTACGAATTATCTGTACACAAGATAAACAAAGAATGTAAACAATAAAAAAAAATATATATAATTTCATTTCTAACAATATATTACCGGTTGTTTTTGGAGTTTTCCCTTCTTCTCGAACATAGGTGATGGAAGTGTCTCTGACATGTCATACACCAAAATTTCATTAACTGAGCAACTTTCAACCATAGATTGTTGATACTCAAAAAGACTAGGGTCGCGTTTGGTAGATGCATCGTTGGAGGTTTTGTTTTTTGATTTAGGACGACCACGTGTGTTTTTGAGTGGTGGCACTTCTACAAGATTAGTGGTGCTCGGATTTGCAAGCTCTCTCATGCTCCCCAGATATATCATTTTTTCCTGTTCACTAAAGCTTTTGAAAACTACCCTCATATCATTTATAGCATCTTCAAAATGGTTGCAAATGTCTTCATTAACATCCTTATCATCTTTTTTTACCACCGGCTCCATATCCAACTTCCTGCAAAAAGAATCAACGGCACCAATAGGTATTGGTTTGTCCGCATACACGTACTCCTCAACCTCATGCGCACACGGCAAACCATACGCCTTTCTCAAGATATGTTGGCAATTGCTCGATTTAAAATATGGTTTTTTTACCTCTTTAACTTCTTCAAACAACTTCTCCAAGGCAAATAGGGAGACCACACCCCATAAATTATTGTAGACGCTTGAGGAAAACTTGTGTTGGGAGACATTGATACTCTTCTCAAACGAGACTTTAATTTGTATGTGATTTGCTTCATAAAGAGTGTGACACTTCACCCAAGCCCTCTCAAAATTAGACATTGAGTTTCCAAGCATTCTCTTCAAGGCCGAATGATGACACTCAACCCTGAAATTGAAATTATATTATACAATTATGCATTATAATATTTTAATAATAAAAATACAATTTATTTAACACTACAAAGTTTAGTAAGTAGACCTGTTTGTTGTGGTACTTCCATAGTGCATGACTTGGTCTGTCCAAACCTTCACTAACCTCTCTTTGTAGGGATTGATCCATTCTTTCATCACGTACTCGACCGGCTTCTCAAAAAACTTTGAAAGAAGCACATGCACCTCTTTTTCAAAATCATCCTCTGAATTAGCAAACATAATGTCATTGAATTGTTTGTAGAATGTCTCCCACTCCTTTTCACATTTGAACTCTCTTTTGCATATAGCCAACACATTTCGGTTAATGTAGAATGTGCAAAGAAAATGCCGAGAGTTTGGAAATTTAGACGCCACAACATTCATCAACGCCTTCTCCCGATCCGTAACAATCACTGTGGGAAGAGAAGCCTCACCCAAAAATCTCTCAAGATACCAACGCCCAAGTGTAGTTCTCTTCTTTCTCCTCCATTAAGAACACAACTGCGACAGAAAATGTTAACCCCGTTGATGTCATGCCGCATATATCTAGAAAGGGTAAACGGTATCTATTGGTCTTGTATGTGCAATCCATGAATAATATGTTTGGGAAAGCATGCACCAGCTGGATAGAGATAGAGTGTGCAAAAAATAACTCGTTTAAGGTGTTTGTCTTTGGGCAACTTCTACTCTTCTGAAAATATTTTTTCAACACCAACTGACTCATCAAATACTGCAACTGAGATCGACCACAATATTGATTGACTCTGTGTTTCTTCCTCGCGTTGTATATCGTTCTGACGGTAGAACGATTGGTCGCATCCTTTTCCTTCAACTCTAACAATACACTCTTTGGGGGAGCATTA
Source organism: Stenogyne calaminthoides (assembly GCA_037126765.1). NCBI lineage: Eukaryota > Viridiplantae > Streptophyta > Magnoliopsida > Lamiales > Lamiaceae > Stenogyne > Stenogyne calaminthoides. Next base: position 17,145,295 of record JBBCBC010000033.1, on the reverse strand, counting down.
CATTTGGACATACGAATCACGAAATCCTCCTCTTCCCTAGATAGGCGTCCCGCAAATGAATGGCCCTCAAGATTGGTGGCTATGGGATGATTATGAATCCCGCGTTTGACCTCCAATATCCATTCTTCAGTAGATATTTGTGTTCCCTTTAACAAAAAGGGACATTGACATTTCTTTGAGCCCGTTTGCCTTCCTTTACTCTCTTCTTCTTCTTCTTTTTCTTCTTGAATTTCGGTCTCTTTCTTTACTTTTTTTTCTCTTCTCCTTCTCCTTTACCTTCATTTCCCCGTCCACTTACGATATACACCACCACGCTCACAAGCCAAAAGTACACGAGCATTCTTCTTCCCAAGACCACTATCGGAGCGCTTAACAACAATAACTATTTTGTTTTCATTTCCCACATGGCACACCCATTCTAAAAGTGCATCACGAGATGCAAATGGTTTGTAAGTCGTGAACTCATCTGTGTAGTCTCTAGCCAATTCTTGGTTTGATTGATTTGGTTGATTTGATTGATTTGCGTTGTTTTCCTCGATTTTTATATCTTCAACCTCCTTTTCAAATTCATCTTCATCAAACTTGTCCTCGTCTACAGAAACATCATCATCCGACAAGTTCTTACACAACAAAACCAAAATAAAAAATAAGTAATTAAAAAAAATCGAAAAAAAATTCAAAGATAATTTTTGAAAATAACATACAAATTCGATATTATTTACCGAAATATTTCTCAATTTTCGATTATTATGTTTGAAAAAACCACAAAATTTCGAAAATAGATTCCGAATTTACTTATAATTTTCGGTGAACCAGGTCCGGAAATTTTGAATTTTCATGACAAGAAAAATAAACACGCCAAATCATAAAACTGATAATATTGTCCTACCTAGACGATATATTTGTCCGAAATACAATTACATTCATAAAAAACACATATAAACAACAAACATTACAATATGAGGTTGTATCTAACCTAGTTTTAAACTTGAAAAAGATAAACTTACATATGTATATTGGGCATGAGGTGGGACTACCATTCTTGCAATGACGACCACCAATAAACTAGAAAAAGAGAACGTTTTTCACTAGAACACTTTACGCTCTTGAACAATTTTTTTTTTCGAAATCAGAAATGTGAACGAACGTGAAGTATCAAGTATGGGACTGTTCCAAGGGGGTGCATTTGATTAATTGTAGAAGAAAAAGGTTAATTGTGTCATTTCCTATCCATATCAAAATAATAAAACTGAAAGGGTGGTGCATTTCCTAAAAAGGAGAGGTGTTAATAACCTGTGCCAAAAGAATGTTGCAGGTTTTTAAAAGTATTGCCATGTTTCCATTTAATTACTGGGCCTTTTATAAAAGAACGTTTCAGGTTTTTAAAAGTATTGGGCGCAGGTTTTTGGCTGGAACTAATTTCTGGGCACAGGTTATTTTGCTTAACTTAATTTTTGGGCCCAAATTATTTGTTCGAATAAAATAGAAAGGGGACAAAAGCTCGATAAAGAAAATTGCGCGAGCACTTAGAGTCCCGAGAGCGACTCAAAGAATCTACGGGCAGTCCTTTTACCCACTCCATCAGGTTTATTCCAATAACTTTCTTTTAATATATCGCACCTCGCATATATTCGTATACTTTAAAATGTTGAGACGTATATACTCATACCTTGAGATTGCTTTGATATGTCAAATTTAAAAATAATTTTTTGGTTGCCAAGTATTCGAAAATACAATACACTGTTGGAACTTTGGAGGCAATTTTTAAAAGTACAATTTTTTTCCAAAAGCTCCTTTTAGTATATATCTCAACTCGCTACTTTTCATATAATCTAAATGGCGAAATCATATGTACTCTATCTCGAGAATATTTTCTGGTAACTTCTTTTTAATATATTGCAACTTGCAAAATTGTCATACATTAAAAGTGGGGGCATATGTCCTCATGGCTCGAAGATATCGAAGTCAAAACACAAGACAAGATATCGTAGTCAAAATACAAGACAAGATATCGTAGTCAAAACACAAGACAAGATATCGAAGTCAAAACTCAAGACAAAATATCGAAGTAAAGAGAAAAGCGAGATATCAAAATCGAAATACAAAATGAGATGTCATACATCAAATGTTATGGAACTCAAACCATACATTGCATGGGAAAATCACTAATAGTGATTTAAAGCCTAAAGTTGGAATACCAAATGAGAACCACGAGCACAGTTGGCAAGAAACTATTGATTTTGTTTAAATCAATATTATTAACGTAAGAAAATAAGAAAATATACTACAAATACTTATAGAACAAAAAAAACCAGATGTTCTCCAAAGAGAATCAAATCTCACCCTAATGTATAACTCAACCGACTTCTACTAAGGGTAAAGGATAAAAACGAAATCTAAAGCAAATCAGTAACAAAATAAAACATATAAATCTAAACTAATCTTGATCTTCTTGCCAAATCTTACAAGTCTTGGACATTATCTTTCGATAAATCTTAACACTCCAAATATAGGACAATAACTTTACTTCTCTTGCAAGATTTCCCAAGTAGCCTGCCTTATCGGGGCTCGCCATCACTGATTGGGCTTGTTGGGCCTGCTCTATCCGATGCCCCTCCTTGGCCCGCTCGCATCTTTGCCCACCTAGCGCGTTTGTACGCATTCTTTAATTCGCGACCCTCGTTCGCATCTTACCACAATGACACACTAAATAATCTGAAATTATTGTTACCTAGATTTTACACTAGGGCAACTTATAGTGGAAAAAATTTCAAACACATTGCATAATTTATCAGTTACAATTAACATTGGAGAACAAAACTTTTAAAGGAAAAAATGGTGTAACACCACCCGAAAATCTCAACGAATTGTATTTTTATTAAAACATCCATAAGAGATCCTTCTTCAATAGATTTAGGATCTTCAATAGATTTGAAATTCAAGTCTTTCTTCATTTACAAAAAGATTTTCTTTATCAAAATACCGAATTAGCTTCCAAACTTTCTAACTCATGTCTTTAAAAAATTTACAAGAGCTTTGAATCTCTATCTCTCCTCAAAGAAATCTCCTCACAAACACATGATCCATTTCGCAACCTCAAATTTCTAAATTTCTAAATCCTGAATATTGGCCTCAAAATTAAATAACCAACCTTTTACCTCGTAATTAAAACTCATAAATCAAATCTTTCATGTTTATGAAAATAAATTAGTTTTCATACGTGACCTGTCCGCCTTCTCGGCTTTGGCTTTCCACTTCGGCGTGATTTATCCATTTTCTCAGGCGTCGACGGCTTTGCCTACCGCGTTGGCTTTCCGCCAGCGTATTTTACGCCTTCATCGGCTGTCGACACCGCTTGCCCCGCCGTGGTGATGAACTTTCAAACCGGCGTGATTTGTCGCCTTCGCCGGCGTCGACCTGCCCGCCTCCGCCGGCGTTGGCTTTCACAACCCGGCGTGATTTATCCGCTTTCATAGCGTCGACACGCCGCCTTCCGCAGCGTTGGCTTTCCGCTTCGGCGTGATTTATCGCTTTCACGGCGTCGACTTCTGCATACCGGCGTTGGCTTTCGGCCGGTGTGATTTGTCGCCTTCATCATCGGCCTGACTGCCTTCATGGCGATGGCTTCCCCGATTCCGGCGTGATTTGTCATTATGCATCGGCGTCGCCAGCCCTATCCCGATTTTGGCTTTTCGACGGCGTGATTTATCGCGCTTTCCCGGCGTCAGCCTGCCCGCGCTTCGGCGTTGGCTTTAAAACCCGGCGTGATTTGTCGCCTTCATTAAATTGACACGCGCGCCCGTGGCGTTGGCTTCGACTTCGGCGTGATTTGTTAAGCCTTCATTGGCGTCGACACGCCGCTTTCCTTGGCTTTGGCTTTCGCTTCTCGTGATTTATCGCCTTCGCCGGCTTCGACACGACCGCCTCGCCGGCGTTGGCTTTCATTTTTGGCGTGAATTATGCCGCCTTCATCGTCGACACCTTGCGCTCCACCGGCGTTGGCTTTCCGCCAGATAATTTGTCGCGCCCGCCGAGGTTGACCTGCCCATCTTCTTGGCGTTGGCTTTCCTCTTCGGTGTGATTTATCCACCTTCATCGGCGTCGACCTGCCCGCGTCCTCGGCGTTGGCTTTCTACTTCGGCGTGATTTGTCCACCCTCATCGGCGTCGACCTGCCCGCCTCCTCGGCGTTGGCTTTCCGCTTTGGCGTGATTTGTCCGCCTTCATCGGCGTCGACTTGCCCTCCTCCTCGGCATTGGCTTTCCACTTCGGCGTGATTTGTCCGCCTTCATTGGCGTCGACCTGCCCGCTTTCTCGGCATTAGCTTTCTGTTGGGATTATACTGGAAAGTATGCTTTTACTTTGTATAATCAAACTGAATTTCGGTCTTATTTACTGAAATAAATTGTTTATCACTGATACTTTAAATATCATCGAATGTTACATATATTTCTTTGCATAAGCTGTTCAATAAATAGTCGTGTTACATTGTAGTTAATTTAGTGATACCAGATCGCAGAAGATTAAATTAACAGTTCCTTGTAACCAAAAGTACACCATTCACGACCTAGATGGAAATGAATAATCCATCGTGAAAGGTTGAAGTGTAAGGCTCAGATTGGTTTGTCTTGACCAAGAGATTACACTAGTGCATGGTGATGCTTGAATAGGACCCTCTGAGGAGGACAAATTCTTGAACCTGAACTAGGAAGAATTAGACCTCGGTGGTTCGTTATTTCTTAATCTTAAATGCTGTTGGTCGGTGAAAATGAGTCTTACACGTGTATGGGGGAATACACGTGTTGATTTTTAAACTTTTTTCTTCGAGGTCACTTGGGTCGATAATCACGAAGATTAGGTTACGAGAAGCACAAATCACTCTGAGTCAAAGTCTACTAAGACAGTGATCCTGAGCTGCTTTCAGATACCTCAGATAATCCCAACTGAGTCCTGAGTGACAGAGATCCTGAATTGCTTGGATCAGATAACTAACTTACTGAATCCTCAGAAGAGAGTTCAGTTTGGTAACTATCTGTTTTAGCTACTCAGATGTGCGGAATGGTTGGCCCTTAGTTTATACTCGTTTTAAGCTTTGCTGAAAACCTTCCTGAATGGAATAGTGATTAGGCTGTGATTCAGTTATGCAACTTCAGTGGATTGATTCCAACTGAATATCAGTGAAAAGTATGCTTTCAAATTCAGGTCAATGCAACGATTAAGCCACGAGATAAAAAAGCAATAAACAAACAAGCAATTATAGTGGTTCGGAGACTCAAGCTCCCTCGTCCCTCTCTCGATCCTCTCGAGAAATTCACTAATCGCTTCGAGCTTTCGACTACCTCGCGTAGTTTACTTACTCAACTCGTACGAGTTTTCGACTACTCCACGTAGTTTACTTACTCAACCCCGACCTTGAGTTTTTCGACTACCTCCGTAGTTTACTAACTCAAACACAAACAAGCTTTGGACTACCTCAGAAAGCTTACTAACTTCTCCTCTAGAGTTTTCTGACTACTCCGCGTAGTTTACTAACTCTTTACAACTCTTCTCACCAACAAACACACTCCAACTACCTTCTCAAGGGTTTGGGGTTTCTCGGTTGGTTTCCAACTAGGATGAGATATCCTTTACAATGAAGTACAATGCAAAGGGTTAGGATATCTCGACTAAGCTTCGGATATGTCTTATCAAGCTAGGCTTAGTTTAGTGAGCTCTCTTCAATATAAAAGCACTTGGGAAATTCTAGGTTTTTGAGGTGCTTCAACTTCTTGATAATAAGTTTGAGCTCTTGAGTTGCGTATAAATTTCCTGTAACCTTACAATGTAGAGGGTCACCAGTATTTATAGGCATACACCAAGGTTACTTTTGAAAACTATCCGTTGTAGAGATAGCTTCTTGAGTTTCCTCTTATGGTGTGTGAGGAACGGCTATGTTTAGGGTTTGAGACTCCCTAACATGTTTTAGGCAATAACCTTTCATGTAGCCGGTCTTCACTTTTTGCAGTCTGGAACTTTTGTACATCTGACATCTTTTTCAGCGACCTTTCACTGTCAGTGTCAGTATGGTACAGTGCTGTCTTCCTCTTTTTGACTTTTGTCTCCAGTTAAAGGTAGACACCTTCAACGGCTCTTTTGGTTACAAACTCTGAGTTGATATAACCTTAACAACACTTCTGACTTAGTTCCTTTTGTCTGCATTGGAATGTCTTGGCAATATCTAACTTTCAAAAGGAATCGCAATCTTCTCGAGATTGCATCGCCGGATAGATATTTTTCGATTGCCTCGGAACATTGAGGTTTATCTTTTGAGCATTGATACATTGCGGAGTCTTACGTAATTCTTGTGCCTTGATATTCTTGATCTTGAGTTCTCGATCTTGATCTTGCGTCTTGAGTCTTACGAGTCTTGAGTCTTATGAGTCTTGAGTCTTACGAGTCTTACGAGTCTTTGACGATATCTGGTGATATCGGAGTCTTCATCTTTGAAGTCTTGGTTCTCGGTTTCATCTTCGAGTCTTGATATCTCGATTTCTGGCGAGTCTTGATTCTCGATTTCTCTTTGAGTCTTGAAAACTTCGGTTTCATCTTGAAACTTCGGTTTCTTGAAACATCTTGAATTCTTGAGTCTTGAGAACCTATCGATCTATGTCTGGCGACTATACATTTTTGCGAGATAACATCACGAATACTCTAAAAGCGAATCCTGACTCAACTATCAAGATCATTATGAACATGTCATACTCAGGGGTTTTGGGATCTTAATCAAAATCATATATCTTTTAATAAATTCATCTCCCAACAATTTCCCCCTTTTTGATGATGCCAAAACCTATCTTGTTACAAACATACAACCTATATTCAGGTTTCAATTTATTCTATTACAAGATTAATTATGTCTCCCAACAATTTCCTAAATCAGAGAATCTCCCAACAATTTCAGAGAGTCTCCCAACAATTAACAATTTCTTCAGTAATGAATCTTCTTAAATAGTTCATCACCAAATACTTAAACAATAAATTCAGAGACATTCATTCAGAATATCAAAATAAAAGACATGTAAATAAGATAATGAGATATTATCTTTTGAGCATAAATGATAAGTTTTCATTGATGATTGGTATACCATTACAGATTACAATGAGTCTTATCAACAAAATCAAAAAGACAAAAATTTAAAGATTACAGAATCTTCTGAGTCTTCGTCTTCATTCTTCAGATTTGGCTCTTCAGTCTTCTGCTCTTCAGTTTGCTACTTCTTCAACTTCATCAGCGGGCACCTCCAGGTTTAACATTCCGAAATATCTCTTCTTCAGTTCATTTCTTTCCTTAATGATATCCGAACTGTTTCCTGTCAAACCCAACTGACCAGCATACTGAGCAATTTCTTGAGTAATGGCCTTCTCATTTACCAAGCCATTACCAAGTCTTGGAAGAGGGTAGGAAAATGGACCAGGGGCAACTATCTGTACCTTTCCTTCATCAGCTAAGTTCATCCAACTTTGGAGATATTTTGGATAGAAGGTTAGGAGATATTCAATGAATGCTTCATTCTGATATGAGCTTTCCCCTCTCCACTCCCTGAGCACATCATAATAGAACCAGAAGGTTCTCTTGACTTCTTCCCACATATCGTTGAGTTTGATAGGCATCCATTTATCAACGTGGGGCCACTTCAGTGCTTTTGATGTCTCTCTCCTTTTGCTCGCAAACTTCTTGAATCCATTTCCTTCACTTGGCTCTTCTTGGTCTTTCTTCGACGATCCGCAGTGCGCTTTAAGGCGCAACATTACTTTCTTAGCCTGTTCTATCTGGAGTGTCTTCAGAGCATTCTTCGTGTTGAAGACTTTCTTCTGAGATTGAGACTCAGATTCTTCTGTTCCTTCATCATCCAGAATCAACTTTCTCTGGATTGGCTTAGAAGCCTTTGTACGCTTGCTTTCAGGTTGAACAATGCCCAAGGCTTTCCTCTTCATAGGCAATTCAATGGCTGACTGGCTTGTTTCAACCTTAGTTTAGCCTTTTCGGTTTCTCTCTTGCAACATCAAGCATGGTTTCTCGAAACTTCGAGTGTAGATAGGCTTCTCCTTTGGCGAACTTCATCTTGTCATAACCCGACTTCATTCAAGGCTTTGGATATGTTATACATTTCAAACATCTTTCGAGCCTTTTCTTCAAAGTCACGTGCGATAATTTCTGAAGTCTTCACCTTTTTTTCCCCTTCTTGGCACCGTAATTTGGAAGAAGTCTGGAGAGTCCTGTGTCCATGTGATATTGCTCTTTGCTCACCTGTACCGCACCTCTCCGCTTATCTGATCTTGTTTCGTCTTCCAGCCTCCTGAGATGATTCTTAGCCACAGAAAATTCTTCGGATAAATGGGCAAATTGGCCAGAGAGAGCTTCCTTAAATATCTCTGTCATCTTGGTCATGAGCATTGAGCTCATTTCCTCAACAGCAGATTTGATCATCACTTCATTCCTCTCTGCCAATTTCACCTCTAGAAATGCGATATTCTCCGGTGCTTACATGTTCGATTCAGCTTTCAAGCTCGGCCTTGACTCCCAAACTTTTCATTCAAACTTATCTTCCATGGAGGTCATCGTGAGGTCGAGTGTTTTGGATTAGCACCGATTCAAGAAGAGTGACTAAGGTTCTCCATCTTCCGAGCTTGGTCACGCCGATGTTTCTTCCATTTGAGCAATCTTGTTCATCATTGGCTCAACCTTCTCAAGCTTCTCCATCAAGGGAGTGAGGTCAATCTCAGGAACCTTACGCTCCTCTGTCGGCCGATCATCCCGAGGTTCGAGCAGGCGACGAGGTCGATGCACTGAAGCTTGACTTCATCACGAGCTCCGGTCTCAAGCTGAGCCTCGATCATGTTTATCGAACAATTGAATTAAAGATAGAACTTTCATTAACTTTGGCATAATTGTTAATAGTGCCAAAAGGTACTGAAAAGTGCTTACTTGATCCCGAGGTTGACCCGATTTCGGGTTGATCGACGCGAAGTTTCCTTCTCCATCCGAAGTCGATCCTCAACATCTCCTATTGGTCCCCATCTCCATCTTGAGATTTGTCTCATTGCTAGGGGCACCAACCCGGTCGCTATCCTCTCGGCTATCTTCCTCTGAACAAGCTCATCAAAATCGGAGTTTTTCATCCCGAGCTTTGTCCTCTCGAACCACGAGAAGTCGGTCGAGAAAAGGTTGTCTCCTCATTCCACCAATCTTCCCCTCGCAATGCGGCAATATCAAGCATCTCGGGAAGAGTCGATTGAGGATGAACCTGATCGACCTTAATCGAAGAAGACATCTTGCGGTCGGGGTATAATTTGAGCTTCGGGGTAGCGATCAGAATGAACCGTTCCCCCTTGCTCCTCCACTCGCCTTCTTATTACCGCCCTTCTTCCATGCGAGCTCTACGGTTCGGTTAGGCATCGGTGAGGATCAGCGATAGATCTTTCGAGGAGCTCATCAAGAATACTGCTCACGAGTCTCGTGAACATCCGAAGGTTGTCTTGCAAAGGTCCTCGGTTGCATCCGAGTGGGTTGAGGCTGGTGGCATATCCTCCAGTTGACTCTGAGTTGGCTCTTCTGCATGCGAGCGAGCACTTCTTTGATAGGAATCTCTGAGGCCTGAGTTCCTTTGAAAATTTCCTGAGAAATTTTGTCTGAACTTAGTGATGTCTCAAGAACCTCAGAGAAGACCTGCTCCTCAGTCTGTTCTTGTGCCTTAGAGATAACCTGAGCTAAAACTTGTAGTGGCGAATTCTGAGCAGTTTGGCTCTCAGGTTGAATCTCTTCAGAATCACTGCCATCTTCATCGGTGAGAACCACCAATCTTCTGCGCTTGGGAGCGATGGTTTTCTGCATCTTCAACTTCTCACCCTCCTCCTTCTTTGTCTCCAACAAAGCCTTCCCTCTGGCTTGTTGGGTCTCTTTTTCAGCAGCAACCGGTGATTCTACCTGCTTTTCCTTCTTCCCCCTGATGGCCTGCTTCTTCACAGTAATGGGCTTGAAGAGCACCTTGGACTTAGGGAATGGGGTCGAATTGGCGAAGATATCCTCCTCCTCTCTGCACATCTCCAAAATATAAGCTATTTTGGTTGCATGGTGGATCTTGCCTTTAATCGTGATCGCCCCGTCAACCTTCTTGAAGACTTTGGCTTGCTCACTCACCATTTGAATCAAAAATTTGAGCCAGTTGAAGTCAATGGTGGGTGAGGCCTCTATCGCCGCCATCAATCTGAGCTTCGGGGTACTGATCTGCTCAAAACTTCCCGCAAGGCTCATGATGCTCTTGCTCACAATATCCATCAAAACTCGATATTGTGGCTTCAAGTGCCTCTTATGCAGTGTAGCCTCAAATTTCACAGGATTCTCAGCAATCCTATCTAAAAACTCCTGCTCTCTACCCAACATATACATAGCAGGGTCCTCTCCTTTATCACAGAGCTCAAAAACATCATTAAAATTTTTCGGAATAATGTACAAATCCCTTTCAAAATCGATGTATTTGGACGACTGCTCTAAGTGTGATACAGTAATCTTAGAATGCATACCATCCTCTTCATCTATCCTCAAATTACAGATGAACTCGATTACCTCTTTCGCATACTCTTGATCCGTTCGGCTTGCGACGAGATGGGTGAGTTTGGCCAATCGAATCATATGGAGAGCCTCCTCTTCTGGTTTTGAGTTGGTTGTGCTATCGAGTGAGACAAAGAACTCGTACCAAGGCTTGTTGGTTTCGGCTAATCTCTCGAACAAGGTTGGGGCCATTTTAGAGATTGAAGATTTGAAGATTTAGGGTTTAGGATTTTCTGGGCAAAGGGGATTTTTCGCAGAGGATTTTGGAAACGAAGGGTTTGATAAAATTTTGGCTTGAATGGCTTATTGGGGAATATATAGCTTCGAGATCGTGGGGAATCACGTTGGTTAGGTGGAAAGTAACGGTTGAGATTAATCTCCGATTAATCGGGTATACGAACAGACGATCTCCGAAAAGTAAGCCGCTAAAATATCCTCATTGGTCATTAATGTAACAGAGCATTAAATGACTGTTGACCTTCTTCGGAATTTCAAACGATCCCACCCAAAAAACATTCCTTAGGTGTTTTGTATTTATTTCAAATGATTACTGAGCTTTACTTAAGCAATAAATAAGTCGCATGAGTTATTACTTCTTCAGACTAATTTATCTCTATCAGTCTTACTGAGTATTGACCTTGATAAAATGTCAGTATAATCTCGAAATCTTGAATGGGTTCAATATAATCAAAATCTTGACCTTCATAAATCTTAGTTTCGAGACTCGATTCCAAGATTTCCATTTTATCCCGAGTTTCTCGGTAGAGATTTCGAGAAAACTTCATGCATCCGAAAACCTTCAATTTTTGATTTACTCTATACACTGGATCTAACATCCCTAATTCAATCGAAAGTTCACGAAATCTTGATTCAAATTAAAGGTTTTAGTCAAGATATCGGCTCTTTTGCTTATCAGTATGAATTTTCTCCATCCTTATGTCCTTTTTCTCGACATGATCTCTGATGAAGTGATGTCTGATATCCACATGCTTGCATCTGGTGTGCAATACCGGATTTTATGAAATAGCAATGGCACTATTATTGTCACAAAATATTGGTACTTCATTGGCTACAACTTTATAATCCCTTAATTGTTGTCCGAGCCAAAGAATCGAAAGCACAACTGTGACTTCCCTGCGACCATGTATTGACTTCCGAGAATCTTGGTTGCTCTCGAGGTCATTGCCGAAAACCAAGATATCACCACTTCCTAGAAATTGACAAGTTCTGTAGTGGGCTTCTGTCAATCAAGCAACCTCTATAATCAAAGATCCGAGTAACCCGGTTAATTCAAGGTTATCATCATCACCGATACCATAATCCCTCTATTCATTTGTGCCCTTAAGATACTTCAAGATCTTTTTGGCGACCTCCATGTGACTAGCCTTAGGATTAGCTTGGTATCTTGCACATATCCCAACAAACAAATGTTATATCCGCCTACTTAACGTGAGATAGAGCAATGATCCAATGATTCCTCTATAATCGGTATGACTCATCGACGATTTGCCTTGTAATCGGGATCCATCTTGTAGTTAGTATTCATAGGAATCCTAACGCATTGCAGTCTGTACACCATATTTGGCAATCGGATCTACGGTGTACTTTGCACCTGGTTGATGAATATTCCTTCCTTTGATTGTTTCACTTGAAGACCTAGAAAGAAATTCATCTCTCCCATCATTGACATCTCAAACTTGCCTTTCATCGGTGTTGAAATCTTTCACACACGGTGATGGTTTGGAGATCCAAAATGATGTCATCAACATATATCTCTGAACCAAGAAGATATCTTCCCCATCTTCTATCCCGAGCGAGTTCTATCAATCCCTTTGACAAAACCATGGTCGAGAAGAAACCGAGAAAGAGTATCATACCATGCTCGGGTGCTTGCTTGAGACCATACTAAGCTTTTTTTCCGAGCACGTAAACTTGGTCATTCTGTCTGTTTGAAACCAAGAGGTTGTTCCCATAAACCTCTTCTTTAAGCACACCGCTTCGAAATGCACTTTTCACATCCATTTGATAGATTGTGAACTTCATGTGGTAAAGATATGCAAGAAACAATCTGATGGCTTCTAGTCTTGCAACAGGTGCAAAGGTTTCATCATAATTCATGCCTTCTTCTTGGGAATAACCTTGTGCAACTAGCCTTGCCTTGTTTCTTACAATGTTGTTATTTTCATCTCTTTTATTCTTAAAAACCCACTTGGTTCCAATGACATTGTGTCTTTCAGGTCTATCTACCAGCTCCCATACTTCATTCCTTGAGAATTGATTCAACTCATCTTGCATAGCAGTAATCCAATGAGAATCTTGTAGAGCTTCACCAATCTCAGTAGGCTCTTTCTCTGATAGGAAGCAGCAGAATAGTGCACTCTCACCATGGAACCTTCTTGTTTTAACACCTTCAGTTAGATCACCCACAATCTGACTTGTTGGATGACTATCTAACAATTTCCTTCTTGATGTTCCCCCTTCAGTAGTATCCTCAACATTTGAAATGTTAGGTTCAGTTAAATCAGTAAACGCAGGGAACAACAGAAAAAGAGAAAGGGAATCATCTTCCTCATGGGAAATTCTATTCAGAACATTGTCAAAGACATTTGTTCCCCTTTGGTTGATAGATTCAGAATTTGCCTCAGCTGTGACCACATCTTCATTGGCATCACATACCCGAGTGCGAGGCGGTGTCATTCGGATTGGACACCTTTGGGTGTTGGTTTTCCGAGTCTCCCCATCACGAGTTCCATCCCGAACTTCTTTATTCGAAGTCCGAGTCACTCCAATCATAGGATGTGGTGACTTCTTCTTTTCGTGTTCAATTGGATGATTTATCTTTCATTTGAGGGCTTAACTGGTGATCCTCTTAGTCGGTTCATTTGCATCATGTTCTGTTTCTTCCGAACACAAGTAGATTCATCAAAAACAACATGAGGTGTTTCCTCCACAATAAGAGTCCTACTGATTTGTAAACTCGAAAGCTTTTATCGACTTGAGAATATCCTAAGAATATTCCTTCATCGACTTTACTATCAAATGTTTTCAACCGATCTTTACCATTATTGTGTATGAAACACTTGCAACAAAAACACGAAAGAAAAAAAACAAGAGGCTTCCTTTCATTCCAAAGCTCATAGGGTGTTTTGCCTTGACTCTTGGTCAAGATGGATCCGATACGAGTAGCATCAAAGTGTTGATGAATTTTCAAATTTAAAACCTTTTAGGAATATCGACTTCAGCTATCATTGTCCTTGCAGCTTCTTTCAGAGTCATGTTCCTTCTTTCAGCAACACCATTTTGTTGAGGGGTCCTTGCAGCTGATGTTTCATGTGAAATTCCATTTACTGTACAATAATCAGATATGATATGATTTACAAATTCAGTTCCTTTGTCAGATCTGATTTTGACCACACTCGATTTTTTCTCAATCTTTGAGCCTTTTCGATGGTCTGGCAAACTTTATCTCGAAGTCTCTTTCTTACTGAGTAAGAATATGACCCCAAGTATATCTTGAGTAGTCATCAACTACTACCAATGTGTATTTCCTGCCACTAGTGCTAACTGAAGTATTCTGTCAGTAGAAACATCTACTTTACTTTTAAATGATGCTCTTATTTGTTTTCCTTTCTGGCACGCATCACAAATATGTTCCTTATTGAACACTTCATTAGGCAACCCTCTCACAAGAGCTAATCTTGCAAGCTTATTCAGGGTTTTGAAATTTAGGTGATTCATTCTTTTATGCCATAACCAACAGGTATCTGTGGGACTTTTAGCAACCAAACATGTATCTTTAGGAGTTGAACTCCAATCATCAAGATACACATTCCCTTTTCTTGTACCAGTCAGTAAAACTTTCTGTGATATATCATCTTCAACAAAACATAAGTTCTTAGAGAACTCAACATTAAAACCCTTATCACAGAATTGGCTAATTGAAAGCAAGTTATGCTTCAATCCAGATACATATGAAACACCATGGATATGAACATAGTCCCTTGGAGTTCCAAAGTTCCATATCCTTCAGTCTGTCCCTTGGAGTTATCTCCAAAAGTTCCATATCCTTCAGTCTGTCCCTTGGAGTTATCTCCAAAAGTGATCTGTGGGCCTCTTTGTTCAACATAGTCACTGAGTATCTTCTTGAATCCTGTCATATGTCTTGAACATCCACTGTCAAGATACCATACATCAGGGGCATTTTCATCTCTACTCATCAGTGCTATGTGATCTTTAATCAGCTTTGTGCCCTTGTTTTCCTCCTGAAAAACAGATCAATTCTTAGGTACCCAGTTTGTGTAGGGTCCTACAAGGTTAGATGTACCTTTTGGAATCCAAATCTGCCTGACAACTCTAATCACTTTAGAGTGGCTAATTTGTCTTCCATAAACATCAACATACACATTCACTACTCTGGGTGCCTTAGCAGTCTTCTGTGTATGTGTGCTAGCTTTAGCATGAACATGGGCTTTTGAATTCTTCTTTGGTTCGGGCCCTTTTGTTGGATGCTTAGGCTTTTGTGCAGCCGGTCTAAATCTTTGATGACTCGGGTTTAGGTAACCTTTACCCTTAGGCAAGTGGGGTTCAGGTTGCCTGTACTAAAATCTGGGTCTTTCAGTATACTGAGGACTTGGTCTCTTCAGTTGAGAATGTCTCTCTTTGAGTGTTTCTCATCCGAGGATTCCTCCGATGGTTGAGTCTGAGATCCTTTCGAGTTTACATTCTTAGCTTTGAGGCTTGAAGTACTTGCTCGAATTTTTCAATCGAAAGTGCTTTCGGGTTTTCTAGCCTTCACCTGAGGTTTGGGCTTTCTTACCTGATCATTCAGTTTTACTAGAACCATAGGTCCTTTTCCCTTGTCCACAACCTTGGGCATTTCTTCAGTTTGAAGTGTAGGTGCCACTGGTTTTACAAAGATTGTCTTCTTGCTACTTGATGCAGCATTTAGATGACCTTGTGAGGTTCCCCCTGGAATGTATCCCAATCCATTTAAAATTTTCAGCTTTCAGTTCTTTGTTCTGCTCTTGATTTTCATTGAGCAATTCTTGTAAAACAGCATAGTCCTTCATTAGATTCTCAAAAGAATCCATCAGGTCAAAATGACTGTTTACAGTAGAACTTGATAACTCTTGTGCTAGTGTAGGAGCAACAACAGAGAAAGAAGAGTTTACCTCCTCAATAGCCATCAGACAGATGTCATCACTTTCACTGTCTGAGAAGATTTCATCTGAAGAGCTAGATCCTTCCTCAGAATGTTCTTCTTCTGCAACCATGGCCTTTTTGCTAGAGAACTTCTTGTCTCTCTTAGCTTGCCTTTCTCTTCTCTCCTTAGCACTCAAATCTGGACAATCATACTGGAAGTGACCTTTCTTTTGGCAATTATAGCATCTGTTGGTATCATCATCCTGATCACTTTCTTCTTTGGACTTGGAGTCCTTCTTTCTGGATGAAGATCCCTCAGCTTTCAGGTCCTTCTTCTTCTCAGTTGATCTGTCCTCAGGTTTCTTCTGGTACCTGTGGTTCCTGTAATAGCTTTTGTATTTTCCAAATCTACTATTAAGTCTTTCAAACCTCCTTGCCATCAGTGCTAGCTTTTCCTCAAGCTCATCCTGATTTTTGGCATGGGGGTTCTCAGACTCTCTAGTTTTACAGGTTTTATCTTTGGCTTTTAAAGCCACATTCTTACTAGATGATGAATCATCTTTGCTGTCAGCTTTTTTGAATTTCTTATCAATTACAAATTCATAGGCCTTCAGCTCAGAGAAGACTTGTTGATAGGGCATTGAATTAATGTTCTTGGTGTTTTCAATCACCACTACATGAATATCCCATTTCTTAGAAAGACCTCTAAGAATTTTCAATGCAACTTCTCTTTGTGGATATTTCTTTCCAAGTGCATTTAGATCATTCATGATGCTAGTGAATCTGACTTCCAATTTGTCTATTGATTCACCATCATCCATTTCAAAACTATCAAACTTTCCAATTGCCACTGAAAGTTTGTTTTCCTTGATATGATCTGTGTCTTGGCACATTACAGCTAGTGTATCCCAAATCTCTTTAGCAGTATTACAGTGAGAGGTCATTCCCATCACACCATCATCAATTGTACTATATAGTGTGTCTTTAGCAATGTAGTCTAGATTGACTAACTTTCTCTCCTTAGGAGTCAGTTGGTCATCAGACTTAGGAAATTCTGCTCTAGGATCAATTCTCTCATCTTACATTCTCCGGGATTCACCACAGTAAATTGGAATGGTCCTTGAGAGACCACTCTCCACATACGCTCATGTTTGGAATACAGATGAGCCTGCATTCTCAGTCTCCATAGATCATAGTTCTCCACTGAGAACATGGGAAGTTTTTTAGAAGACATTTTTATCTGAGCTTTTGAAAAAAAATCAGCAAATAAGATCAGTTCAGATAGACCACAAGTATTTTTAGCAAATAAAACTTTGGTCAACAAAGCAGGTGGTCAAGTTGAACCCTTTGTTGCTCGATACCACTTGTTGGTCCCGATGAAAGCGAGTCTTACACGTGTATGGGGGGAATACACGTGTTCGGTGTTTTTAAAACTTTTTTCATCGAGGTCGACTTGGGTCGATAATCTCGAAGATTAGGTCCCGAGAAGCACAAATCACTCGAGTCAAAGTCTCATGAGGCGGTGATCTGATCCTAACTTTCGCCCAGATACCTTAGATAATCCCTAACCGAGTCCTCGAGTGAGAGATCTGAATTGCTTGGATCGATAACTAACTTTATGAATCCTCGGAAGAGAGTTCGGTTTGGTAACTATCTGTTTCTAGCTTTACTCGAGATGTCGGAATGGTTGGCCCTTAGTTTATACTTTTTTTAAGCTTTCTTTGAAAACCTTCCCGAATGGAATAGTGATTAGGCCGTGATTGGTTATGCAACTTCAATTGGATTGATTCCAACCGAATATCGATTGAAAAGTATGCTTTCATATTCAGTCAATGCAATAATGTTAAGCACGATAAATAAAAGCAATAAACAACACAGCAATTATAGTGGTTCAGAGACTCAAGCTCCTACGTCCACTCTCTCTGATCCTCAGAGAAATTCACTAATCACTTCTGAGCTTTCTGACTACCTCGCGTAGTTTACTTACTCAACTCGGCCCTGAGTTTTCTGACTAATCCACGTAGTTTACTTACTCAACCCGACCTTAAGTTTTCTGACTACCTCCGTAGTTTACTAACTCAAACACAAACAAACTTTCAGACTACCTCTGTAGCTTACTAACTTCTCCTCTAGAGTTTTCTGACTACTCCGCGTAGTTTACTAACTCTTTACAACTCTTCTCACCAACAAACACACTCCAACTACCTTCTCAAGGGTTTGGGGTTTCTCGGTTGGTTTCCAACTAGGATGAGATATCCTTTACAATGAAGTACAATGCAAAAGGTTAGGATATCTCGAGTAAGCTTCGAATATGTCTTATCAAGCTAGGCTTAGTTTATTGAGCTCTCTTCAGAATAAAAGCACTTGGGAAATTCTAGGTTTTTCGAGTGCTTCAACTTGCAGTAATAAGTTTGAGCTCTTGAGTTGCGTATAAATTTCCCGTAACCTTACAATGTAGAGGGTCACCAGTATTTATAGGCATACACCAAGGTTACTTTTGAAAACTATTCGTTGGAGATATAGCTTCGTGAGTTTCCTCTTATGGTGTGTGAGGAACGGCTATATTTAGGGTTTGAGACTCCCTAACATGTTTTAGGCAATAGCCTTTCATGTAGCCGGTCTTCACTTTTTGTAGTCTGGAACTTTTGTACATCTGACATCTTTTTCAGCGACCTGTCACTGTCAGTGTCAGTATGGTACAGTGCTGTCTTCCTCTTTTTGACTTTTGTCTCCAGTTAAAGGTAGACACCTTCAACAGCTCTTTTGGTTACAAACTCTGAGTTGATATAACCTTAACAACACTTCTAACTTAGTTCCTTTTGTCTGCATTAGAATGTCTTGGCAATATCTAACTTTCAAAAGGAATTGCGATCTTCTCAGTATTGCATCCTTCAGATAGATATTTTCAGTGCCTCGGAACATTCAGGTTTATACTGAGCATTCAGTACATTACTAAGTCTTCAGTAATTACTGTGCCTTCAGTATTCTTGATCTTCAGTTCTCAGTCTTCAGTCTTGCGTCTTCAGAGTCTTCTGAGTCTTCAGGGTCTTCAGAGTCTTCTGAGTCTTCAGTGATATACAGACTGATATACTGAGTCTTCATGCTGAGTCTTCAGTTCTCAGTTTCATACTGAGTCTTCAGTATCTCAGTTTCACACTGAGTCTTCAGATTCTCAGTTTCTCACTGAGTCTTCAGAAACTTCAGTTTCTTCAGAAACATACTGAATTCTTCAGAGTCTTCAGAACCTATCCTGATCTATATCTGCTGACTATACATTTTGCAGATAACATCCTGAATACTCTAAAACTGAATCCTGACTCAACTATCAAGATCATTCTGAACATGTCATACTCAGGGGTTTTGGGATCTTAATCAATATCATATATCTTTTATTAAATTCATCTCCCAACATCGTCCTTTAAATAGGATCGCGTGTGGTTAGTAATTATTGCTTTGACTTATTACGGGTAGAGAATCAACGAGATTCAATACTTTATATCTTGGACAATATTATTGGTCAAATGCGATTGCTAAGATTTAATACGGAGAATCGTGTGCAAGTACCTTGTTCGATTTGCCCCCTTGGGAGGTTCATAAGTTTTATCATACCAAATCTTGCAAGTGGAACTAGTTTCCGGTATGGATAATAATGTTGAACCGTTCCTTTATCAAGGATAAAAGATATTAATTAATGGAAAGCTATTTCAGTGGCTTGAATTAATTAATGGGCTAGATAATCTTAAACACGGGAAATAATAACCGGGAGTCATATTAACTGTAATATGGGTTAAGATGGATAGTGCAATATTAATTATGTAGTGGGATTAATTAATATTTATGGGCTTGAATAATATTGTGGCTCAATATTGATAATTCAAGATCCATTGGAAGATCCAATCTTAATTCTCCTAAAGGCCCCTCAAGTAACCCAACATAAAGTCCAATAACTAAAAAAGGTGTTTAAAAATAAAATAAATTTTTGTTGCTATTTTTCCTAAAATTTCGAAAATAATAAATAATAGAGGGAGAAAGCTTTTCTTTGAATTTTGTTATGCAATGAAGATAAGTATTCTTGGAATACAGGATTATCTCATTAAATTCAAGAAATCTCCCACTTGGTTATTTATTTGTAATTTTCGAAAATTTTGAAAGAAAAAGGGAAAGAAAGATTTTCTTGATTTTCTTGAAAAGATATTATGGAAGATATGTATTTCTTGGAATACAAGTATATCTCATAAATTCAAGAAGATTCAAATCTTGGTTTCTTTTTCCTATTTTTTCGAAATACACCATAACAAGAGAAGGTGAGATTTTTATGGAATATTTTAATTATGGAGAAAAGAATATATGAGATATATTCAAGATTTCTTGGAGATCAAGAAAAGATTTTTTCCTCCCTATTCCATGTTGAAAAATCGGCCACCACCCTCTATAAATAGGGGATGAATGTTTCATTCCCAAGTACAATTCCATGTGCTGGAAAAATTAGTAAATCCACAAAGGTGGTGCAACAAATTTTTTATTTTCCCTTTTGTTAATTGTTCGCGAGCTTCCTTCCACCGGATTGACGAGCAATGACTAGGGAATACTTGAGAAGGCTTTTTAGTGTGTTTTATCGACGAGACCATTGCCACTCCAAGAGGTTAGTTCACGTAAACCCGTAGCAATTTCACATGCTTAGGATTTATGTGAACTGTTTATATGCATGATTTGTTGTTGAATTATTATTTAAATTAATATAGGATTAATTCATGCTAGTAATAATTGTTAGAATTAAATTTGTATTTAAATATTCATCCCGAATAGATCCGGGCAATTAATTCCCCAACAACTGGTATCAGAGCCTCGGTTTCGGGCTCTGAATTTTAAATTGTAATTTAATTCGTTTTCATTAAATTTGAAATTGGATAGTAGAATTGCTAGATCTTTGTTGCAGGTATCCAATTGTCATGGAATTTAATGTGTTTATTTATGCATGCATATAAATTATGGTTTTTTAATTCGATTCGTTCGAATTCGTTTTGCCTCGTGAGAAAATCCACGAGTAGATTAGAATTTGTTTAATTTGATTAATGTAATAGACTAGTCTAGATCTAGGTTTATTTATTTTGTAAATAAATTTATGCTTAGGATCGAGGAGGTGGAAACGAAGAATTAAAAGATGGGATCGGGCAGGGCGTGGCGGCATGTGTCAGGAGGTATGAAATGTGTCGAAAGGAAGTATGTAGCAAGCCAGTAGCCAATAGGGAGAACTTCGTCAGGCCGTGTGGCGGGTGACCCAGTGATAGGCGGCCTACGTCTTGTGGTGAGCGCCGTGTTGAACATAGCCAGGCGAACATCTTCGTGATATTAAGTGAGCGATCATTGTGATCTTGCCAGTATTGTGTGATCTTTCTTAGAAATCGCGGGGTGAAAGCGGTCGCAGGCGTCTTGCAGTATGTGGCGGGTCGTCTTGACGGCCCGACCCTAGCAAAGGACCTACCAGCCCGACACTAGCATTTGTGGCTGACGTCTTATTTGGTGACAGGCGCCGCAGCCTTGCGAATATGCGTCGACCTACTGGGGAGTGCAAGACGTGCACTCTGACCCACGAGCTGGTCGATGACATCACTAGACGTGGTGAACCTTTCGAGATGAACGATGAAGGCAAAGAAGACGATTTCTCGAGATCAAGACATGACAAAAATTAATCGTGATAATTGGATATGTGTGCCCAATATGTTTAATTTTTTGTCTTGATGTTTGTGCATTATTTTATGCTTATTTAAATTTTGTTTAAATTTGCGATGCATGAGAAAACGTTTTGAAAAATCTCACTTTCGAAAATTACTAAGTATGCTTAAACAATTAATTGACAATTTTTTTCCGGATAATAAAATTGAATTAATTTTGACCTCCATGATTTATTTATTTGTGAATTCTTTTGGAGAAATTCCCCCCACGGGATGGTCAAAAGATAGCTTTCACATGAATAAATTCCAAATGGATGATTGTGGATTATTACTAGTGGCGACGATGACCCCATTTGAGGCTCGTTCAAAAGCAAAATAATAATTACGTATTTAATCATGGTTATTACTTAGATATAAAATTGATATGCATATACTTCCCCGAAGTCCCTGTCAATTTTATATTGGTCAAGTGGGAGCCAACTATTAATCTGGATATTAAAGGTTTGTAACTGTTCTTGTTTGTAACCTGCTTGAATGTGTTTAAATAATGACCCACCCCACATGGCTTATTTAAACTGTTTTGAGATGTTGGCTGATGCATGTTCATATTTTTTTGAGATTATAATAAGATGCATGTGATCGAACCTTGTGATATATCTGTGCTTATGCATATAGTTATTTATTTCAGTTCAGCATGTCATAACCTTTTAATCCACTGTTATTATACTTAAAGTCAATAGAATAAGTATGGAAACTATATTGATTGGAAACGAAAAATTATAATTGTCCTAACTGCACAAAAGCACAAGTGGATTCTTGACACACCAAAATCAGATGAGCCAACTGACGAGTCAAAAATGCGGGACTCGTCGGATCACCTTCTTGCGAGATGTAAATTTGAAAATGGTGGAGGGCAAACCGTAAGGGTTCGTCCTCAAAATTGATGGCCCATCCCTGAACAAACTTGAGGTTACGAAAGTGCATTATAATCTGGAGACTCGGATGAATTTGGTACTTCACTCTCGCCCAAAAAGTTTACGAGCATTTTGGCATCGCTAGCTGATTTGTTGCAAGCTTTGGTCTCGGCGAGAGATGTTGATGGGGCACCAAACTCAAGCTTTTTGACAAGAAGTGGTCCATCTTTTTTTCTAGGCAAGGAAGGCAAGAAATAGAAGATGACCAAAAAGCCATAAGCAATCGACTCAATTGTTGCGAAGGACAATGGTAAGATGGCCGAATCTTTGGTGGTGTCAAGGAAAATCCAAAGAGGAAGTGCTTAAGTTGCGGTGAAAGAGGACAATAGAGGTTTTTTTTGTTCCAACCCCAAAAGGTAGGAAAGAAAGGTAATTCTCACGCACTAATTGTTGAAACTTGTTTAGCGGCGTATACTTCTCATTCGTGGGTAGTTGATACGGGATCCACTAATCATGTTTGCTTCACGGGTTCAAACTGATCTGGCAACTTAGTGGGAGTGAGATCCTCATCACACTGGGCGATGTTACGAAAGTAGCGGTTATTGCAATGCTACGTAAGTAGCAGATATTACAATACTACGTAAGTAACGGTTATTGCAATGCTACGTAGGTAGCAGGTATTGCAAATCCACGAAAGTAGCGTTGCTACAATATCTTAGGTAGTACTTGAGATATTGCGATCTTTACATGAGTAGTGGTTAAAGCAGTGGGAGAAGTGCACCTGTCTTTTGAAGATAAAGTTTTAATTTTAAGAGATTATCTTTATGTTCCCAGTTTTAGAAAGAATTCACTTTCAGTTTCTAAAATTTTGTTAATGGATACATAGTTTCTTCTAATAAGAATGACATCATTTCTTGAAATGATGAGTGTATCTGTTATTGGACATTGGTCGAATAATCTCCATACAATTAAGCTGTGCACACCACTCACTAAAAGCGCATCCTATAACACATCAATCAAGTTTTCGATAAAAGCGTTCGTTCATCGGGCGTGAGCGAGACACTTCTATGACATCTAAGATTGGGACATATTAATCAAAGAGGATCAAAGGTTGGTAGAAGGCGGTTCTTTGGAGTCTCTCCAAGTTGAACCAATTCCACCGTTAATCATGTTTGGAGGTAAAATGACCAAGTGGGCATTGGAGCCAAGGGAATAGAGCCAAAGAAAGTGTTAGAAATCGTTCACCTGAGGCGTATGTGGTCCAATGTCAACCAAAGCAAAGAGGAGGTTATGAGTATTTTGTCACTTTTATTGATGACTACTCAAAGAATGCGGTTATATTTTCCTTATGAAGCATAAACCGAGACCTTTGAGAAATTCAAAGAATTTAAAGGCTCAAGCGAGAGAATCATAGAAAAAACGTATCAAGTCTCTACGATCCGATCGTGGAGGCGAGTACCTCGGCCCGATGAGTTTTTGAACTACTTGTGGGATGAAGGGATTGTATCGACTAAGCGCACCGGAACCTCTCAACAAAAGCGGGGTTGCGGGCGAAAAAATAGAACTCTTTTGGAAATGGTTAGATCAATGATGAGTTATCGCGGATCTTCCCAAGTCGATTACGGGGTCATGACTTGGAAACAACGGCTTACATTCGAACTTGGTGCCATCAAATCGGTTCCCAAAACTCAAAGAATTGTGGACCCGAAGGCGCAAGCCGGTTTTAAGACACATGCAAATTTGGGGGTGTCACGCCTACGTGTTGGACAAGGAAGCCGGAAAAATTGGATCCTCGTCGAGAATTAAGGTTGTTTATAGGATACCAGAGGAACAAAAGGGTGTATGTTCTATGGTCGAAGATCAAAAGGTGGTAATAAGCACCCACTTTAGATTTTTGGAAGAAGACTATATGAGCGAAAGAAGACCAGTGAGATTACCTTAAATGAGCTAAAGGGGCTAACCTCATGCCAATTTGTACAAGATGACATACCAAACGACACACTTTCTGGCAGGAACCTCATCGTAGTGGGAGGGTTGTGAGACGACCGAGAGATTCATGGGGATGGGAGAGTCCTCGGGACTTGATTCGGACAAAGGCGAATCGGACCCATGGACATATGATGAGGCAATCCAAGACAAGGATGCGGTTTCTTGGCAAAAAGCAATGAAAGCCGAAATGGGTTCTATGGATCATAACAGTGTGGGAGTTAGTCGAACCACTTTATGGGGTCAAACCCATTGGTTGCAAGTGGGTATACAAGAAAAAAAGGGCCGGACGGGAAGGTGGAAACCTTCAAGGCAAAGGCTTGTGGCAAAAGGTTATACTTTCGAGAAAGAAGGGATCGACTATGAGGAACCTTTTTCGGCGCATAACAATATTCAAGTCCATCCGAATTCTCTTGTCGATTCTTTGCGCATCTCAATTTTGATATCGGCAAATGGATGTCAAGGCGGCTTTTCACGGAAGTCTTGATGAAGAAATCTATATGCAACAACCCCAAGGCTTCATTGAAAAGGGCAAGAACACCTAGTTTGTAAGCTCATGAAGTCCATTTTACGGACTCAAATGGGCATCCAGAGCTTGGAACCAATGTTTTGATCATGTTATAAAGTCTTATGGGTTTGATCAAAACGAGTTCGAAAGTTGTGTGTACAAAAAGCATGTCGGAACTGCATTGGTATTCTTAGTACTATACGTAGATGGCATTCTGCTCATTGGGAACGATGTAAAGGTGTTATTAGACGTAAAGGCATGGCTTTCAAAACAGTTTGATATGAAGGACTTAGGGGAAGCCGGGCACATCCTTGGGATCAAGATCACTCGAGATCGCAAGAAAAGGATGATAGGCTTATCGCAAGCTTCATATATAGACATTGTCTTGAAACGATTCAGCATGCAGGATTCCAAGAAAGGCTTCGTACCTTTCAGGCATGGAATCTATCTATCCAAGGAAATGTGCCCTAAGACACAAAAGGAGATAGATGACATGAAAGGCATTCCTTATGCTTCGGCTGTCGGAAGCCTTATGTATACAATGTTGTGCACGAGACCGGATATCTGCTTTGTCGTTGGTATGGTGGCAAGATATCAAAGTAACCCGGGGAAAGCACATTGGACGGCAGTTAAAAACATTTTGAAGTATCTGAAAAGAACTCGAGATAGAATGTTGGTTTATCAGTCAGATAGTCTAATCCCCATAGGCTACACGGACTCGGATTTCCAATCAGACTTAGATTCCAGAAAATCTACCTCCGGTAGTGTGTTTTTGCATGGGGGTAGGAGCCATGACATGGAGAAGCGTTAAGCAGAAATGCATCGCAGATTCTACCATCGAAGTCGAATATGTAGCTGCTTGCGAGGCAGCGAAATAAGCGGTTTGGCTCAAGAACTTCCTAGTGGACTTGGATGTAGTTCCGAATTTGCCCAGCACAATCACTGTTTATTGTGACAATGCCGGAGCAGTTGCAAATTCAAGGGAACCAAGAGCCCACAAGGCCAGCAAACACATTGAAAGGAAATACCATCTTATACGAGAAATCGTTAAGAGATGAGATATAGAGGTGGCAAAGATCGCGTCAGAAGACAACCTAGCAGATCCATTCACAAAGGGTCTGCCTCAGAATACATTCGAGAGACATGTGGAAGGAATGGGTGTCAAGACCATTGCCAATCTGCTTTGAGTATAAGTGGGAGACATTATTAGGTTCGTGTAGGTGACATTAGATGTCACGTATTAGGAACTACACGAGACATGATGTAGTATACTTAAAAGCAGACTTTGAGTATAAGTGGGAGATTGTTGGGATTATACTGGAAAGTATGCTTTTACTTTGTATAATCAAACTGAATTTCGGTCTTTTTTACTGAAATAAATTGTTTATCACTGATGCTTTAAATATCATCTAATGTTACATATATTTACTGCATAACTCTTCAATAAATAGTACGTGTTACATTGTAGTTAATTTAGTGATACCAGATCACAGAAGATTAAATTAACAGTTCCTTGTAACCAAAAGTAAATCCATTCACGACTTAGATGGAAATGAACAATCCATCGTGAAAGGTTGAAGTGTAAGGCTCAGATTGGTTTGTCTTGACCAAGAGATTACACTAGTACATGACTGATGCACTGAATATGACCTACAGGAGGACAAATTCTTCAGAACTGGACTAGGAAGAATTAGACCTCAGTGGTTCGTTATTTCTTAATCTTCGTCCCGTAAATAGGATCGCGTGTGGTTAGTAATTATTGCTTTGACTTATTACGGGTAGAGAATCAACGAGATTCAATACTTTATATCTTGGGCAATATTATTGGTCACATGCGATTGCTAAGATTTAATACGGAGAATCGTGTGCAAGTACGCTTGTTCGATTTGCCCCCTTGGGAGGTTCATAAGTTTTATCATACCAAATCTTGCAAGTGGAACTAGTTTCCGGTATGTATAATAATGTTGAACCGATCCTTTACCAAGGATAAAAGATATTAATTAATGGAAAGCTATTTCAGTGGCTTGAATTAATTAATGGGCTAGATAATCTTAAACACGGGAAATAATAATCGGGAGCCATATTAACTGTAATATGGGTTAAGATGGATAGTGCAATATTAATTATGTAGTGGGATTAATTAATATTTATGGGCTTGAATAATATTGTGGCTCAATATTGATAATTCAAGATCCATTGGAAGGTCCAATCTTAATTCTCCTAAAGGCCCCTCAAGTAGCCCAACATAAAGTCCAATAACTGAAAAATGTGTTTAAAAATAAAATAAATTTTTGTTGCTATTTTTCTTAAAATTTCGAAAATAATAAATAATAGAGGGAGAAAGCTTTTCTTTGAATTTTGTTATGGAATGAAGATAAGTATTCTTGGAATACAAGATTATCTCATTAAATTCAAGAAATCTCCCACTTGGTTATTTATTTGTAATTTTCGAAAATTTTGAAAGAAAAAGGGAAAGAAAGATTTTCTTGATTTTCTTGAAAAGATATTATGGAAGATATGTATTTCTTGGAATACAAGTATATCTCATAAATTCAAGAAGATCCAAAACTTGGTTTCTTTTTCCTATTTTTTCGAAATACACCATAACAAGAGAAGGTGGAATTTTTATGGAATATTTTAATTATGGAGAAAAGAATATATGAGATATATTCAAGATTTCTTGGAGATCAAGAAAAGATTTTTTCCTCCCTATTCCATGTTGAAAAATCGGCCACCACCCTCTATAAATAGGGGATGAATGTTTCATTCTCAAGTACAATTCCATGTGCTGGAAAAATTAGTAAATCCACAAAGGTGGTGCAACAAATATTTTATTTTCCCTTTTGTTAATTGTTCGCGAGCTTCCTTCCACCGGATTGACGAGCAAGGACTAGGGAATACATGGGAAGGCTTTTTGGTGTATTTTATCGACGAGACCATTGCCACTCCAAGAGGTTAGTTCACATAAACCCGTAGTAATTCTGCATGCGTAGGATTTATGTGAACTGTTTATATGCATGATTTGTTGTTGAATTATTATTTGAATTAATATAGGATTAATTCATGCTAGTAATAATTGTTAGAATTAAATTTGTATTTAAATATTCATCCCGAATAGATCCGGGCAATTAATTCCCCAACACTTTCTGCTTCGGCGTGATTTGTCCGCCTTCATCGGCGTCGACATGCCTGCCTCCTCGGCGTTTGGCTTTTCGCTTTGGCTTGATTTGTCCGCCTTCATCGGCGTCGACCTGCCTGCTTTCTCGGCGTTGGCCTTCCGCTTCGGCGTGTTTTTGTCCGCCCTCACCGGTGTCAGTTTTCCGCTTCGACAAAATTTTTCAACTCATAATCATTTTGATAAAATAACATCATATTCTTAAATTTTTATATTCAAGGACTTAGGGGGCCGGTCAATGACCTCTAAGAAGATCATCTTTTCAAAAAATAAATCCTCAAATACAAAAATTCTTATATTTTGATGTACTATGAAGTGTAAACTTTTTGATAACTCCCTTTTTAGTATATGTTCCACCTCGCAAGCTTTTAAAATTTATTAAAGGACAGGGTCATATATTCTCATATTTTGAGATTGTTTTAAAATTTCCAAAATCAATAAATTAAATTTTGGATACCGAAATTATGTCTATATTACGTCAGTGTTTAAAGAACTTCGATTATAGTTTTAAAACAAAATTAAGGTTGTTCACTGATTAAACAACTCACTATTTTATACAAAAGGAAAGACAAATCATTTAACCTTTACGAAGTCTGTATATCTTTTTTATATTTAAGAACTTAGGGGGCCGGTCTTCGACCTCTGTCGAGCTCGCCATTCCAAATAGGTTCTCAAATGTAAAAATACCAAAGTCAACCAAGGTCGCATACCATGTCAAAGTCGACCAAGGTCGCATACCATCTATAAGACGACCTCGGTCGCATGCCCTATCTAAGTCGACCAAGGTCACATATCATCTATAAGATGACCTCGGTCACATGCCCTATCTATAGGCGACAAAGCCAAAATTTTCAAAAGGTAAAATGGTCGACGACAAGTAACAAAAAAGACTCTCGATGAGCCCCGTCTCTCGACGAGCAACCAAAAAAGACTCTCGACGAGCCCCGTCTCTCGACCAACAACCAAAAAACTCTCGAAGAGCCCCGTCTATCGATGAGCAACCAAAAGACTCTCGACGAGCAACCAAAAAGACTCTCGACGAACCCCGTCTCTCGACGAGCCCCATCTCTCGACGAGTCCCGTCTCTTGACGAGCAACCAAAAAGACTCTCGACGAGCCCGTCTCTCGACGAGCAACCAAAAAGACTCTCGATGAGCCCCATCTCTCGACGAGCAACTAATAAAACTCTCGACGAGTGCCGCCTCTCGATGAGTAACTAATAAAACTCTCGACGAGCTCCGCCTCTCGATGAGTAACTAATAAAACTCTTTACGAGCTCCGCCTCTAGATGAGTAACTAATAAAACTCTCGACAAGCTCCACCTCTCGACGAGTACCTAATAAAACTCTTAACGAGCTCCGCCTCTCGATGAGTAACTAATATAACTCTTGACGAGCTCCACCTCTCGAGGAGTAACTAATTAAACTCTCGACGAGCTCCGCCTCTAGACGAGTAACTAATAAAACTCTCGACGAGCTCCGCCTCTCGACGAGTAACTAATAAAAATCTCGACGAGCTCCGCCTCTAGACGAGTAACTAATAAAACTCTCGATGAGCTCCGCCTCTCGATGAGTAACTAATAAAACTCTCGACGAGCTCTGCCTCTCGATGAGTAACTAATAAAACTCTTGACGAGCTCCACCTCTCGATGAGTAACTAATAAAACTCTCGATGAGCTCCGCCTCTCGATGCGTAACTAATAAAACTCTCGACGAGCCCCGTCTCTTGACGAGTAATTAATAAAATTCTCGCGAATCCGCGAAAAAGACTTCGTACAAAAGGCTTTCACCTCGAATCTGAGCCGAAAAAGACTTCGTACAAAGGGGCTCACCTCGATGCAATCTGAAAAAAAACTCGCACAAAGAGATTCACCTCGGAGTACGAGCACATTGAAAATCAACGACAAGAATAGGAAAAATTCTCAACTCGGGGGGCTCATTTCTGAGCCATCAAGACCTCATAAGACATCCGAGCAAGCTCGGCGGCAAACATTGAAACCGCAGACGCATCGAAGGTATGAATCAAGATCGAGCTCCGAACAAAGTCAAAGCCCGACCTTGGGGGCTATTGTTGTAGCACAAATCAAACTGGATATGTGCCCGAATTCGACACGTCAGCAGGGCCCACCTAGGCCCGAATCAACCCAACCCGACAGAGGACCAACCTCACCCAAACGAGCGACCTCCCTCGAGGGAAACCCATTGGCGAGGTCAGAAAAAGAAGAGTAAAGACTATCTGAGCGGGCGACCTCCCCCGAGGTCGCTCCACGGGCTACCTCCCCCGAGGTCGCTCCACGAGCAAAGCCGACAAGCACAACACGAGAAGATAATTCGGCGAAGTCAGGAACCAACGTCAACATTACGAGACAAGACAAGAACATTTAATGTAAAATAGATTTAGTTTTAATGTTTTGATCCACGATTGTAATAAAACCCTAGAATAAAGGGTCGAGTTGGATTAATAGCATTTTACCTTTTAGGGTTGGTCCTCTATAAATAGAGGACCACACCCCCCATTGTAGAGGGCTCCCACTCTCAATCTCTCCCAATCTTGCTCCCATTTCATCATATATACAACACCAAATTTAAGGGAAGAACTCAAGAGTTCTTCCCGCAGTGTTCTTGTTCGATTTACGATTATTTACTTGTTTGTGTTACTAGAATCATTAGCCACATTTAAATCTCTTAATCCGATATTTTAGTACACAACACATGTAATATAAAAAAATGGAGAATACTGAGCGACATCAATGGAAAAGATATAAAAAATTGGAGAATACTGAGGCGACATCAATGAAGAAGATGAAAAGAGTCTCAAATCAGAGAAAGATAGAAAAAAAAAAAAAGAGAACCTGTAAAAAAAAATAGAAGAAAGAAGAGAAGAAAACCATAAGAATAAAAGAGAATAGAAAAAAGAGAAGAAGTGAAAATAAAATTAGAAGAAAGAAGATAAGAAAACCGTAAATACAAAAGAGATAAAATAGTAAAGATTTAAAATTTGAAATTTAAGTTGGTGAGAAATTTGAAATTTAAATGGTAAAAAAAATTGTGGAGCAATGAAAATTGGAGAAATGGAGAATGGTGAAAAAGTATGAAGACACGTGGAATATAAAGATTCTAAATTAGTAGTAAGAGGTGATACATAGAAGTTATATTATATATATTGATATAACAATTTATTTTTAGAAATAATAAATATATCCCATTAAAGGTTTGCATTTGTGTTTTTCGTATAAATATTCTCTCGACAGGTACAATCCGGTAAATAAAATTCAATGTCCAAAGATATTTCCTCATAGTCCACATGTTTCGGGGCTGTGGATTCCAAGGTTGGAACATTCGAAATCATTAAAAACATGTGAGTGACATGGATTCTACGTACAAAACCTATGCAAACAAAATATTTCAGCCATTATTAAATTACTAGCACGCAACGTGCTACACAAGATTTAAAATAATTTTTTTTACTTAAATTAAATATTTTAACTATTTAATTAATTCAATTATATATATAATTTTTATATTCTAATATTATTTGTAGATATTTTCATTCATTTCTTATTCTAAATTACTTCCTCCCATTAAGATTATGTGTCATACTCATTTTAGTCTTATATATTGGACAAAAACTTGTATGCAATATTGCTTACAAGTGATATGTGCAATTAGGTTATTTTTTTTTCCTCGCGGTCAGGAAAATTGGGGTTTAGGGCAGATTGTTGGTGGGCCAATGGACTTCTTCATCTTTTTCCTCGCGCACAGCCGAACGCGGTCATCAGATTTCCTCTTCTTCCTCTTCTCTTCTGGCGAATCTCATGAGCTTTCTTCTTCCTCGTTCGTGCCCTAATTTTCTTTTTTCGCTCCGATTATTGGATGAAATAAGGTTGTTCAATTTGAATTTTGGTATGAATTATGCGAGAAGAGGAGAGAATATGTGTGTGTTGTTTGGATTACCCTTCAAAAAGTGTGTGATAAAATTCAGATCATTCTGCACTCTTTTCACGCAGTTCTGTAAATCTGTTATTTTGAACTTAAGATTTTTTTCGTGTCTGTACTGGTTTTTGTTCATGTAGTAACACTATTTTGCTCATATGGTAACATTCTTTTTGTTCATGTAGTAACACATCAATTGTTCTTTAAATCTGTAATTTTGGACAGAAAATTTCTTTTCGCGCTTGTACTGGTTTTATTCAAGTGGTAACACGTTTTCCTTCATATAGTAACACTTTTTGTTCATGTAGTAACACATGTTTTTTTAGTAATATGTAACACTGTTCATATATCGTCGTAATACTATGTGAATACTCATGTGTTCCCATATGAACAATAATGTGTTACCATGTGACCCATGTTACGTTATGAATATTTATGTGTTACGATATGTTTAATTACGTGTTACGTAAAATATGAAATTTTTCAATATAACAATGTAGTAACACTTGTACATAAATGTAGTAACACGCAAAAATTTGACAAAAAAAAATATTTTTTCAATATAACAATGTAGTAACACTCATATATAGATATAGTCACACTAAAAATTTTAAAAAATAAAATTATGTGTTCAGTAGGAATCGAACATGCGACCAAACATATAAAGAGCAGACATAAACCACTGGGCTACAACACACAATCAATAATGATATGCATCTTGGGCTACAACACACAATCAATAATGATATGCATCTATTAATATATATCCACCCTCTTCGCTCAACTCACAACCTGCCCGCCCGCGCCCGCATGACCCGACCCGACCCGTACGGCTAACCCGCAAATTTCAGTCTAAATTACTTTAATTATAATGTATTGCACATATCCATGTTGGGGAAATCGGGGTGCCCGGATCTATTCGAAGTGATTATTTAAATACATATTTAAATTAAACAGTTAATTACTAACATGAATTAATCCTAAATCAATTCAACATAATAATAAACAACATACGTACACATAATTCACGTAAATCCAAAGCATGCAGAACTAGGAGTTAAAGAATTACTATCCTCTTGAAGAATCAAACGGATGAATCAACCCAAGATCCTTCCCAAATATATCCCCAAAGTCCACGATCGTTATCCGGTGGGAAGATTTCAACGAACGATTTTAATGGGAGAGAAAATAAAATATTTTGCTACCACCTTTGTGGATTTATAATATTTCCAACACATGAAATTGCACTTGGGAATGAAGAGCTCATCCCCTATAAATAGGGAGGAGGGGGGGACGAAAATTAGGGTTGGAAAATAAGGGAGAAAATCTTTTCTTGATCTCCAAGAAATCTTGAATATATCTCCTATATTCTTTTCTCCTTAATTAAATTTTCCATAAAAATCTCCTTCCCCTCTGCTACCTATATTTTCGAAAATTACACTAATAAAGGAGTCAAGATTTGACTTCTTTAATTTATGGGATAATTATGTATTCCTACAATAATCATCTCTTTCCATAAAATATCTACAAGAAAATCAAGACAATCTTATCTTCCTTTAATAGACAAAGTTTTCGGAAATTACTCTTGGAAATTAGGCAAGAATATTTTCTTCTCTCTCTCATTAATTGGACTTTATTTTGGGCTATTTGGGGGGCCTTTAGGAGAGTTAAGGTTGAACCTCCAATTGACTATGAAGCTATAATATTTTGGGCCAAATATTATTCAAGTTCATTAATATTAATTTACTCCACTTTAAAATTAATATTGAACTATTCATCTTAACCCATATTACGATTTCACATGTAACATGGCTCCCGGTCATTATTTCCCGCGTTTAAGATTATCTTAGTCCATTAATTAATTAAGCCACTGAACAAGCTATATATTAATTAATATCTTTGTCCTTGGAGTAAAGACAACTCAACATTATTATCCATGCCGGAAATAAATTTCCACTTGCAAGATTTGGCATGATAAAGGACATGAGCCCACCAAGGGGACAAATCAAGCAAGCCGTACTTGCACGCGATTCTCCGTTTTAAATGTCAGCAATCGTCATGTAATTAATAATATTGCCCAAGATATAAGGTATCGAATCACATTGACTCTCTTCCCATCATAAGTCAAAGCAATAGTTATTAATTTCACACGATCCTATTTAAGGGACGGAGATTAAGAAACATCGCACCACTGAGGTCTAATTCTTGTATATTCAGTACCGAAGAATTTGTCCTCCTGTAGGTTCTCATTCAGCGCACCTAAATGCGCTAGTGTGATCCCTTGGTCAAGACAGGGCAATCTGGGTCTCACACTTCAACCGTTCATGATGGTTCGTTCATTTCCATCTGGGTTGTGAATTTGTACTTAATTACGAGGGCTGCTAATTTGATCTTCAGTGATCGGGTATCACCAAATTAACTACAACGCAATACGTACTGTCTTATTGAAAGGGTTTGCAATAAACATATATAACATTCATTCATATTTAATGCAACAGTGATTAAATGATTTATTTCAGTAAATAAGTAAGAAACTTTAGTTTGGTTATACAAAGTAAAAGCACACTTTTCAATATAACCCCAACAATCTCCCACTTATACTCAAAGTCTGCTTTTAAGTATACTACTTCATGTCTCGTGTTCTATGTGACATCTAATGTCACCCTACACGAACCTAATAATATTTCTCCCACTTATACTCAAAGCAGATTGGCAACGTCCTTGACACTCATTCCTTCCACATGTCTCTCGAATGTACTCTGAGGTAGACCCTTTGTGAATGGATCTGCTAGGTTGTCTTCCCGATGCAATCTTAGCCACCTCAATGTCTCCTCTCTTAACGATTTCTCGTATGAGATGATATTTTCTCTCAATGTGTTTGCTGGCTTTGTGGGCTCTCGACTCCCTTGAATTTGCAACTGCTCCGGCTTTATCACAGTAGACAGTGATTTTGCCGGGCAAATTCGGGACCACGTCCAAGTCCACCAGGAAGTTCTTGAGCCAAATTGCTTCCTTCGCTGCTTCACAAGCAGCGACGTACTCGACTTCCATGGTAGAATCAACGATGCATTTCTGCTTTATGCTTCTCTATGTCATGGCTCCTCCCCCCATGCAGAACACACTACCCGAGGTAGACTTTCTGGAGTCAATGTCTGATTGGAAATCCGAGTCTGTGTAACCAATGGGGATCAGACTGTCTGACTTGTAAACCAACATTCTGTCCCGTGTCCTTTTCAGGTACTTCAGAATGTTCTTTACTGCAGTCCAATGCTCTTTCCCAGGGTTACTTTGATATCTTGCCACCATGCCTACGGCAAAGAAGATATCCGGTCTCGTACACAGCATTTCATACATGAGGCTTCCCACAGCCGAAGCATAAGGGATGCCCTTCATGTCATCTATCTATTTCTGTGTCTTGGGACACATCTCTTTGGATAGATGGATTCCGTGTCTGTAGGGCACAAAGCCTTTCTTGGAATCCTGCATGCTGAAGCGCTTCAAAATAATATCTATGTATGGGGCTTGCGAAAGCCCGATCATTCTTTTCCTGCGATCTCGAGTGATCTTGATCCCTAGGATGTGACCGGCTTCCCCTAAGTCCTTCATATCAAAATGATTTGACAGCCATGACCTTACGTCTGATAACACCTTTACATCGTTTCCGATTAGCAGAATGTCATCCACGTATAGTACCAAAAATACCAATGCAGTTCCGTCACGCTTTTTATAGTCACAACTTTCAAATTCATTTTGATTGAATCCGTAGAATTTTATAACTTGATCAAAACACTGATTCCAAGCTCGGGATGCTTGCTTCAGTTCATAAATGGACTTCCTGGGCTTGCAAACCAGATGCTCTTGGCCTTTTTCAATGAAGCCTTCGGGTTGTTGCACATAGATTTCTTCGTCAAGATTTCCATTTAGGAAAGTTGTCTTGACGTCCATTTGCCAGATCTCAAAATCTAGATGCGCAACAATCGACAAGAGAATGCGGATGGACTTGAGCATGGCTACGGGCGAAAAGGTTTCCTCATAATCGATTCCTTCTTTCTGAGTGTACCCTTTCGCCACAAGTCTTGCTTTGAAGGTTTCAACCCTTCCGTCCGGTCCCCTTTTTCTCTTGTATACCCACTTGCATCCGATGGGTTTTACCCCATCAAGTGGTTCAACTAGCTCCCACACCTTGTTGTGATCCATTGAACCCATCTCAACTTCCATTGTTGTTTGCCAAGATTGAGCATCTTTGTCTTGGATCGCTTCGTTGTAGGACCATGGATCTGATTCTTCTGCGGAGAACAAGTCCAAAGACTCTCCGATCCCCAAGAATCTCTCGGGTTGTCTGATAACCCTCCCACTACGACGAGGTTCCGGTTGTGTAGGCGTGACGTTTGGTATATCATTTGTATAGTTGGCAACGGAGTTGGCCCCCTAAGTTCTTCTAAGGTAATTTCACTTCTAGGCTTTCGACTGTTCATATAGTCTTCTTCCAAAAATCTAAAGTGGGTATTGATCACCACCTTTTGATCTTCGGGACCATAGAACATGCATCTTTTAGTTCCTTTGGGGTACCCTATGAACATCCTTAATTCCGAACGTGCATCTAATTTACCGGCTTCCTTGTTCAAGAAGACGTATGTCGGACACCCTGCAGATCTCGATGTGTCCGAAACGGGCTTGTGCCCACATCCACAATTCTCTCGGGGTTTTAGGTACCGATTTGGATGGCACTAGGTTCGAATATAAGCCGTTGTTTCTAATCGTAACCCCGTAGCGATTTTGGTAACCAAGATAACTCATCATTGACCTTACCATTTCTAAAAGCGTTATATTCCTTCATTCTGCAACCCCGTTTTGTTGAGGAGTACCGGGTGCAGTCAACTGGGATGAAATCCCCACTTCCGATAGGTAGTTCAAAAATTCATTGCTGAGGTATTCGCCTCCACGATCAGATCGTAGAAACTTGATACTTTTTCCCTTATGATTCTCTGCTTGAGCCTTAAATTCTTTGAATTTATCAAAGGTCTCAGATTTATGCTTCATTAGGAAAATGTATCCGTAGCGTGAGTAATCATCGATAAAAGTAACAAAATACTCGTAGCCACCTCTAGCTTTGATTTGCATTGGACCACACACATCGGTGTGATTTCTAACACTTCTTTAGCTCTAAGCCCCTTGGCTCCAAATGCCCTCTTGGTCATTTTACCTTCCAAGCACGATTCACAAGTCAGAAATGACTCAATTTGGAGAGACCCCAAAGAGCCATCTTTCACCAACCTTTGAATCCTTTTCGGGTTAATATGACCTAATCTTAGGTGCCAAAGAAGTGTCACGTTCACGTCAGCCGAATGCTTTCGTTTACAAGAAATAGTAGATGTGTTATAAGATGCATTTTGTGAGTGATGTGCACAATTAATAATATAGAGATTGTTCCTCAAAGTTCCACGACAGATAATCACATCGTTACGAAAAATAGTAACATCTTTATTAAAACGAACAGAATATCCATCGATAAACAGTTTAGAAATAGAAATAAGGTTTTTCCGAAAAACATGAACAAAAAGAACATCTCTTAAAATTAACGTCTTGTCGCCAAAGGACAGGTGCACTTCTCCCACTGCTTCAGCTGCCACTCTCGTAGCATCGCCTAGCGTGATGAGGATCTCACTCTCACTTAGTCGACGGGTCTGCTTGAAACCCTGCAATGTGAAACATACATGATCAGTGGATCCCGTATCCAATACCCACGAATGGGTAGCATACTCCGCCAAACAAGTTTCAATGACTAGTGAGTGTGAATTACCTTTCTTGCCATTCCTTTTGGGTTTGGAACAGGCCGACTTCCAATGTCATTTTTCTCCACAGTTAAAACATTTTCCTTTTGGCGTCTTCTGGACTTTCAACCAACTTGCTTTCTTACCCTTTTCTTTTGTGGCCTTGCTTTGGACCAGACTATTCATCTCCTTCTCATTCTTGCCTTCCTTTGGCATAGATTTTGAGAGCAGTTTCTTAGTCACCAAAGCTCCGTCTTCTTGTCCCAAGTGTTTCTCTACCGTCTCCAAGATCTCTTGTAGGGTATCTATGGTAAACATGTGATCGCTCATCACAAAATTACAATAGAACTCATTAAAGCTCCTTGGAAGAGTTAGGAACAAGAATTCGATTTGAGCCTCATCATCGTATCGTGTACCAAGGTAAGCAAGTTTTTCAAAATGACGTCTGATTTTGAGAATGTGATCCCTTACGGGCGTTCCCTCAATCATTTTCAGCCTTTCGACTCCATTTTGATGAAACTCTTTGATCATGCAGTTCTCAGAGGAAAACATTTCCTCAAGACTTTGAACAATCTCCGCATCTGAATCAATTTCCTCATGAATGAGCCTCAAATCATCAGACAATGAAGTCAAGATTATCGGTTTTATTGATTCATTGGCTTGCTCCCAGATTTCGTACAAACATCTTTCCGAACTAAATGACCCTTTAGTGATTCTATCAGGTTTATGTCCGCCAAGAACCCAATAATATTTTTGTGCAGAGAGGACAAAAGTCATATTACGTTTCCAAGTGACATAGTTTTCACCAGTGAGTTGGTTTCTTTTTAGTATATTGAACAGTGGATTAAAAGGTTGCGACATGATGAACTGAAATAAACATATATTTTGTATCAATATCTAGATCAACACAAAATTAAATCACATAATTCGATCACATGATTCATATTAAAATCTCAAAAAAATATGAACATGCATCAGCCATCATCTCAAAACAGATTTAAATGAGCCTCGTGGGAGGGTCATCATTTAAATCACATTCAAGCAGGTTGCAAACAAGAACAGTTACAAACCTTTAATTTAAAAATTAATAGTCGGCTCCCACTTGACCAATATAAAATTGACAGGGACTTCGGAGAAGTTTATAAATATCAATTTTATACCTAACTAATAACCATGATTAAATATAGAATTATTACTTCGCTTTGATCGAGCCTCGTTGGAGGGTCATCGTCGCCACCAATAATAATTCACAATCATCCTTTTGGGAATTTATTCATGTGAAAGCTATCTTTTGACTGTCCCGTAGGGGAATTTCTCCAAAAGATTTCACAAATAAATAAATCATGGAGGTCACAATTAATTTGTGTCATTATTAAAACATACTTAGTAATTTTTGAATTTGAGATTTTTCGTTGAGCAATTCTCATGCAAACACATTTAAACAAATTAAATAAAGCACAAGAAAATACGGCAACAATAAATCAAGCAAAGCAGAAATAAACACATTGGGCACAAATTATCCAACTGTCATGGTTTGATTTTCTTTGGCTTGATCTTGAAGAAACGTCATCTTGAATTTCTCCCACTCGTTCGTCTCGAAAAGAACTCCGTCTTGAAACGCCACGCCATTTCCGCAATGGATGGATGCACCCCAGATTCGCCGACAACTTGGTTGGGTGCTCCGTTCGCGCGCTTAGGGCGCAGCGGCGACGCCCGTGTGCTTATGGCTTTCAAAGAAGCCTCGGCGGCCTTTCAAGACGCAAGACCTTTTGTTTTGCCGCCCAAGAGATGGGCGCCTGTTCATAGCGCCAGCGTGCTTTCAAGACAAGATCCGGGCCATGGCTGGCGCGACCTAGGCGTCGTCTTGGCGTCGTCCAGCATACAGCGTGCTGCCTCCGCTGCGCGTTTCGCTCAAGACTTTTGTCCGCATTTGGTTAGGATCCATCTTTAACTCGTCTCCGTCTTTGATCAGGTTACAATTTATTTAACGAAAAATAAATACCATAAATCTAGACTAGTCTATTACATTGAACAAATCAAAATAACCTAGTCTACTCGTGGATATTCTCACGAGAAAAATAAATCCGAACGAGTCGAATTAAAAACCATTCATTCATACGCATGAAAATAAAACACATTAAATGCCATGACAATTGGATACCTGCAAAACAGATCTAGCAATTCTACTATCCAATTTCAATTTAATGTTCAACAATTTAAATAACAATTTTAAAAATCAGAGCTCGAAACCAGAGCTCTGATACCAGTTGTTGGGGAAATCGGGGTGCTCGGATCTATTCGAGGTGATTATTTAAATACATATTTAAATTAAACAGTTAATTACTAACATGAATTAATCCTAAATCAATTCAATATAATAATAAACAACATGTGTACACATAATTCACGTAAATCCTAAACATGCGAAACTAGGAGTTACATAATTACTAACCTCTTGAAGAATCAGACAGATGAATCAACCCAAGAGCCTTCCCAAATATATCCCCAAAGTCCACGAACGTTATCCGGTGGGAAGATTTCAACGAACGATTTTAATGGGAGATAAAATAAAATATTTTGCTACCACCTTTGTGGATTTATAATATTTCCAACACATGGAATTGCACTTGGGAATGAAGAGCTCATCCCCTATAAATAGGGAGGAGGGGGGGACGAAAATTAGGGGTTGGAAAATAAGGGAGAAAATCTTTTCTTGATCTCCAAGAAATCTTGAATATATCTCCTATATTCTTTTCTCCTTAATTAAATTTTCCATAAAAATCTCCTTCCCCTCTTCTACCTATATTTTCAAAAATTACACTAATAAAGGAGTCAAGATTTGACTTCTTGAATTTATGGGATAATTATGTATTCCTACAATAATTATCTCTTTCCATAAAATATCTACAAGAAAATCAAGACAATCTTTTCTTCCTTTAATAGACAAAGTTTTCGAAAATTACTCTTGGAAATTAGGCAAGAATATTTTCTCCTCTCTCTCATTAATTGGACTTTATTTTGGGCTATTTGGGGGGCCTTTAGGAGAGTTAAGGTTGGACCTCCAATGGACTATGAAACTATAATATTTTGGGCCAAATATTATTCAAGTCCATTATTATTAATTTACTCCACTATAAAATTAATATTGAACTATCCATCTTGATCCATATTACGATTTCACATGTAACATGGCTCCCAGTCATTATTTCTCGCGTTTAAGATTATCTTAGTCCATTAATTAATTAAGTCACTGAACAAGCTATATATTAATTAATATCTTTGTCCTTGTTGTAAAGACAGCTCAACATTATTATCCATGCCGGAAATAAATTTCCACTTGCAAGATTTGACATGATAAAGGATATGAGACCACCAAGGGGACAAATCAAGCAAGACGTACTTGCACGCGATTCTCCGTATTAAATGTCAGCAATCATCATGTAATTAATAATATTGCCCAAGATATAAGGTATCGAATCGCATTGACTCTCTTTCCATCATAAGTCAAAGCAATAATTATTAATTTCACACGATCCTATTTAAGGGACGGAGATTAAGAAACAACTCACCACTGATGTCTAATTCTTGTATATTCAGTACCGAAGAATTTGTCCTCCTGTAGGTCCTCATTCAGCGCACCTAAATGCGCTAGTGTGATCCATTGGTCAAGACAGACCAATCTGGGTCTCACACTTCAACCGTTCATGATGGTTCGTTCATTTCCATATAGGTTGTGAATTTGTACTTAATTACGAGGGCTGTTAATTTGATCTTCAGTGAACGAGTATCACCAAATTAACTACAACGTAATACGTACTGTCTTATTGAACGAGTTTGCAATAAACATATATAACATTCATTCATATTTAATGCAACAGTGATTAAATGATTTATTTCAGTAAATAAATAAGAAACTTCA
Source organism: Stenogyne calaminthoides (assembly GCA_037126765.1). NCBI lineage: Eukaryota > Viridiplantae > Streptophyta > Magnoliopsida > Lamiales > Lamiaceae > Stenogyne > Stenogyne calaminthoides. Next base: position 17,103,689 of record JBBCBC010000033.1, on the reverse strand, counting down.
ATTTTGTTATACAAAGTAAAATCATAATTTTCAGTATAATCCCAACAATCCATAGTGTGCAATATTTTACAAGAGAATTTCTCAATATATTGATTATATAATATAAGTTGTTTTAACATTTTCACGGCCTTATTATCTCATGTATATATCCCATTTTGTATAAAAATTAAACTTATAAAGAAATAAAATAAGAAAAAAATTGGTTAGCAGACGGTAATATGCAAGAATTTTCTATGAATCTTTCAATAAAGTAAATCTATAACTATATAAAAATAATAATAGCTGTCCAAACAAGTGAAGTCCATAGTGGCGCGTTACTGTTCACTCGCCTCATGGTGAATCTGTGCCTGCACTCTCTTATTATCGCGTGTACAGTACTTGCAGAGACAATTTTTATATTTTCTCAATTTCATTTGAAGTTGCACACTTTTTATTTTAATCCGTTATATTTTAAATTGCATATACAAATATTAAAAAAAATCTTACAATCTATATCCTACAATTTTTATCCTCAATTTCTTTTGAAAAGTTAATAAAGTTATTTTTTTTAATATATATGTTAGTCAAAGTGTGCAATTTCAGATAAGACCGAGGGAATAATTTTTTTATTATGTTGCTAGCTGTCAAATAATGTTATTTTACTTTTTTTATTTGTTTAATCTTTTATCTGAATAGCGTCAGTCAAAAGTTTTTGAAGGTAACAAAAAGCACCCAATTATTTCAAATTTAAGATAAAATAATATATTCTTACCTCTGACCGAAATCAGAGTTAGATTACCGAAACATCCGTGCTAATTTCAGAATTTAAGACCCGACTGGTAGAAATAATAAAATTTATAGAAATAATAGTATTATGCCTATTTTAGCAAGGAGAAATGCTATAAAGCTGATTGAATGAAATTATTAAAAAAAGTATTTTAAATATTATATGTTGATTGGTTGGAAGGTTTAAAAGTGATATAAAATATTAAAAAAATAATTAAAATGTGAAAATTACCAATTTATCCCACTCTTCCCCCAATTTCTTCAATTCGCGTTTTCTCCATTTTCAGATTTCTACAATCTGCCATTCGTATCACAAACTGCAATTCGCATCAAATTTCTTCCATAATATATACTCCCTCCATCCCGGAATACTTTGCATCAACTTTTGGGCACAAAAATTAAAAAAAATTGCTTAATGGGGGCTAGTAAGTGTGTATGGGGCAATAAGTGTGTGTTGTAAGGTTTTAAGTAGAGAAAAGTATGTCAAAAAATGAGTGTGCAAAGTCTTATGGGATAAACAAAAAAAAAAAGTATGCTAAGTTTTTTGGGACGAGGGAGTACTTAATATTACAATACCCATATCATATATACACTACACAAACCAATTTGAAAGGAATTCTTTATAGGGTTTTGCATCAAGAGAAAGAGGGGAAAACAGAGCAAGCAGAGCAAAGCAGCCATGGCGAGCACGAAAGTTCAGCGGATCATGACCCGACCTATTAACCTGATTTTCAGGTATCTTCAGAGCAAAGCGCGCATTCAGATATGGATTTTTTAGCAGAAGGATCTGAGGATTGAAGGCCGAATTATTGGATTTGATGAGTACATGAATCTGGTGCTGGATGATGCTGAGGAGGTCAAAATCAAGATGAACGTCAGAAAGCGGTGAGAAATTGCAGAAGTTAGAAGATAGGGAGAAGAAGAATTCGGGGTTTGAGGATCGCGGGATGGAAGAGTGGAGGTTCGTCCTCGAAAGTGGTGGAGCCGTCGCCGCCACTGATTGTGGAGGGAAACTGGGGGCGGCGGAGAAGGAGGTGGATGCGGCGGTAGCAAAATTGGGGATGCGGCGGTAGCAAAATTGGGAGTGGAAGAAGAAGACACGATGAAAATGTGAAGCAAGGGTAAATTTGTAATGAATAATAATTTAGAAATCGTGTAAATTTAATACCACCTCGAAGAAGGTATTAATTAAGAAGGTGTGAACAGTGATCGGATGGATTATTAATAGCGGGTCGGCGGTTTCAAGACGGGTCGGACGAAAAAAAATACAAGTTACCAATCAATTTTTTAAATTAGTAGGGCACCTCTTTTAGGGGTTATTAATACCTACCAATCAAGCCTTTAGTTTAGATTCGTTTGACAATCCGTCTCATACGCCACTATCTCACAAAATAATTTTTTTCTCTTCTATCGGCATAACAAATTCAACATTCTAAATTGTATGGATGATAAAATAAAAAAATAAGGAGAGAAAAGGCTAATTATCAAACATAAAATTATCTAGAGAGAGTGTAAGAGAAATGAACCATTGTTCATATCTAGTAGATGTAAAAATCAGACCAAGAGGAAGAATATTTTGGGTCAAGCATAGCTGAAGAATAGTCAACGAAAATAATCTAGAAAGAATGAAAAGAGCTGGTGACTAAAAGCAATAGAAGTTGAGAAGAAAAGATATATTCAGTCGTATTTGATTACTTCCAAAAAAAATAAAAAATAATAAGGTTAAATCTTAATAATAACGGGTTAATTACATAAGTGGCCTCATGTGAATTTTGTATTAGCAGTTTTAGTCCCATACATTTAAAAAAAAATAAAAATTTTGCAGAAATTATCACAATCATTAAGTTTTTAACGGTTTCCATTACTTTTTGAACTAATACTAAACAATTTTTTTTATATAATAAAATAAATTAAAAATTAATTATAAACTTATATAGTGAATTAGAGATGATTACAAACACAAAAAATAAATAGTTTTAAATTAATAATAAATTATGTATAATCTAAATTTTTTAAATATATATATATATATATATATATATATAATTTATATAATTGAAAAAAATCAAACTATGAATAATAAATGTAACATGTAAAAAAAAGAGATTTAAAAATTAATTTGTTATAAATTAAAATAATAAAAACAAGAGTTACTCTTGCACATGATGCAATTGGTGCAATTGCATTCAATTTTAATTTGGATGAACTATGCATTCTAAACCCTAATCCTTAAACAATGAACACTAATCATATATGAATCATTCGGGTCGGGTGAATCATGAACCACTTGGGCAGAGTGAATTATGAACCACTCGCGCCGAGTTTAGGACTGGATCGAAAAAAAAAACCTAAAATTAAAATTTAAATTAAAAAAAACAAACTAAAACTGAAAAAAATTGAAAAAAATAAATTTAAAATTAAATTGCACCAACTTTTATTGGTGTATGGGGTACACAGAAAAATTTACCTAAAAAAGCAAAAACAAAAAAAACTTTCTTACCCACGCCATCATCCCCAGCCCAAACCACCGCGACTCTTCCATTGTTTCTTAGTCACCACTGCTGCCACTGCCACCCGTCACCTCGCTCTCACTTCGTCGCCAAACATAAAAAAACTCTCGCCATGTATCAGAGTTGCAAATTCCATATGCATCCATTAGATTTTTTAAAACACTTAAAATATGAGATAAATTCATTTTTTTTCTCTAGAAAAATGTTGAAAAATCAGAATTGTGAAGGAGAAATCTAAAACAAAAAACTTGAATATTGAAATCAATTTCAGAAAATAATCGAAATTGATTCCCAAAAAATCCATTTCAGAACCAAAATAAATTCAAATCAAAGAAAAAATCGCACAGCCAAATCGTACCTTCCAAATCAAATTGTAACCTCCCAAACCAAAATCACACCCTTTCAATAAGCGCACCACGTTCAACAAAAAATGCACAAAAATCGGATCTAAAAATCGCAAAAATACACTCTAAAAAAAATCATAAATTGGAGATTAATGAGGGATTAAAATCTAAAATTGACAAAGGGCATTGATTCCTCGCGCTAATACAAGGATAGAGTGGGTAGCCTCGACGTATTTCGTGGCCAGAACCACAGAGCCTCGACGTATATTGTGGAAGCATTTTTCAGCGATTTCAGTGAATTTTTGGGTGGATTCCAGTGCGATTTGGAAAAAAAAAGAAGGGTTTTGTGATTTGGGTGTTTCGATTTCTTCTCAACACTGGGAATCGAAGCCCCTATTCTTCTGCTATGGGTGTTTCGATTTTGTGATTTGGGTGTTTCGATTTTGTGATTTGGGTTTTGTGATTTTGTTTCTGATTTATAAAATTTATGTTTGTTTGTGCTTGGGATCAGGTTGGTGGTGTAGGGTAGTGGTGGTGGACAGAGATTGTGGCGGTGATTGGGTTTACGACAACAGTAGCGTCGCTGGGGAGAGACGAGAGTTTTTCATTTTTTCATAATTCCATTTTTTAAAATCCTTGATATCTTTATTTTTTAAAGTGTCAAAATGTCATTTTTAAATTTAATATTTTAAAATAATGAAATAATTTGTGATTTTTTGAATTAACACTAGATATATTATAAATAAAGTCATAAAAATATTCAAACAAAATATAAATTTTTATCAATCAAATAATAATCAATTTAAAATCTGAAAAATCAAACAATATAAATAGTCTTTATATTAATTATATTTTTATAAATTTTAATTTAAAAGTATGCTAAAAACTATAAATTATAAGTTAATTATATAAATTTTTTGGATAGCTTGATATACTAAAAAATTATATTAAATTTATTTTAAACTAAATAATAATTTATATTTAAAAAACTTATTTTTGGGACCAAAAGTGCGACTAACGGCGCGTGTATACCACTTCCGTTAGAAATGGGCGGAGAAAACTTATGGGACCAAATTTATCGAAAACATGATCATTTTGAATTCGATCAATTCACATTGGACAAAAAGTGCAATTTACCCTAATAACAACTATATCTCTAACAGTTATTCAAATTCACACTCTGGCGACATGCTTTTGTTCCTATTCTACCATGTGGATCAGTGTGGCAATTGTTAAATACAACCAACGAAAAAAAAAAGAATTTGTTAAGTTTAAGATATTATGGATAAAGAAATCCATTGAGAAATATGTTTTTCATTGATGATGTTCCACTTCATCATACATTCATAGATTCAAATAGAAAAAGAAAAGAAAAAAAGATTGATTTTTCTAGCGAACTCACCGATCAACATCTCATGCACTTGCCTCTCATTTTTAGTGCCACAATGAAACAAAGTGGAATGTGAATTCACTATTCATAGGAGCAATGTAATGGAATTGGTTGTAATAGAAAAAAAAATAAAAAAAATTTAAAAGATTTAGAGAATATGAAATAAATGTGACAAGATTGGAGGTTATACTTAATTAGAAAAACAATATATAAGATTATAATTAATCAAGAGATTGACTTACCATCCTTTGTGGAGATCAGAAGTTAGTTACACAATGTACGAACGAAGGCAATGAATTAATCTCAACAGCTTCAACCAGTGTTTTCGTAATCGATTCGAACCTGTCGGTTGAATCGAAAACCGGCTGGCAAATCGGTTGAAAACACACCTAAGAACTGCTTTTGAGGTTGAACTGGTTTAAACCGGTCAAAACCGGAAAAACCCGATTTAACCGGCAAACCGCCGAACCGAAAAAACCGATTTCTCCTCTTTTTTTTTTTAATATTTTTAAAATACTTTCCCTCACATTTTCCTCCAACACTTTTGATGTGAGATAAATGTATGAGCTGAAATAACCCTTTTATAATATTACTTTCACATTTTCTTCCAACACTTTCGATGTGTGATAAATGTATGAGGTGAGATAATAAGAACCAATGTCCACTTTCACTCCTTTTATAATATTTCCTCACATTCCTTCCAACACACTTTCGATGTGGGATAAATATATGAGGTGGGATAATATGAATCAAGGTCCACATTCACCCATTTTATAATACTTCATCTCACATTTTCTCCAATACTTTCAATGTGAGATAAATGTATGAGGTGAGATAAATATATGAATCAATGTCCACCTTCACCCCCTTTTATAATACTTACTCTCACATTTTCCTCCAACACTTTCGATGTTGGACAAATATATGAGGTGAGGTACACTTTTCCCCCTTTTATATTGTTTTCTCTAAAATTTTCGATGTGGGACAAAATTATGAGATTTTACTTTCTCTTACATTTTCCTTTAGTATTTACTCGATGTGGGAAAAAATATAAGGTTCACCTTTCCCTTTTAAGTTACTCTCTCATATTATTGTGTTATTTTTTGTTATGACCATAACTCTATTGTGTTTTTTTTAAATATGAAAAGTTATAAGATATATGTTTAAATTTTTGTAGGTGTATATTTATTTTATTTTTTAACTGAAAGTGTGTGTGCGTGTATTTTCAGAGTGTTGTTGAAAATGTTGTGCAAGATGTAAAACAACATATGACAGCGGAAGTATAAAAAAGGCAGTGCAAAGGATTTCAAAATTGTGTATAGTCTAAATTCAGACTATACGAACCTCATGGTTAAAAACATCACTATAACAAGTAGTGAGATACACAAGAACCTCTTACAAGATCCTAAAAGGTGTAATGAAAAATCACACATCAAAAATCAATATATTCAATCAAGTAACTAGTAGTGATCTTATTCAACTTAAAACTTGATCTAATAAGATAAACACAGTACTGATGGGAAATGTTGGGATACACTCGACCAACACAAATAGAATAACATCGATCCTCACACTCCTAAGTTTACAAACACTCGGATGCACTCTTGGTTGTGTCTTAGATGTCACTATCTTAAGTTTGGAGTAGAGCAAATGGTATTTCACTTTTCCTCAAACTTGAATGTCGACCAATGCAGTCTATTTATAGACTTGAAGATCAACTGCATTGTCCTATCAAGCCTTTAGCATCTCCTCCACTATCTCCATGATCTTGGTGTAACCACCAATGTAGGAAACATAGAAAATACATCTAATAAAACAGAGTCAGTGTTAGGAGAAAGGACAAATTTATGATGTTGTGCAGAATGTTGTCCAACATATGGAACAACATCCGTGCAACATCAACAAACTCCCCAAATTTGGTCTTTCTACTACAACACACCTGATGTTAAAAACTGTTGGGGAATTAATTGCCCGGATCTATTCGGGATGAATATTTAAATACAAATTTAATTTTAACAATTATTACTAGCATGAATTAATCCTATATTAATTCAAATAATAATTCAAAAACAAATCATGCATACAAATTCGTCACATAAATCCTACGCATGCGGAATTGCTAGGAGTTTACGGTGAACTAATCTCTCAGAGAGTCAACCGTTGAGAAGATGGATCATGTTCACACGAACACACCAAAAATCCTTCTCAAGTATTCTATCGTCCTTGTCCGACAATCCGGTGGTAGGATGCTCGCGAACAATTAACAAAAGGAAAATAAAATTATATTGCACCACCTTTGTGGATTTCTAATTTTTCCAACACATGGAATTGCTTGGGGATGAAAAATTCATCCCCTGTTTATAATAAGGAGGGTTTAGGTGAGAATAAGATGGAAAAATCTTTTTCTTGATCTCCAAGAAATCTTGAATATATCTCATATATTCTTTTTTCCATAATTAAAATATTCCACAAAAATCACACCTCCTTAATTTATGGAATTTTCGAAAATAAGGGCCAAAATTTTCAAGATTGGGATCTTCTTGAATTTATGAGATATTCTTGTTGGGATATTTTAGTTTTGATAAATTATGCCAAAACATTATCAACTTGTGTTATTTAAATTAATCTACAGATAACAAGTTGAGGGGGAACGAGAGAACAAGTTAAGAAGAAGAAATCAGAAGAAGAAGAAGAAATCAGAAATCAGAAGAAGAAGAAGAAATCAGTTTCGAATCACATGCGATTTCGAATCTATTTGTCTTCGATTCGATCGTCTTTCGAATCGATTCTGAATCGATTCAATCTTGATGCCGAATCGATGCGTATCTTTGGCGAAGAATGATATGCTGAATCGATTAATGATATCTTTGAATCGATTGATAAAGATCTTTGAAGCCCCGAATGATCAAGATCTTTGAGCCCGATCACGAATCGATATCAAGATCGATTGTCGAATCTTTGAGCAAGATCGATCTTGATATCGATGTAATCGATAGTGATCTTTAACCGATGCAAAGATTAATCTTTGCCGAATCGATCTTGATATCTTCGAATCCAGTCTGGGACGGACCGGACGAAATCTGCAGACCAAATTTCAAAGCAGGATCAGAAATATGCATACCGGATCTGAATAGCCGATCGGATCCGTTAGACACACAAAAGCAATTTGGACAATAAGAAGATAACAAAACATATATGAATGTGACATAAAAGCCGCAAACAACGGTCTGCAATAGACAAAGAAAAACGGAAGACTATTAGTATGGATTTAAATATTACTCTCCGGCGGTAATATTCAAATCCACACTATAAATACATTGCACTATCTTCAAAAGAAGATGATGGAGTTCTTTGCAAAGTGAAGATTAAAGCCAAATATTCAAGCATCTCCATTCAAGAACACGAGCATTACATATCCAAATTTACTCAAGAGTGTTCTTCAATAGATCTAAGCACAAATGTAATATCCTAGTTTAGAGAGATTTTCCCATCCTTAGCATTGAGGATAAACAAATGTAAGGGAAAATCTCAACCTAGTTGAAAACCAAACAAACCTTACCCAAATGGGTTTGATAGGATAAGTTTGTAGGTGAGTGTGAACTTCGGTAAACATCTAGCAATCCCGAAAGGGAGGGTAAGCAATCCCAAGTGAGGGAGATAAGTCCGTTTGAGTGTGAACTCGGTAAACATCTAGCAATCCCGAAAGGGAGGGTAGGCATCCCCGTGAGGGTGATAAGTCCCGCTTTGAGTGAGAACTCGGTAAACATCTGTTGGTTAAGTTGGTGCCCCATGAAGGGAAGAGTGGATGTAGGGGCGAGTTGTAGAACCACTATAAAAATACGTGTGTTCTTATTTGCTTTCATATGTCATACATACTTTAGCAAATGCATAACACATTGAAAAAAAAAAAAATTTAAGTCACCTCCATTGAGATTTTACGAGTTTTAATCTGGGTTTTCGGAGACGAACAAGTGGTATCGAGGCGGGTGCTCAAAAGATTACTTTTTCAATGTGATCGCTGAAAGCGAGATTTTTTTTTAAAAAAAACATCTCGATCGATACCAACAAGTGGTATCGAGCGAGGGGTTCAAAAGTTCACTAGATTTTAATGTGAACACCTGAACTGATCTTTTTCTGTTAAAACCCATTTATTTTAAAATGCATACATTTTAAAATTCATGGAGGTTGACAATCATCTTCTTTTTTTTAAAAAAAATGAAATCAAATGTTCTTCATCATTTCACTTGTTTAACTAACATTGTTTTTCTCGTATTTTTTTTTGTTAGTTAGTTTTGGCATCATTATCAAAAAGGGGGAAATTGTTGGGATATTTTAGTTTTGATAAATTATGCCAAAACATTATCAACTTGTGTTATTTAAATTAATCTCTGAGATAACAAGTTGAGGGGGAACGAGAGAACAAGTTAAGAAGAAGAAATCAGAAATCAGAAGAAGAAGAAATCGTAAATCGGAAGAAAAGAAGAAATCGGTTTACGAATCTGGCATGCGGATTTTCGATCCGTTTGTCGCGATTTCGAACCGATATCTTTGAATCGATTCAAGATCGATCTTTAATCGATCACGATCTTGATATCTTTGAGCCGAATTCGATTCAAGCTATCTTTGGCGATTGATCGAATCGATTCAAGATTATCTTGATCTTTGAATCGATGCGAAGATCGATCTTCGAATCGATGCAATCTTGGTATCTTTAATGCAATTCGATGTCGAATCGATTCAAGATCGATCACGAATCGATCAAAGATCGATAAGATCGAATCGATCGCAAGATCGATATCTAGAGCCCGATCGAATCTTGATATCTTTGGCCGAATCGATGCAGACCCGGACCAAATCTGCAGACAAATTTCAAAAGAGACCAAAAATATGCATACCAGATCTGAATAGTGATCGGATCCGTTAGACACACAAAAGAAATTTGGACAATAAGAAGATAACAACACATATATGAATGTGACATAAAGCCGCAAAACAACGGTCAATAGAAGACAAAAGAAAATTTGGAAGACTATTAGTATGGATTTGAATATTACTCTCCAGCGGTAATATTCAAATCCACACTATAAATACATTGCACTATCTTCAAAAGAAGATGATGGAGTTCTTTGCAAAGTGAAGATTAAAGCCAAATATTCAAGCATCTCCATTCAAGAACACAGAGCATTACATATCCAAATTTACCCAAGAGTGTTCTTCAATAGATCTAAGCACAAATGTAATATCCTAAGCTTAGAGAGATTTTCCCATCCTTAGCATTGAGGCTAAACAAATGTAAGGGAAAATCTCAACCTAGTTGGAAACCAAACAAACCTATATTCTTGTATTCCAAGAATACATATCTTCCATAATATCTTTCCAAGAAAGTCAAGAAAATTCTTTCCTTCCTTATTTTACTCTTAATTTTTGAAAAACATCAAATAAATAGCCAAGTGGGAGATTTCTTGAATTTAATGAGATAAACTTGTATTCCAAGAATAATTTTCCTCATTCCATAAAAAAAAAATCAAAGAAAATCTTTCTCCCTCTTTTATTTATTATTTTCGAAAAAAAATAGAATAATTAGGCAACAATAATTTATTTTATTTTAAACACCTTTTTCAGTTATTGGACTTTATGTTTGGGCTACTTGAGGGGCCTTTAGGAGAATTAAGATTGGACCTTCCAATGGACTTTGAATTTCCAATATTGAGCCACAATATTATTCAAGCCCATAAATATTAATTAATCCCACTACATAATTAATATTGCACTATCCATCTTAACCCATATTACTGTTAATATGGATCCCGGTTATTATTTCCAGTGTTTAAGATTATCTAGTCCATTAATTAATTTAGGCCACTGAAACAGTTTCACTTTAATTAATATCTTTTTTCTTGGTTCAGGAAACAACTCAACATTATTATCCATACCGGAAACTAATTCCACTTGCAAGATTTAGTATGATAAAACTTCTGAGCCTCCCAAGGGGACAAATCAAACAAGACGTACTTGCACACGTTTCTCCGTATTAAATCTTAGCAATCATCGTGTAACAAATAACGTTGCCCAAGATATAAGGTATTGAATCTCATTGATTCTCTTCCCATCATAAGTCAAAGCAATGGTTATTAATTCCACACGATCCTATTTAAGGGACGGAGATTAAGAAATAATGAACCACTGAGGTCTAATTCTTCTATATTCAGTATTGAAGAATTTATCCTCCTGTAGATCTTATTCAGTGCATCATAATGCACTAGTACAATCTCTTGGTCAAGCCAATCGGAGCCTTACACTTCAACCTTTCATGATGGATTATTCATTTCCATCTGCACTACTACACATTTGAGCTTGCACAGCTGCACTTGGACAGCCCTTTTTTCAAACAGCTCTCCAAGCCATAGCTTGGAGAGCGGTTTTAATTAAAAAAAAAGAAGAAAAGAATAGACAGCGGTTCAAAACCGCTGTCCAAGTTTACCACTTAGAAAGCGGTTGAGAACCGCTGTGCAAGTGTTTAGACAGCGGTTTTGAACCGCTGTCCAAGGGTATAGTTTGTAACCGCTGTCCAAGTGTTCGGATAATATATATACACTCAAATCGCGAATTGAACCAGCTGATATATATCGAAGACCTAGCCTCCTCCTCCCTCTCCCCCAAATCGAACCATCCGCCGCCGTCCTCCCCTACCGCCGCCGCCGTTTTCAGTTCCGCTCACCAAAATTTCTAGGTATTTTCTCTATTTATCTCTTATTTGATGTCTTCTTCGTTTTGGTTTATCCCTTTTCTGCTGCATGTATGCAATCTGGATGTTATTATTCTAGTTCACAGTGTTTCTCGCTGTCTATTTGTCGTAGGGTCCGTTAATGCATTGAGATTAATTTCTGTCGTTTGATAGAGAATTTGTTTTTCTGTAATTTCTTTTCAGTTGCTGTATCTGTTTTTGTTCGGATTAAGTTTTACCTATTCTGAAAACTCTATAAAGAGGAGAAAATGAAGGATGGGGTTTTTTTTGGAGATGTTAAAGAAGGAAATGTTTTTGAAAGTGTTTGACGTTAAAATATAAAGGATGGAACAGTCTTCTGGGTAAATTTTGTGCTGCGAGATATTGAAAAATAACTGTGTATCGAATGGTAACAAATAAAAAGAGTTCATGTTATTTTAAGTCTTAAAAGTCATAATTAATCAGTGGAATATCAAAAGATTATAAATTTATTGCATTGATTTTCATTTTCAACATGGGACTGCAACACGTGGTCTTTCAAAGGTGATTATAGACGTTATACAAGGTGGTTATAGAGAAAGGCTCTGTGTCAGCAGCTTAATTTCTTGCTTGTAAGGATATCTTGAGATATAATTCGAGTTTTTATGCTAGATACAGTAAGTTGTAATGTCGATTATGTGACATATACTTCGGCAAATGCCTCGTTTATAGTAGTGCTTATTGTTGGGACCATGGTATTATAAGCCTGGTGCGTATTTGTGCAAATCTATTATTTGAGTGACCAATGGGTTTGAGTCAATAGTTATATTATCTGTCTTCTTGATTTTAACTGAATTAATCTTATACATGTTTGAACTTCAAAATCCGCCATATTATTTGTACAATTAATCTAGTTATTTTTATGATTGTTTGTTCTTTTCATTATAAAGATGGGTTCCCTTTAGGTTATTATTCAAGATTTCAAATTAAAAATTGTAAATTCTATGATATCAGAAGCTTTCTTTATCAGGAATGTTGGGATTATAAGATGATTCTCAATACTTGTAGGTTAAGTGTCACAGTGAAACTATGTAAACATCTTTTTTTTTTTTTTCGGGTTTGAAACTATATATATCATGTTGTATGTATTGGTGTATGTTTCTTCTGCTTTACAGGATCATGTCTCTCGTGTGCCATACCCGGAGATGATGGAGATGATGATGGATATTCGATGGAGATCATGGCGCATATGATCATGGTGCATATGATCGACAACATCCTGATGACTTGAGAGAGTGTGACACTGATGCTCCCACCACCACTAGCAGCTCCGGGGAGAAGATCACTCGGGGTATAGTCACCATGTCATCTATTAAGAGAGCTCGTAGCAAGGGGAAAACACTTCATGTAATTTTATTACAATTGAACAGTTTGAAATCAATAAATATATTGATTGATCGTTGAACCTAATTAAATACTATGTTATTGCAGTTATCGTTCAATGAGTTTGGACAGGCAATAGGAAAAGAGAGTGAGTCGTTGTCCTTCTACATTGGAGCTGCAGTTAGGAGCGTGATCCTATATCGTCTTTGCCATGAAGGGATTAGCGTAATTTCAAACCGACTCGCTTTGAAGGAAAGATTATGGGACGAGCTTACGGTATGTTAATTATATATTTATTGAAAGTTGTAGTATGACCCTTAAATTTACTAAATTGTTATGTTATATGCGTATAGACTACATTCAGAGGTCTTGACCACACAAAGAAGAAGCAAATATTGTCGCAAGCTGGAGTAATGGCCAAGAATTTTCGGACTTGGTTGAGAAGTAACACACGAGATCCGGAAACTGGTCTTTACTCGGCTAGTCCGCCTCCGGCGTATCAGAATAGCCCTATGGTGGCTCCATACTGGGAGAAGTTTGTGAGCAGAGCTATGGAGGATGATTTCCAGGTAAAATTGATCAATGTCATTTCCTCAATTTCTAATGCCCTAAGTTTTTTCGGTGTTTATCATATTTCTATTATCTTGTAGAATCAAGTAATAAAAAATGCGATCAAGCCAAGTAGATGGGAGGCGATATATCGTGGATCGAACAAAGGTTATGCGAATAAGAGAAAATACGGTGAGATCAAAATCCTAACTTTTAATTTTTTTTATATATTCACTTTTAATATATCTAATAAAGGGACACGTTCATCACTATCGTAGAAAGAAGAAAGAAGAAAAGCTGGAGAGAGTGAGCCTATTGTTACCCGTTTCGACTTAATTCAGACTACCAGAAAGGGTCGAGATGGGAATATTCACGATCCCAGTGCACAACACATCATCGAAGAAGTGGTAATCTATCCATTAATTTATCTTTCAATTACAAACTATTATTTATAAACAAATAATTAAATAATAATATTTTGTTTTTGTAATTCAGGAGCGTCTATCTCAGATCATGACGCCCGACAACATCCGCATGTTCGGCCCTGATGATCTGTTTGGACGGGCTATGGGTCGCCAGGAGCATCCCGACCGCTTACGGAGTGTCGGATATGGCGTGACGAAGACATCTTTAGCAATGACACCTGGTCTTCAAGCCATGAATATGGTGGGTATACTAACGGAACAAATTGCCAAGTTCTCTAAAGATGTGGAACATTTGAGGTCCGAGAGAAGAACGAGCCACGGAATGTCATCGAGTGGAGCAAGCTGTGAACATAGTGTCGCTAATGCTATGTTTTCAACTAACCCTAGGGACGACTTTATTGAGGCACTTCAAAATGTCTCTCAGGTATCAGATATGCATGTCTCACATTTGTTCTAACTAAAGACTAGTGTATTAAAATTTTCTAACTAAATATCTTATTCGAACAACCAACGACCTTTTGCTACCTTTATTTGGAGGATCCCGATCGGTTGGTGGCCACAGAACGTTACCTGACGATCCCATGGAATGATTCATGGTCATCCCATCACTCCCTGGTTTCGTGAGGGTCACACTCAATGTACCGTGTCGGACAAGAGGATTCAAGCGGTGCCAAAACCAATCGATGAAGCCGTCGCGATCGGAAATAAAGAAATGGGCACTTCATCGAATGGCCGAGCAACTTGATCTCTAGCACCATGAGGGTAAAATATATGTTATTAAAGTTCATTATCTTATTTGTGGTTCTAAATAATATTGCAAATTAATTGTAAAATCTGCTGACACCACAAATGCCTCGGAAGAAATCACCACAAAAGGTTAAAAGAGAAATCGAGGGTGTCGTAGGCGGTCGGAGGGAGAACGAGGACTCCATCAAGCTCGAGACTTGGTTATCCCATGATTTGGAGACTTAGATCACGATGATTATGTGCGATCTAAGGTGCCGGATGGTATCGTCTAATGTTTTCGAGATCATCACAGTTCCCATGCTTGCTCACTTTCATGAGAATATTTTCAAGAATTCGTCGATGAGGAACATGTCTTGTGAAAGTCTTGAATGACTAGTGGTTGAGTGCAATCACCATAGCCCTTTACCTCAGGCATGTGTTTACTAATTCTCAATATTCACTTTCTGTATAGTTTAATTTTCTTTTTAAATATTAATTAGCGTATATATGTTGGTTAAAGATACTTGGGTGAGGTATATCTCTCCAGAGATGCCCGAGCAAGTGGAATGTATTCATTCGTCTCCCCCCAAGTGTCTTGCATAATGGGTGATAGGGTACAGACCATGGATGGGTTAGTTAATCATATGCTGAATCAAACTGGGAGCGATCATCTCATTTTTTTGCCAACAAATGTGGGGTGAGTGATAAACATTTCGTTAAAATTTGTATTCATGTTTATAATATTTGCACATATATATGCTAAATTTGCAGTTAATTTTAATATTCTCAATATAATATAGGAACCATTGGGTTCTGGTCGCCATACACATGAATACATTAAGTGTGTATTTTATGGACCCAGCTCAGGATGGAGTTTATTCAAATCGCCCTGATCTCGTTTCATATATGGAAGCGTAAGTTTATTTTTAATATTCTATACAATGATTATATGGAAGCGTAAGTTTATATGGAAGCGTAAGTTTACTTTTAAAATTATGCATATTTAATCTATTTTTATTTTTTAATTATAATAATAATAGTGTGATGACGATGTATCGGAGTCACCTTCAGAGTCAAGGTTCAAGATCTAAGTTAAATAAAGTGAACTGGATTAACATTAAGGTAAATTTAATTTAGTAAATTATCAAACTAATAGAAAGAAATCATAATTGTAATACGTGATTATAATTGTTAATCAACAGGTTCCGAGGCAACGAGATAATGACCATTGTGGGCATTTTGTGTGTTGCTTTATTGAAGATATAATCCGCGATTCTCTAACGAACATTCCTCTCAATGTAAGTCAATTTATCGATTTATTTAAATTATTATTGATTGAATAAAAATTCATACTATATTGATTAATTCGTTGTTTGCAGTTTGTCTATGAACGTGAGCTCAAGTCTTACTCTAAGAAAAGACTGGAGAAATGGAAAAACGATTGGACGGGGTACCTTTACAATCGATTCTTATATTCATACGATATTGAGTGAACGTTGTTTGAAATATTGGTAGCATGTAATTAAATTATATATTTGTGATGATATATATTTCATGTTTTTGGTGTATTGGACGTATGTTTATGATTGTATGTTTATTTATTTCATGATGTGTATGTTTATTAATTTATATGATGTTTTTGTATATATATATGTGGTTTATGGTTTTATTATAGGATTTTTGGTCTATGGTATATGGTATTGGACGTATATATAAGTTTTGGTTTATAGTTTTATTATAGGATTTTTAAAATATAAATTAATAATAAAAAAAAAGATATTGGACAGAGGTTAATAACCACTGTCTATGTAACATAATAAACAAAATTTTAATTTTTTTTAACTTAGACAGCGGTTGATAACCGCTGTCCAAGCACACTCTTACAAAGCGGTTGAAAACCGCTGACCAAGTGCGATTTCTTGGACATCGGTTTTTTATCAGCTGTCCAAGCTTGGACAGCTGTTACTTGGAGAGCGGTTACAACCGCTCTCTAAGGTCATTTTTCACAGCTGTCCAATCCCAAATGTGTATTAGTGCTGGGTTGTGAATTCTGTACTTTTAGTTACAAGGGACTGTTAATTTAATCTTTTGTGATCTAGTATCACTAAATTAACTACAATGTAACACGTACTATTTATTGAACAGTGTGCAGTAAATATATGTAACATTCAATGATATTTAAAGCATCAGTGATAAATAATTTATTTCAGCAAATAAGACAGAAATTTAGTCTGGTTATAAAAAGTAAAAGCATACTTTCCAGTATAACCTCAACAACCTCCCACTTATACTCAAAATCTGCTTTTAAGTATACTACAGCACGTCTCGTGTAGAATCTACGTGACATCTAATGTCACCTACATGAACCTAATAATATCTCTCCCACTTATACTCAAAGCAGATTGACAACGGTCTTGACACCCATTCCTTCCACATGTCTCTCGAATGTATTCTGAGGTAGACCCTTTGTGAATGGATCTTCTAGGTTGTCCTCTGAGGCGATCTTTGCCACCTCTATATCTCCTCTCTTAACGATTTCTCGTATAAGATGATATTTCCTTTCAATGTGTTTGCTGGCCTTGTGGGCTCTTGGTTCCCTTGAATTTGCAACTGCTCTGGCATTATCACAATATACTGTGATAGTGTTGCGAAAATTTGGAACTACGTCCAAGTCCACTAGGAAGTTCTTGAGCCAAACTGGTTCCTTCGCTACTTCACAAACAACTACATACTTGGCTTTCATTGTAGAATCTGCGATGCATTTTTTCTTAACGCATCTCCACGTCATGGCTCCTCCCCCATGAAAAACACACTACCCGAGGTAGATTTTATGAAATCTAAGTCTGATTGGAAATCCGAGTCCGTGTATCCGATGGGAATCAGACTGTCTGACTGATAAACCAACATTCTATCACGAGTTCTCTTCAGATACTTCAGAATGTTTTTAACTGCAGTCCAACGTTCTTTCCCCGAATTACTCTGATCTTGCTACCATGCTAATGGCAAAGCAGATATCTGGCCTCGTGCACAGCATAGCATACATAAGGCTTCCGACAGCCGAAGCATAAGGAACGCCTTTCATGTCATCTATCTCCTTTTGCGTCTTTGGGCACATTTATTTGGATAGATGTATTTCATGTCTGAAAGGTACAAAACCCTTCTTGGAATCTTGCATGTTGAATCGCTTCAAGACAGTATCTATGTATGAAGCTTGCGATAAGCCTATCATCATTTTCTTACGATCTCGAGTGATCTTGATCCCAAGGATGTGACCGGCTTCCCCTAAGTCCTTCATATCAAACTGTTTTGACAGCCATTCCCTTACGTCCTACAAAACCTTTACATCGTCTCCGATGAGCAGAATATCGTCCACGTATAGTACTAAGAATACCAATGCAGTTCCGACACGCTTTCTATACACAAAACTTTCAAACTCATTTTGATCAAACCCGTAAGACTTTATAACCTGATCAAAACATTGGTTCCAAGCACGCGATGCTTGCTTTAGTCCGTAAATGGACTTCTTGAGCTTGCAAACTAGATGTTCTTAGCCTTTTTCAATGAAGCCTTTGGGTTGTTGCATATAGATTTCTTCTCCAAGACTTCCATTGAGGAAAGCTGTCTTGACATCCATTTGCCAGATCTCAAAATCGAGATGCGCAGCTATCGACAAGAGAATATGAATGGACTTAAGCATATCTACAGGCGAAAAGGTTTCCTCATATTCGATCCCTTCTTTCTGAGTGTAACTCTTTGCCACAAGTCTAGCCTTGAAGGTCTCTACCTTCCCGTCCGGTCCTCTTTTTCTCTTGTATACCCACATGCATCCAATGGGTTTGATCCCATTAAGTGGTTCGACTAGCTCCCACACCTTGTGTTGGAATTTAGAGGCACGTAAACACGTAATACATGCGCATCGGAAATAAATAGTTCACCAACAACGAACAATTAATTGCATAATTAAGTACGAGTAAACATAAACAGAATTCTTACAGTAATTCGTATACAGTTTTCTCTACTATGGTATCCACGTAATCCCCAATCACGGACTTGCACAGATTTGTGAGCGTTGAATCCCGAGATGAATTTGCTAGGAAAATTCTAACTCTAGATCTTATGGAGAATAATGAATTAACGTTGTTTATGAATTCCCAAGAGCTTGTATATATAGGGAGGCCCAACTTAAATCTTAAGCTAGCCCGATTGAGAAATAAAATCCCTAATCTTTATTTAAATAAATCTCTACGATTTATTTCCCCATATAAAATCTCTACGGATTTAATTCCCATGTATATCAAATCTCTACGGATTTGATTCCATATATATTAAATCCTATAATAATATTCCATATATTATTATTGAGAATCCTATTTAATTAAATCCAATTTAATTAAACATTAATAATAATTAATTTCAAATTAATCTGTTATTAATTAATTCTCCATAAATTAAATATTAAATCCAATTTAACATTTAATCAACCAACTTTAATCCGCAAAAGGGAATTACTTGTTGTGTGACCCATAGGCCCTCATATATCGAACGATTAGTCAAACTAACAGTCTTAGTTTAACCCTAGACAATAAATCAGACATTCTCAATATATGAGGTACGTTACGAGAAACGTGCAACTACCTGTAACTGAAACATGGCTATTACGATTTCCTCCTTTCATTCGCAAATACTCGATTAGTCTTGAACATGATGAAGTGTCTATTCAAATAACTTAATCAATTTATCTCTAATCACTAATTGATCATGTATGTCACACTTAGCCACAAAGTCTAAGTTGACGTGCATCGGCCGATGACTTTGATCCAATTATGATGAGAAGATGAGTATTCTCTCTAAATCCACTTTGAGGAATGAATCCTATTCTTGGCTCAACTACCACTCACATGCACTTCGTGATGAACCCAATCCAAGCCATATCTACCCATGGAAGGGTGCAAGCGTCGGTCATGGTCAAAGTTCATCATCCCACACATGTCGTGCGTATTGACCTCAAGTCAAAGGAGTATCGCATCGCTCCCACTAATCGAGACACCCGTAGACACATATAGTGGAACTACATCAGACGGTTTCTCGGATGGGTATACCAGTACCCTCTAAGATATTTGTGCATCCATCATGAGATACCTAGTATCTCGTAGTAAGTGAGATCTTACTACACTCTATAAGAGTATGATGCAGATCGCACACCAATCTCCATTGCATCATCAATATCTGTTGGGAGATGAATTTAATAAAGATATGATTTTGATTAGATCCCAAAACCCCTGAGTATGACATGTTCAGAATAATCTTGATAGTTGAGTCAGGATTCAGTTTAGAGTATTCAGGATGATATCTGCAAAATGTATAGTCAGCAGATATAGATCAGATTAGGATCTGAAGATTCTAAAGAACTCAGTAAGTTTCTGAAAGAAACTGAAGTTTCAGTATGAAACTGAAGTTTCTGAAGATTCAGTATGAAACTGAGAATCTGAAGACTCAGTGTGAAACTGAGATACTGAAGACTCAGTATGAAACTGAGAAACAGAAGACTCATCATGAAGACTCAGTATATCAGTCAGTATATCTGTGAAGACTCAGAAGACCCTGAAGACTCAAAAGACCCTGAAGACTCTGAAGACACAGAAGACAGAAGACTGAAGATCAAGAATATTGAAGGCACAGTAATTACTGAAGACTCAGTAATGTACTGAATGCTCAGTATAAACCTGAATGTTCCGAGGCACTGAAAATATCTATCTGAGGGATGCAATACTGAGGAGAACGCGATTCCTTAGAAAAATAGATATCGCCCAAGACATTCTCATGCAGACAAAAGGAACTAAGACAAAGTGTTGTTAAGGTTATATCACTCAGAGATTGTAACCAAAAAGAGCCGTTGTGTGTCTACCTATAACTGGAGACAAAAGTCAAAAAGAGGAAGACAGCACTGTACCATACTGACACTGACAGCGACAGGTCACTGAAAAGATGTCAGAAGTACTAAGTTCCAGACTGCAAAAAGTGATGACCGGCTACATGAAAGGCTATTACCTAAAACGTGTTAGGGAGTGTCAAACCCTAAATATAGCCATTTCTCACACACCATAAGAGGAAACTCACGAAGCTATCTCTTCCAACGGATAGTTTTTCAAGAGTGACCTTGGTGTATGCCTATAAATACTGTGACCCTCTACATTGTAAGGTGACGGGAAATTTGTAAGAAACTCAAGAGCTCAAACTTATTATTGCAAGTTGAAGCACTCGAAAACCCAAGAATATCCCAAGTGCTTTAAATCGAAGAGAGCTCATTCCACTAAGCCTAGCTTGATAAGATATATCCAAAGCTTAGTCGAGATATCCTAGCCTTTGCATTGTTCTTTATTGTAAAGGATATCTCATCCTAGTTGGAAACCAACCAAGAAACCCCCAAACCCTTTGTAAGGTAGTTTGAGTGTGATTGTTGGTGAGATTGGATTTGTAAAGAGTTAGTAAACTACATTGAGGTAGTCAGAAAGCTCTAGAGAAGAAGTGAGTAATCTATCTTGGATAGATATAAAGCTTGTGTGTGTTTTGAGTTAGTAAACTACAGAGGTAGTCAGAAAGCTCAAAATAGAAAGGTTAGTAAACTACAGAGGTAGTCAGAAAACCTTAGGAGGTGATTAGTGAATTTCTCTGAAGAGATCAGGGAGAGTGGACGTAGGAACTTGAGTGTCTGAACCACTATAACTTGCTGTGTTCTTTGCTTTCTGTTTTGCTTGATTTATCTGTTGCATTACTTTGAATTGAAAGCATATTTTCACTGATATTAAGTTGGAATCAATCCACTGAAGTTGCATATAATTGAATCACAGCCTAATCACTATTCCATTAAAGGAAGGTTTTCAGCAAAAGCTTAAAACGAGTATAAACTAAGGGCCAACCATTCCTCATATCTGAGTAGCTAGAACAGATAGTTACCAAACTGAACTTACTCTTCTGAGGGTTCAGTAAGTTAGTTATCTAATCCAAGCAACTCAGGATCTCTGAAAGCTCAGGACTCAGTTGGGATTATTTGAGGTATCTGAAAGCAGCTCAGGATCACTGTCTCAGGTAGACTTTGACTCAGAGCGATTTGTGCTTATCAGGACCAAATCATCAGGACAACCTGACCCAAGCTGACCTCAGTAAAAGAAAAAGTTTTAAAATCACTGAACACGTGTATTCCCCCCATACACGTGTAAGACTCATTTGCACCGGGACCAACAAGTGGTATCATAGCAGTGGTTCAACTTGACCACCTGCTTTGTTGACCAAAGTTTTATTTGCTAAATTACTAGTGGTCTATCTGAACTGATCTTATTTGCTGAATTCTTAAAAGACTCAGATAAAATGTCTTCTAAGAAACTTCCCATGTTCTCAGTAGAGAACTATGATTTATGGAGACTAAGAGTGCAGGCTCACCTGTATTCTAAACATGAACGTATGTGGAGAGTGGTCTCTGAAGGGCCATTCCAATTTACTGTGGTGAATCCCAGAGGAACAGAAAATGAGAGAAACGATCCCAGAATAGAATTTCCTAAGTCTGATGACCAGCTGACTCCTGAGGAGAGGAAGTTAGTCAATCTAGACTATATTGCTAAAGACACACTATACAGTACAATTGATGATGGTGTGATGGGAATGATCTCACTATGTAATACTGCAAAAGAAATTTGGGATACACTAGCTGTAATGTGCCAAGGCACAGATCATATCAAGGAAAACAAACTTTCAGTTGCAATTGGAAAGTTTGATAGTTTTGAAATGGAAGAAGGTGAATCTATAGACAAATTGGAAGTCAGATTCACTAGCATTATGAATGATCTAAATGCACTTGGAAAGAAATATCCACAGAGAGAAGTTGCATTGAAAATTCTTAGAGGTCTTTCTAAGAAATGGGATATACATGCAGTGGTGATTGAAAACACCAAAAATATTAATTCAATGCCATACCAACAAAGTCTTCCAAATTTGAAGGCCTATGAGTTCGTAATTGATAAGAAATCTAAAAAGGTCGACAAAGAAAGATGATTCATCATCTAGTAAAAATGTGGCTTTCAAAGCCAAAAAATAAAACACAATAAAACTAGAGAGTTCGAGAACTCCCTTGCTAAAAAATCGGGATGAGCTTGAGGATAAGCTATAGACGATGGCAAGGAGGTTTGAAAGACTTAATAATCGATATGGAAAATACAAAAACTATTACGGGAATCACAGTACGGAAGAAACCTGAGGACAAATCAACTGAGAAGAGAAAGGACCTGAAAGCTGAAGGGTCTTCATCCAGAAAGAAGGACTCCAAGTCCAAAGAAGAAAGTGATCAGGATGATGATGCCAACAGATGCTACAATTGCCAAAAGAAAGGTCACTTATAGTATGATTGTCCAGACCTAAGTGCTTAGGAGAGAAGAGAAAGGCAAGCTAAAAGAGACAAGAAGTTCTCCAACAGAAAAGCCATGGTTGCAGAAGAAGAACATTCTGAGGAGGGATCTAGCTCTTCAGATGAAATATTCTCGCACAAAGGAAAGTGATGACATCTGTCTGATGGCTATTGAGGAGGTAAACTCTTCTTTCTCTGTTGTTGCTCCTACACTAGCACAAGAGTTATCAAGTTCCACTGTAAACAATCATTTTGACCGATGGATTCTTTTGAGAATCGATGAAGAGGACTATGTGGTTTTAAAAGAACTGCTAAATGAAACTCAAGAGCAAAACAAATAACTGAAAGCTGAAAATCTTAAATGGAAAGACTTCAAGAATAATCTTGAAATCACTTCTCAATTAACGGAGGGACTCTTGATGAACCTGGATGTTCTAAAAGTACAACTCTTTAAAAGGAGAAGTTGATAGTGACCCTAATCGAAAAAGCTAGAGAAATCCTTTGAAGAGATTCATTTGATCGTAACTAAGTTCAATGACCTCCTCGAGAAGTATGAAACTCTCTGTAATCTGTGAGGATAGTCTTGAAGAAGCTAACTCTATTGAATACTGATCTAAAGTAATAGATGAAATTGAGTTACCGAGATCCGCCGCTATAAAATCTGGATTGGGATACATTCGTGGGGAACCTCACAAAGTCATCCGAATCTTTGCATCAAGTAGCAAGAAGACAATCTTTGTTAAACAAGTGACACCTACACTTCAAACTGAAGAAATGCCCAAGGTTGTAGAAAAGGGAAAAAGACCTATGGTTCAAGTAAAACTGAATGATCAGGTAAGAAAGCCCAAACCTCGGTGAAGGCTAGAAAACTGAGCACTTAGTAGGGAAAATTTCAGTAAGTACTTGAAGCCTCAGCTAAGAATGCAAACACGAAAGGATCTGCCTTTGAACCATCGGAGAATCCTCGGAAGAGAAACACTCAGCAGAGACATTCTGTTGAAGAGGCCAAGTCCTCGAAGACATTGAAAGACCCAAATTTCAAGTCAGTAACTGAACCCCACTTGCCTAAGGGTAAAGGTTACTGAACTAAGTCAACAAAGATTCGGACTATTTGCATGAAGCCAAAGCAAATGAACAAAAGGCTGAACCAAAGAAAAAATCAAAAGCTCATGTTCATCTAAAAAGGCTAGCACTCATCATACAGGAAACTGCTAAGGCACCCGTGAGTAGTAAATGTGTATGTAGATGTTTATGGAAGACAGATCGGCCACTCTAAAGTGATTAGAGTTGTCGGGAAGATTTGGATTCCAAAAGGTATAAATTTAACCTTGTAGGACCCTACACAAATTGGGTACCTAAGAATTGATCATTTTTAGGGGAAAACAAAGGCACCTTTGGTGATTGAAGATCACATAAGCGATGAGCAGAGATGAAAAAGGATTGTATGGTATCTTGACAGTGGATGCTCAAGACATATGACAGGATTTAAGAAGATACTCAGTGATTATGTTGAACAAAGAGGCCCTCAGATCACATTTGGAGATAACTCCAAGGGACAGACTCAAGGATATGGAACTCTAGAAATCGACTCAGTTCATATCGATGGTGTTTCATATGTATCTAGATTGAAGCGTAACTTGCTTTCAATAAGCAAATTCTGTGATAAGGGTTTTAATGTTGAGTTCTCAAAGAACTTATGTTATGTGAAAGATAATACATCACAGAAAATATTACTGACTGGTACTAGAAAAGGAAATGTGTATCTTGCTGATTGGAGTTCAACTCCTAAAGATACATGTTTGGTTGCAAAAAGTTCCATAGATACCAGTTGGTTATGGCATAAAAGAATGAATCACCTGAATTTCAAAACCCTGAATAAACTTGCAAGATTAGCTCTTGTGAGAGGGTTGCCAAATGAAGTGTTCAGTAAGGAACATATTTGTGATGCGTGCAAAAAAGCAAAACAAATTAGAGCATCATTTAAAAGCAAAGTAGATGTTTCTACTGAAAGAATACTTCAGTTGTTGCATATGGATCTTTTTGGTCTAATAACACCGATGAGCACTAATGGCGGGAAATATACACTCGTAGTAGTTGATGACTACTCAAGATATACTTGGGTCATATTCTTTTTCGAAGAAAGAGACTTCGAGATAAAGTTGCTGAATTCTTGAAAAAGGCTCGGTATTGAGAAAAAAGCGGAGTGTGGTCAAAATCGGATCGACAAAGGAACCTGAATTTATAAACCATATTATATCGATTATTAAAAAACAAATGGAATTACTCATGAAATATCATTTGCAAGGACCCCTCAACAAAATGGTGTTCTTTGAAAGAAGAGAAGGACTCGAAAGAAGGCGCAAGGACAATGATATTTGAAGGTGATATTCCTAAAAGATTTTGAAATTTTGAAGGCTGTCAACTTTGCATGCTATTCACGGAAACGGATCCATCTTGACCAAGAGTCAAGGCAAAAACACCATACGAGCTTTGGAATGAAAAAAAGCCTCTTGTTTCTTTCTTTTTCGTGTGTTTGGTTGCAAGGGTTTCATACACAATAATGGTAAAGATCGGGTTGAAAACATTTGATAGCAAAGTCGATGAAGGAATATTCTTAGGATATTCGAAGTCGATAAAACTTTTTTTAAATCAGAGGACTCTTATTGTGGAGGAAACGCCTCATGTTGTTTTTTTTTATGAATCTACTTATGTTCGGAAAAACAGGAACATGACTTCGGGAGAGCCCGACCAAGAGGATCACCAGATTAAGCACGAAAAAGAATGAAAAAACATCCAGCTGAACACGAAAAGAAGAAGTGACCACTTCTATGAATGGAGTGACTCAGACTCAGAGAAAGAAGTTCAGGATGGAACTCAGGATGGTGAGACTCAGGATGGAAATTCTCAACTGAAGGAAAACCAACACACTGAAGCTGACCAATCTGAACAAACACCAGTTCAGACTCAGGTATGTGATGCCAATGACGATGTGGTCACAGGTGAGGCAAATTCTGAATCTATCAACCAAAGGGGAACAAATGTCTCTGACAATGTTCTGAATAGAATCTCCCCTGAGGAAGATGATTCCCTTTCTCCTTTTCTGTTGTTCCCTGAGTTTATTGAACTAACTGAACCTAACATTTCAAATGTTGAGGATAGTATTGAAGGGGGAACATCTAGAAGAAAATGGTTAGATAGTCATCCTACAAGTTAGATTGTGGGTGATCTAACTGAAGGTATCAAAACAAGAAGGTTCCATGGTGAGAGTGCACTATTCTGCTGCTTCCTATCAGAGAAAGAGCCTACTGAGATTGATGAAGCTCTACAAGATTCTCATTGGATTACTGCTATGCAAGAAGAGCTGAATCAATTCTCAAGAAATGAAGTATGGGAGCTAGTGGATAGGCCTGAAAGGCACAATGTTATTGGAACCAAGTGGGTATTCAAGAATAAAAGAGATGAAAACAACAACATTGTAAGAAACAAGGCAAGGCTAGTTGCACAAGGTTATTCCCAAGAAGAAGACTTGGATTATGATGAAACCTTTGCACCTGTTGCAAGACTAGAAGCCATCAGATTGTTTCTTGCATATGCTGCCCACAAGAAGTTCACAGTCTATCAAATGGATGTGAAAAGTGCATTTATGAACGGTGTGCTTAAAGAAGAGGTTTATGTAGAACAACCTCCTGGTTTCAGACAAAATGACCAAGTTTACAGGTTCAGAAAAGCTTTGTATGGTCTTAAACAAGCACCCAGAGCATGGTATGATACTCTTTCTCAGTTTCTTACTGACCATGGTTTTGTCAAAGGAACTGTTGATAGAACTCTGTTCAGGATAGAAGATGGGGAAGATATCTTACTAGTTCAGATATATGTTGATGACATCATTTTTTGGATCTCCAAACCATCAGTTGTGTGAAAATTTTTTAACACTGATGAAAGACAAGTTTGAGATGTCAATGATGGGAGAGATGAATTTCTTTCTAGGTCTTCAAGTGAAACAATCAAAGGAAGGAATCTTCATCAACCAAGCAAAGTACACCAGGGATCTGATTGCCAAGTATGGTGTACAGAATTGCAATACAGTTAGAATTCCTATGAATACTAACTACAAGATGGATCCTGATTCTGAAGGCAAATCAGTAAGTCATACTGATTATAGAGGAATCATTGGATCATTGCTCTATCTCACAGCAAGTAGGCCTGATATAACATTTGCTGTTGGGATATGTGCAAGATACCAAGCTAATCCTAAGGCTAGTCACATGGAGGCTGCCAAAAAGATACTGAAGTATCTTAAGGGCACAGTGAATAGAGGATTATGGTATCCAGCTAATGATAACCTTGAATTAATTAGTTACTCAGATGTTGATTATGGAGGTTGCAGAATTGACAGGAAGTCCACTACAGGAACTTGTCAATTTCTTGGAAGTAAGCTGATATCTTGGTTTTCGAAGAAACAGACCTCAGTAGCAACCAGTACTACTGAAGTTGAATACATGGCTGCAGGAAGCTGCTGTGCTCAGATTCTTTGGCTCAGACAACAATTAAGGGATTATAAAGTTGTAGCCAATGAAGTAACAATATTTTGTGACAATAATAGTGCCATTGCTATTTAAAAAAATCCGGTATTGCACACCAGATGCAAGCATGTGGATATCAGACATCACTTCATCAGAGATCATCAGAGATCATGTCGAGAAAAAGGACATCAGGATGGAGAAAATTCATACTGATAAGCAGAGAGCTGATATTTTGACTAAACCTTTGGTTGAATCAAGATTTCAGGAACTATCAGTTGAATTAGGGATGTTGGATCCAGGTGTATAGAGTAAAATCTGAAAAATTGAAGGTTTTCAGATGCATGAAGTTTTCTCAGGATTCTACTGAGAAACACAGGATAAAATGAAAATACTGAACTGAGTCTTGAAGAAACTCAGGTTTACTGAAGGTCAGTACTCAGTGTTATACTGAACCCTTTCAGTACTCAGTATCATAACTGACATTTTATCAAGGTCAATACTCAGTAAGACTGATAGAGGGAAATTAGTCTGAAGAAGTAATGACTCATGCTACTCATTTATTGCTTAAGTGAAACTCAGTAATCATTTGCAATAAATACAAAACACCTGAAGAATGTTTTTGGGCGGGATCTTTGAAATTCCAAGGAAGGTCAATAGTCATTAAATGCTCTGTTACTTTTAATCACAAATGAGGTCATTTTGGCGGCTTACTTTTCGGAAGATCGTCCGTTCGCATACCCGATTAATCGTGGATCAATCTTAACCGTTGATTTTAATTAATCACACGGTCTACCCACGATCTCGAACTATATATTCTTTGAGAAGCCATTCAAGCTAATTTTATTAAACCCTTCGTTCCCAAAATCCTCTGCAAAATAAAATCCCTCTTTTGCCCAGAAAAGCTTCATCGCTCCAAACCCTAAATCTTCAAATCTCAAAATGACTCCTACCATATTCGACAGATTGGCCGAAACAAATAAGCCATGGTATGAATACGTGGTGTCTCTGGAGAGTAGTTCAAACGCCAAGCATGAAGAAGAGGCGCTCCATTTGATTCGTCTAGCAAAACTGACGAATCTTGTCGCGAACCGACCGGAGGCTGAATACTGTCGCGAGGTAATAGAGTTCGTCTCTAATATGGAAATATATGAGGATGATTGTATTGAGTCCAAGATTTCTGTTTCGCATCTTGAACATTCATTGAAGTATATGGATTTTGTTCGAGAGCTATATATTGTTCCCAAGAATTTGAACGACGTTTTTGAGTTGTGCGATAGGGGAGATGATCCCTCTTTGTATATGTTGGGACGGGAGCAAGAGTATCTTGATGGGATTACTGAGAATCCTGTTAAGTTTGAGGCAACTCTGCATAAGTGGCATTTAAAGCCGAAGTACAGAGTGTTGATGGATATTGTGAGTAAATGCATCATGAGTAGATCGGGGAGCTTTGAGCAGATTAGCACTCCCAAACTCCGATTGATGACGGCGATTGAGGACTCACCCACCAAGGAGTTCAACTGGCTGAAGTTTCTAATCAAGGTGGTGAGTGATCAAGCCAAGGTCATAAAAAGGGAGGATGGTGTAATATCTATCAAAGGCAGGATACTCCATGCCACCAAAATAACATTTATTTTGGAAATGTGCCGAGAGGAGGAGGATATCTTTGCCAACTCTACTCCATTCCCTAAGTCCAAAGTAATGTTCAAGCCCATTGCTACAAAGAGGACTATCAAAGGGAATAAAGAGAAAAAGGTGGAATCACCAGTTGCGATTGCTGCTGAAGAGAGCCAACAAACCAGGGGGAAGGTTTTGTTGGAAGCCAAGAAGGAGCAGGGTGAAAAATTGAAGAAGCAAAAGACCCTTACTCCAAAGCGCAAAAGAATGGTGGTTCTCACTGATGATGATGATGAGGAGGAGAGTGAATCTGAGGAGATTCAACCTGAGAGCCAAGAAGCTCAGAAATCGCCTTTGCAAGTGCTGGCTCAGGTTATCTCAAAGGCACAGGAGCAAACTGAGGAGCAAGTCTTCTATGAGGTTCTTGAGACGTTATTAAGTTCTGACAAGTTCTCTCAAGAAATATTCCAAGGACCTCAGACCTCAGAGCAAGTACAGATTCCTGCTGAGGAAGCACCAGCTCAGACTTCAGAAGCTGCTCAGATTCCTGCTGAGGAAGAACCTGCTCAGACCTCAGAGCAAGTTCAGATTCCTTCAGAGGAAATGCCTGCTCAGACCGAGGAGCAAGCTCAGAGTCATACTGAGGAAGCAACAACCCAGACCTCAGAACCCGTTCAAATTCAAACTGAGGAGCTGTCTGCCCAAGCCTCAGAAATTGCTGAGCCTCAGGAGCCGATGAACGTTGATGAGCTCCTGAGTGATCTATTATTTGATCTATCAGCAGATCTTTCCACTGAACCTGATAGCCCGATGCTCAAGAAAGGTGAAGCTAAAGAGACCGAATGGCAAAACAAGGGGGAACGGTTCATTCTTGACCGCTACCCTGAGCTTAGCTCATTCCCTGACCTCCAAGACATCTTCTTCAGATTGAGGTCAACGGTCTACATCCTCAACCAGACTCTTCCGGAGATGCTCAACATTGCTTCATTCAGAGGCGAAGACTGGTGGAACGAGGAGACAACTTTTCTCACTGAATTCTCAGGATTCAGGAAAACCAAGCTCAGAATGAAAATCTCTGACTTTGATGAGTTGGTTAAAAGGAAGGTTGCTGAGAGGATGGTTGCTGAAGTTGGTGCCCCGAGCTCCAAAGACAAATCCCAGAATGGGGACCAACAAGGGATGATGAGAGTCAATCTTAGAAGGAGAAAGACTCAACTGATGCTGAAGAGGCTGCTGTCGAACATCCTCAGACTGAAGTTAGCCTTCAGGTAACTTTTGGCACTATTAACAATTATGCCAGGATTACTGAAGTTGCTATCTTTAAATCTGTAATGTCTGATACGCAGACTGAGGCTCAGGTGGACACCCAAGCTCAGGGTGAATCCCAGACTCAGACTGAGTCTGAAGCCCCAGTTCAGACTGAAGCTCAGGTTCAGACTGAGACTCAGGATGAACAGCCAGCTCAGGAGTCACAACAGATCATATATGCTCCTGAGATTGATCTCACCCCGGTGATGGAGAAGTTGGAGAAGGTTGAGCCAATCCTGAACAAAATTGCTCAGATGGAGGAGGTATTGGCCAACCAAAGTCAGAAGATAGAAAGCTTGAGTTCTTCTTCAGACCTGGTGCTACTTCAGGATTCTCTGACTGAAAAGATGACCACCATTGAAGGAAAGATTGAGGAGAAAATGGAAGGGGTCAAAGCTGAGATTAATGCAGAGCTGAAGCAGAAGCATCAGGAACAGACTCAAATTCTTGAAGCAAAGTTGGTAGAGAAGAATGAGATACTGGTAAAGAATGCTGTTGAGGAGATGAGCTCAATGCTCATGGCCAAGATGATAGACATGTTCAAGGAAGATCTCTCTAGCCAATTTGCGCATATGTCTAAAGAATTCTTAGTGGCGAAGAACCACCTTAGAAGGCTCGAGGATGAGCAAGATCAGTTGGCAGGGGAGGTGCGGAGTGTCAGTAAAGAGCAATACCATATGGACACAACACTCTCCAGGCTTCTGCCAAAGTATGGTTCCAAGAAGGCGTAAGACCATGAGCTGATCTCAGGAATTTATTGGATCATACTTTGAAAGGCAAGATTGTTAAGGATGCTGAAAAGAAAATCATTGCCGAAGCTATGAAGGAAATTGAGGCCACTGAGAAGCTAAAGTTCAAGAAGGTGGAGAAGCCAATCTACACTCAGGTTTCAGAGGAATGCAAGAAGTTGCTACAGAGAAATTGAGTGGTGGAGGAAGAATTGGAACAAGCCAAGCTGGTGCTGAAATGCCCATCAAAAGAAAAGCTGTGGTGTTTGAGGAGCCGGAGGGCAAAAGAGCTAAGGCTTCTAAGCCAATTCAGAGAAAGCTGATTCAGGATATTGAAGAATCTGAGGTTGAGCCACAGAAGAAGGTCTTCAATACCAGAAGTGCTCTGAAAACACTCCAAGTTGAACAAGCTAAAAAGACTGCTGCTTCTGTTTCTGGTGTACCAGTGATCAGAAAGAAGGTAGAAGAAGAGCAGAAGAGAAGGAGTGGTTTCAAAAAGTTCGCAAGCAAGAGGAGAGGGAACACAAAAGCACATAAATGGCCGCATGTTGACAAATGGATGCCAGTCCAGTACAACGATGCATGAGAAGAAATCAAGAGAACTTTCTGGTTCTACTATGATGTGCTCAGAGAATGGAGAGGGGAAAGCTCAGATCCTAATGAGGCTTTCATTGACTATCTCCTGACCTTTTATCCGAAAGTATCTTCAAAGCTGGTTAAATCTTGCGGATGAAGGAAAGGTGCAGATAACCACCCCTGGTCCATACTCGTACCCTCCTCCCAGGCTAGAGAATGGCTGTGTAAATGAGAAAGCCATTGCTCAAGAGATTTATCAGTACGCCATTCAGTTGGGCCTGACAGGGAACAATCCTGATATCATTAAAGAGAGAGATGCATTGAAAAGAAGATATTACGGAATGTTCAACCTTGAAGTCCCTGCTGATGAGGTGGAAGAAAATCAGAACTGAAGAGCCCGAGCTGAAGAGCAGAAGAAGACAGAAGATGAAGACTCAGAAGATTCATGTAATCCTTTATCCTTTTTGTCTTTTTGATTTTGTTTATTCAGATAAGATTCATTGTAACTTGTAACTGTCTACCAATCATCAATGACACCTTCTCATTTATGCTCAAAAGATAATATCTCATTATCTTAATTTACATGTTTTACTTTTGATATGCCTGAATGTTGTCTCTGAGATTAATTATTGGAAGATTATTTGGTTGGTGATGAATCCTTGAGAGATTCATTACTGAATTAATTGTTGGGAGATTCTCTGCTTAGGAAATTGTTGGGAGATTCTCTGTTTAGAAAATTGTTGGGAGATATAACCAATCTTGTAATAGGATAAACTGAAACCTGAGTTTAGGTTAAATGTTTGTAACAAGATAGGTTTTGGCATCATAAAAAAGGGGGAAATTGTTGGGAGATGAATTTAATAAAGATATGATTTTGATTAGATCCCAAACTCGAGTATGACATGTTTTCGTAATAATCTTGATAGTTGAGTCAGGATTCAGTTTTAGAGTATTCAGGATGATATCTACAAAATGTATAGTCAACAGATATAGATCAGGTTAGGATCTGAAGATTCCAAGAACTCAAGAAGTTTCAAGATTCAAAGATGAAATCGAGAATCAAGACTCAATTAGAAATCGAGATATCAAGACTCAAGATGAAATCGAGAAACGAAGACTCATCATGAAGACTCAGTATATCAGTCAGTATATCTGTGAAGACTCAGAAGACCCTGAAGACTCAAAAGACCCTGAAGACTCAGAAGACCCTGAAGACTCAAAAGACCCTGAAGACTCGTAAGACTCAACGAAGACATGTAAGATCAAGATCGAAGATCAAGAATATGAAGGCGCAAGAATTATCAAGACTCAAAGAATGTATCAATGCTCAAAAGATAAACCCGAATGTTTCTAGCACCTAAAAATATCTATCTGAGGGATGCAATACTGAGGAGAACGCGATTCCTTAAAAAAATAGATATTGTTGGGAAATTTATAGTTTTGATAAAAGTTCCAGAAACACATGTAATAGGACCAGTCAGACCTGTTAGCTGACTGATGTTTATATTACCGTTTATAGAATACCAGTTGATAATTACTGTATAGAACAACTGATGTAATAGATAGGTCACATATTGAGGGGGAACCTCAATATGTATAAGTCAGATTTGAAAATCCAAAGAACAGCTGATATCCGACAGGCCAGAATGCTAGAGAAGAACAGAAGATCAGATCGATCTGATCTAGTCAGATATCTCAGCTGAAGTCATAAAGCTCAAACTCGGAATACTTGAAGATCAGATGACTTCCAGAAGATCAGACCAGAAGACCTACATCAGCCGAGTCTGCTAGTTGAAGCTAAGTCAACCGGCACCAGAAGACTCCATCGTAAACCGATGGGGATTCGTTTTGATCGGTCAAAAACTCTCGGTGAAAACCGATGTTTCACCTAATCATACGTCTATGATCGAACAAGAAGAATGTCAACCTTAGTTGGAAGAACAAACACCGAAAAGTGATACATTAACCAATAAGAACAAGACACGTATATGATCGGGAGCCGACAATTAAGGGATTTGATCTTTGCTCTCTCTACGGCTATAAAATACAAGTTCACGCTTTTCGGCCATGCCGTTCTGAAGCACGTCACATCAATCCTACAAACCTACCTAATATAGCACGAAATTCAAATTGCTCTCCAACGGCTCTTTGATTTCAAGGTCTATAAATATGGGATCACACTTGAGTGAAACACGGAAAACACTTGAACAATCAAGAAGCTCAAGCAATTATCGATTTTCTTACGAAGAACACGATCAAGAAGATTATTTTATTAAGTGTTCATCCCATAAGTTCTTAGCATAGAAATCTTTTCATCTGGGCGATAGGCTACCTTAAACACTAGAAAAGATTTCATAGTTGGAACCAAAACAATCTTATCCAAACCCAAGTTAGGTTAAGTTGTTTAGCAAGAATTCGAGACTAGGGTTTCTAGTTACGATTTAAGGATTGGTTGAGTGAGAACTCCTTAAATATCGATTGTCTTGTGTTGAACTAACACATAAAACTAAGTTCAGTTGGTTAAGTTGGTGCCCTTGTGATAGGGAAGAGTGGGCGTAGGATTTGGTTTGTCGAACCACTATAAATCTTGTGTGCCTTTACCGCTTTGATTAACTGTCTACACAATTGCACACAACCTTTAAAAGCGCATACATATTCTAAGTTGAGATCGGCTAGCACCAAAACACATTCGATCAAGCTTGACACTTGATCAGTGGTTAAAACACTAACTTTGGAATCATTTTTTATAAAAACTGGTTTTTCACGGGTAAAACTTAAGCTTCCGCACACATCAGTTAAACTGATAGTTACCGAACTAATCTGCCTTCTGGCGATTAGTAAGTTGGTTATCAGCCCAAACTGATTCACTCGCACTCGACTGGGCTAAGCGCCCTCACATCTGCGCAAAAAAGTTTTTGAAGTCTATTCACCCTCCCTCTAGACTTACGCCCTCACTAAAAAACAGATTCGGGACCTACAAGTGGTATCGAGGCGGTTGGTTCTCTGCAGAATCGACTTTGTGTATCATCGATTCTTGAGGAAGAATCTTTGTGGTCGAATTGGCGATCTTGAAAAAACCTTCTTAAAAACTCATTCATTTTCCAAAAACACTCAGCATGGATAACACCTCGGTATGTATCATGATCTGGTGAAGTTCCCAATCGATGAGTATGCAGATTGGGCCGTATATATGTCCAACCATCTAGGTTCGATCCGTGGCCAGAATGATGGAAGTCATCGAAAGAGGACCCATCATCATATATTCGACAACAACCTGCGGTTGGAGGAGATCTAGAACTTTGCCGGAAGTCTTGTACAAAAAAGCCCGACCTTGATGGATGCGGTGGAAGGAAGCGCATACTCTAGATCTTATCGCAATGCATATTATCATGAAAACAATGGATAAGGTCACCAAGGAAAAGATTAAGTATCTCAAATCTGCGAAAGCAATGTGGGATACTAATTTGAAAATATCGCGAGGGTAATGACCGGATAAAAAGGCAATTCGTCTGCCCGGGCGAACTGGTAAAGTTGAAAAAAATTGAAGATCTTTGCCCAACGAAACCATCAACGAACTTCGATGGAAGGATTACTATGTCAATAAACAAGCCGAGAACTTGGTAGAGATGTCCGATAAAGATATCAACTACAAAATTTTAAGGTCTCTACCAAGAAATGGGACATGAAGGTCACGGTAATCAAGGATTGCCAAGACATTTCAAAAATGAAGCCAAGTAGTTTGTTCTTGAGTCTTAAAGCTCACGAGTTCGATTTAATTGAGAGAGGACAAGCGAGATGAAGATGAGGTGCTTGTTGAAGCCTCAACTTCCAAATCGTTTGCTTTTAAGGCAACCAAAGAAGAGATTTAAGACCAATGAGCCCATTGGAAACATCATAAGTCGGCAAGAGCAGATCGCTCGCTTACAGAAACTAGAGAAATCAAATACTAACCGGGTAAGTATCAAGATTCTATAAAGATTATCAACATACCGAGGAAGAGATAGGAGATCGCACAATGGATCTCCAGAAGAACCAGTCGATGATCGGAGAGATCACAGAGATGAATGGAAAAGAGATAATCTAGATGATGAGAGAAGAGATAACCAATCGCATGTAAGAAGCTTCGACTACTATCGAAAGGAAAATCACCGATAGATCATATAGACGGAGTGATTCACCGGAAGAAAAAATTCGTGGATCAAGGAGCGTGCTTCAATTGTGAGAAGCAGTCACTTCAAATAAGCAGACGCCTGCACTGGACGCCAAGAGAAAGGGAAGAAAAGAGGAAAAAAGAGAGCAACTAGATGACAGGACGAGAAAAGCTATGGTTGCGACATCGTCGAGAATCGACGATTCAGATCTCGCCCTCGAGGACTCTGGATACTCCTCAGAGAAGATTTATGTCCGATCGTGAATCTTTATTGACTTCTATGGAAATGAAGATCGATATTCTCTTGGATGATGATGAGATCTTTTGATGGCCAAGGAGGACCAATCGAGGTAACCTCCAAACTCTTTTGTTCGCTTCTACACCTACTATCATTAGCACACTTTGGGGAGATTGACCTGCGGCTCTCTCTCGAGCAATTGCTTGAGGATCTCTCCAATCAATGAGAGACACTTATGCTATAGTGGAATTTGAAATGATATGTCGAGGACGAAATAATCAAACTTGCTAAAAGAGAATGATCTCATAAAAGCCTCACGAACTTAAATCTATGAAACCGCTTTCGGGAAAAACCGAGAATTTAAAATTCGAAAGTTAAAGCTTCGATCAGACAAAGTAGATCAAAGATCACCGGCAATTAACAAACAAACAAGTCGATGACTTCAAAATCCCGCAAAGCAAAATTCGATGAGCTCGTTAAAAGCATGAAAGTCTAAAATCATCGAGGATAATCTGCATAAGAAAATAGAGGTTTTACAAAATCATCTAAAACCGTTCAAGACATGAACACCAATTTTGAACAACGATTAACAAGAAGGGACTTGGGTATGAGAACCCTTCCACATCCTCAAAAAGCCCCCGGTGATTCATCTAAAAAAGGTGTAATCGAGACGAGTTTAAACAAAAGATACACCAAAAGCCAAACATGTATCTAATAAGGAAAAAGACCGGTTGAGCGGGTAAGGCGGGTGCCTAACGATGGGGAAACAATGGACCCCAACTGGTAAAAGCATCGATCGAGAATCAACGGAAGAAGAACCCGGTTCTTACGAAAGAGACCTCAACACGATCAACAGATCGAGAATCGAAAAAACAACAACTGTAAAAGGGAAGTCAATCTGAGACCCAATCAAGGTCATTTGCCTAATAAGCATGCTTGAGTAAACTACCAAAAACCACCTATGCGAAAAGATATGATTCTTTTGATGGTAGCGATCGTACCTACCCTATATAATCGAGAAATCTAGGGTCACGCACGAGAACCACTTTGGATGAAAAGAAGACAAAGCAGAAAAGATAAATCCCAAGTCTTCTAAGTCACCCAAGGTTCACACTAATAATCATACTAATCGAAAAGCATATAAAGAGGCGTATGATTATGTTGATAGGTATGGGAGACAAATCGGGCCTTCGATCTAAGCGATCACAATAGAAGTGCTTTCTGTTTGTATGGATCCCCAAAACTAATCCTAACCCCTCGGGACCCAATCCAAAAGGGTACCTAAAGCCTGATTTGGTCTGCGAGGATCGCGTGGTCCGCCAACAAAGGAGGTGTGCAAGCAACTATCTGGTACATCGATAGTGGATCCTCAAGGCACATATTTGGAAGCAAACATCTCCTCGGCTCTTACATAGAAATGAGAAAGGCCAGCGTGTACTCTTGGTGATGATAACTTTGGTTATACCAAAGGATTGTAAACTTAGAGAATGATGATGTACAAATAATCTGGAGTCTCGTATGTCGAAGGTCCGAAGCACAACCTACTATCGGTTTCACAATTCTGCGACAACGGATTCAAAAGTGTTGAGTTCTCGTGACCAATGCACTATCAAGAATCGAGCCACTCAACAAATTTTGCTAAGCGGTTCAAGGAAAGGGGACGATCTACAACTGATTGAAGCAGTTGCCTTTCAAAATGCATGCTGTTTGTCAAGAGTTCCAAAAGTAGCGAGTTGGCTCTCGCACAAAAGAATGAACCATCGAACTTTAAAACTCTTAATAAGATAGCAAGGATGTCTCTAGTGGAAGGACTTCGAATGAAGTATTTTCAAAGGATCGGACATGTCTTGCGTATGTCGGAAGGAAAACAGTCAAAGCTTCATTCAAGGGAATTCGGGGACAAGCATCCAATCTTAATCAAGAATCGCTTCATATGGATCTATTTGGACCCGATTACGGTCGGTCTCAACGGACGAAATATACTCGTAATCGTGGATGACTATTCCAAGTTTACGGGTTATATTCTTACATAAGAAGAATGAGGCGACAACAAAGATACAGAAATTTGCTAAAAAAGATTACAAAATGAAAAGGGTGTCGGGTGTAGTAAAAATCGGATCGAGATAAAGGTACATAATTTACGAACTCTTTTATTCTTGATTTTTTGCTCTAAGTTTGGTATCTGACATGAAACATCAATTTGAAAGGACGCCACAACAAAATGGATAGCGAAGCGGAGGAACAGAACTCTCAAAGAAGTTTGCTTTCGCACAATGTTAGTGAACATGCAATACAAAGCCGTTTACGGGCGAAGCGATCAACATTTGCATGCCATACTCGTAAAACAGATGTCTTCGACTAAGGCTCACTACAAAACACCCTATGAACTGTGGAAGGGACGAAAACCTCGTGTCTCTTACTTCCATGTTTTTGGGTGTAAGTGTTTCATTCACAACAATGGGAAGAGTGGGTTGAAGACTTTTGAGGCCAAGTCGGATGAGGGTATATTCTTAGGATATTCCTCATCTAGCAAGGCTTTCGGGGGTTTACAATGCACCGAACCCTACTTGTGGAAGAAACACCCCATGTAGTCTTTGATGAAGCATCTTACGAACAAGAGAAATCGCCTCGAGAACAAGATGTACGATCAACAAGTACGATGCTCGAGAAAATGGATCACCTAATGATCAAGGAAAAAGAATCGAAACCGTAATAATTATACATTCCGGATCTAGTTGATTCACGGATCATTCCGATCCTAAGGTACGAAAAAAGCTGTCGGTGAAGAAAGCGTCTGGTGAGATAAATATCAATCGAACCATCCGGTTCAGGGGAACACTGAAGTTCCCCGAGCGGACATCGACACATGATGAGTCCAACATCGGTGAGACATGTTCTTATCAAGTGGATCATAATTCTACACCACTCCCGGTCACTAGTAATGAACCTTTATCGAAATGGATGATGTTCTCCAAATCGTATAAATCGAAGCGAAGGACACGGATAACCAGGTCATCCAACCGATCGATCATCGGAGACCCATCGATAAAGTTAAAACTAGACATCAGATTGGTGAAAGTGACATGTATTGCTGTTATTTGTCTATGAAGGAACCAACAACAATAGAGGAAGCTCTACAAGACGCAAGCTGGATTCTAGCCATGCAGGAAGAGCTTGAACAGTTCGACAGAAATCAAGTTTGGGAACTGGTAGACAGACCAAATCATCAAGACGTAATTGGCACGAAGTGGGTTTTCAAGAACAAGAGAGATGAGAAAAATGTCATCACCAGAAATAAGGCAAGACTTGTTGCTAAGGGGTATTCACAATCGGAAGGAATTGATTATGACGAGACCTTCGCACTTTTGTCGCTCGCCGCCTAAAGCCATTTAATTTGTTTACAGCATATGCTTCCCACAGAGGGTTCACTGTGTATCAGATGGACGTAAAGAGTGCATTTTTAAACGGGGTACTAGCAGAGGAAGTTTATGTCGAACAACCTCCAGGCTTCGAAAAGAACAACCAAGTGTACCGTTTACGAAAAGCTCTTTATGGCCTGAAACAAGCTCCTCGAGCTTGGTATGATACACTCTCTCAGTTCTTGATCGACAGTGGGTTCACTAAAGGAACATTGGACAGAACATTATTCAGAATAGAAGATGGAGAAGATATTACGATGGTTCGGATCTCGTGGGCGACATCATCTTGGATCTCCTAACAAGAGTCTATGTGAAAGATTCACAAACCGATGCAAGGAAGTTCGAGATGTCCATGATGGGACGGATGAATTACTTTACGGGTCTCGGTGAAGCAAAGTCTTGAAGGAATATTCATCGCCAAACAAAGTACACTAGGAATTTATTGGCTAAGTTTGAAGTTCAAAATTGCAAAGGAAGCCAAAATTCCTATGATATTTGGATTCAAGATGGATCCGAGATGAGGATGGTCGAAAACAAATCGAAGAGAAAGAATATAGGGCTCTCATTGGATCTCTCTCATACTGCATTTGCCGCAAAGCAGACCCGGATATCACCTTTGCGGTAGGTGTATGTGTGCGATTCGAGCAAATCAATGCAAAACCACCTAAAAGCGACTAAGCGGATTCTTAAGTATCTGAAGGGACGATAAACCTTGGTTTATTTTACCCCATCGATGATAATCTAGAGCTTAGTGGGTATTCGATTCGATTATGGAGGTTGCAAGATTGTGGAAGTCAACCTCGGGGAACATGTCGCTTTTTAGGAAGTAAAACCCGATCTCGTGGTTTTCAAAAAGAAGGAGACATCGATTTCGACATCTACTCTTGAAGCGAGAATATATGGTCGAGGAAGTTGTTGCTCCCAATCGCTCGGGCTTAGTCGGTGAGGATTATAACATCGTAGCTAAGAATGTACCAATATTCGTGCGATAATAGTGTTATTGCAATCACTTTCGAGAATCTTGTTTCTACATACAAGATGCAAGCATGTGGATGTGGACACCATTTTATAAGAGATCATGTTGAAAAGAAGAATATCGAGAATGGAAAAGATTCACCTTTGATTTTCTGAAAGTCGATATTCTAACCAAGCCACTAATTGAGATTAGATTGAGAGAGAATTGTGTAATGAGCTAGGGCTTACGGATCTTGGAGAAAAAGCACCTAAAATGATTGATGGATTGTTCTCAGAACCGGTGGTTAAGAGACTAACAATTTGAAAGGAATCGATTGAGTTTGGTATCTCAATCGATCGGAAAGATCGATCAAGGAAGGCTGATGAGAAATCGATCAAATTTCGAGTTATCGATTAAAGGAACCGATCGGTTAAGGTTTATCGATTAAAGGAAACACACATTTTAAAAGGAATATCGATTAAATCGGTTGGGTTATTTTACATCTTTGTAAGTCGATTTAGGCGATATTCAACAAGCAAGATTCACATTAAAGCCTACAATCGCATAAGAAAGCGGAGAATTTACACAACAATGGAATAATAGAACTTTTCATTGATAAAGACCCGAAGGTCGATTACATTACAAGTTACAAGTACAAAGGACCGGAGAGGTCGATTACATAAGTCATAACCAAAACCCTAAACCTATAACCCTAAACCCTCATCCTAACCCAAGAAGAGCGGGGGAGAGAGATTTTAAATCGATGCTCTCATTTTCCCCCACTTAACAAGGGTGAGAAAGGCTTTAAAATAATCCTAAAGCCTCATTTGAAGCTAAAACCAATGGGGCGAGAGAGGCCTTGATAGGATTTATAAGCGAGAGCCCTTAGAACTGAAGTCGATGGACTCTCCGGGTTGTTAAATGGAGCACATGTGCAAGAAATTTGTTCAAAGACCTTATGGGCACATGTGTTACATGTAAAAATTGAGTTGATATCGAAGATCACCGTTGTTCCGATCAAGACCAGTATATCGGACTCATGTTTTATATCGATCGAGTGCGTTGATGCTAGTTACGTCATAACGATAGACACACAAAGGTGCATACGGTTAGGAGAAGTGTCTTCTCGGTTCATGACAAAGATCTTGCCCGTGGTGGTAAAGGAGCTTAGCAACAATTGTATGTGAAATCTTTGATGACGATGAAAAGCAGTGATAAAGGGACACACGGGGTTGATTTGAGAAGTTTGAAATCATTGAAAAAAGGGGGTAAAGGTGTTTTTTAAAAGTTTCACCGGAAATAAGGGTTCACCGAATGCATGTTTTTTACAAAGAAAGATAAGTATGGTGAATGGGTTATGTTGTGTAAAACATTGGTCCAATTTATAGAGGCCAAGCAAGGGTGCAAATGCAAATTTGATTTCAAAAAGCCTTTTAGAGAAATTTGCATCACAAGGACGATGTAGAAATCACGCGCGATCGATAATTGGATAAATTTACGGCGGATTGACATATCAAGATATCTGAGGGCGATAATTCACAAGATGTCAAATCGCGCCAACTTAGGGAATAGAGACTACTATTCTAGACTAAGTTTTTGGCGGTAACACTTATCCCAAGAATTGACTTGATCTGAGAAGAATCAGATTAGGTCAACCAAAATATGATTACATACGAAACTGA
Source organism: Stenogyne calaminthoides (assembly GCA_037126765.1). Lineage (NCBI taxonomy): Eukaryota > Viridiplantae > Streptophyta > Magnoliopsida > Lamiales > Lamiaceae > Stenogyne > Stenogyne calaminthoides. The sequence goes on along the minus strand of JBBCBC010000033.1, from coordinate 17,061,306 downwards.
TCAGATAAGGAAGATCAGTTGAACTTGAAACCTCAACAAATCAGATATATCAGTCTATGAGAAAATAGAAATATCAGTTGAAGGGGGAACTTCAACTGATCGAGGAGGATCGGAGGAAATCGGACACAAAATGAAACGGATCGGTTGAAAAGAACGGTTGGGAAATTATAAGGTTTAGGCAGAAAACTAAGATCAACAAGTGGAATCAACTTAGTGTTATGTTATTATTTGATTACTATATCGATCAATCGAATCGCCTTTCTTTTCCCTTGTTATTTGCCTATTCATCGGATTTTATCTGTTTTTATTTGCCCTACTATACGCATTACCTGTGTGACGTATCTCCTGCAAATCATTTAATGTGGACGTGGGGTACATGTATTAATTGCTACAAAAATGGGCTTTTAAATCCAAAAGGTTTTCGTACGTGTTTTTCCCAACCATTCGATCAAAACCGCTTAATCTGGATCGTCTAATCTTTTCAAACGGTTGATCTTCCAAATCTTGTCTTTTCCCTCCTCATCTTTATAAGGTTCATCAAAAAAACCCTACCGAGTTTTCCAAATCACAAACCCGTTTTTTATTTTCTGAAAACTCTCCAGATTACTTCTTTGCGATTCAAAGTGTTTTTCTTAAAGTCTCAAATCCGAAAAACAGAATCTGGTAATTTCTGATAATTTGATGAATCATTCTTTTAAAACCATTGATCTTAAAGATCTTGTCAATCGCTGATATCCTGTATTGTGTTTTATTGTTTCTTGATTTCCGCTTATGTGATATTCTTAGTATTTATGCACAATTTTAACCGAATCTATCTTATCTGTAGATGATCACTCATGGTATGGGTAAAATAATGTGAAACTATACGGAACTGACATTAAGGATTGTCGAGGACAAGTTCGTACAATTTGGGGTGACAAAGGATCCGGAATCAATGGAAGTAGAGGAAATTCTGAAGAAAGCAGGACTTGAGAAATATTGTGCTGCTCACTGCAATCCAGTGATACAGTATGAAGCCCTCGAATTCTTAAGGAATTTAAGGGTGGATACAGATGCTCCAGGAGAAGAACTACTTTCAAATCACGGAGAAGAGATCGATCGTGACGAATGAGGATATAACTTTCGTCTGTTCAAACCTACCAAAAGGGCCGAATCGCCTTTGCTCACTGAGGAGAATCAAGATGAAATTTGATCGAAATGAGCTCATCGAGAGGCCGACAAACATCATCGTCGGGCTTTGTCGTTAATGCTCAAGAGGAAATACCGATTGTTGTTTGATATTTTGTCAAAAACAATTATGGGTATTTCATTCAAACCCCAAAATGCTCTTACATCAGTCAAAATAGACAAAGATGGTCGCAATAATTGATGAAGCCAAGAACATCAATTGGCATGGGTTCCTAAAGGCCATACTACTCCAAGAACATGATAAATTTGGAGTTGATGAGTGGAGGCAGGTCTATCTGAAGAAGAGGATCAGCAATCTCAACAAGGTTGCAGTTATCCTACAAGACAAAATGCCAAATGCCAGATGGGAATAGAATGGATGAAGCCCTACAAGGCATTCCTCTCCACCACTTTAGCCATATTTGGGCCACGGACGATGATATCGCGCCAACTCCCCAAAGACTAAGAAAGGAAAAAAAGGGAAGCAACTTCGTCTACACCACGAAGCCCCGAAGAAGAAAAAAAAACTGGTGAAGGTCCAGGAAAAGAGGCCGAAGAAGGCGAAGCAAGCCTCCATGACTTTGATGCTAGAAGATGAGTCAGATGAAGAAAGAGCACCAGATCAGTCTGTTGAACCACAAAAATCAGGTGAAAAATCAGACAGGCAGGCTTCTCAAGAGAGCTCGCTATTTCATTACGAGGAAGAAGCACTAGATTTAACGATCTACTTCTCCTCCTCCATTTCGATTTGATTCACCACTCAGACTAATGGTTGCTGAGCATGTCTCTCCTACTCTTCCACCTGCCCGCGAACCTGAAAATACATCAGTCCGCGAACCTGAAACTACATCAGTTAGCGAACCTGAAACTGCAATAGTTCGCGAACCAGAAACCTTACATTGTGGAAAGAATAATGCCTCCACGTGAGAACCTCTGCTGGTCGAGCCTGTCGGACAACTTCCACCTACTCAAGCACCACCGAACCCTCCACATCTCATCAACTAGGAATGCGATGCGGACAATTCCTGAGTCTAGATCATCAAAGACCATCACAGGGAAAATAGTTAGAATGCAAATCGAACGAGAAATTGATGAGATGTATCCAGACCGGTCGCCCATCCTGCTATTAGAGAACAAGTTATGGAGATCCTCACCTGGAGAGATCTCAAATTAAAAAGCTTCTCAGATTTTATAATGATTATTGAGCAAATGGGCGGTGCTGATGAGTTTGCAGATTTTGATTTCGATATGAGGAAATCTGCTAACGTAGGATCACCAACCGAGGTGATAACTCTTGAATCTATCAAAGCTCGATCCATGAAAAAATTTGGGATTGAGTGAACAAAGACGAACAAGATCGCTCAAGAAGCTCTCAAGCAGATACAATGAAGGATCAAGAATACGCTGGATGATAGTGGAACCGGTCTTTGCGATTCATGACCAACCATGGAGGCACAAACAATCGAGACCGATCAAGTGACTTAAAACATTCCAACATCACATATAACACGATCAACCGGAGATCGGATCATGTTTCAAAGATCTCCCGAAAAAGAAGAAATTGAGGGAGTGATAGGCGATCGAGGCGATTGGCCTCAAAGAAATAACAGATCAAAGGAATTGGCTATTTTGATTACGGCCGATCAAAGATCGGTTCTCCCAAATCGTGACCACCAGATCTGCCGATCTTATAAAATCCGTGGATGACAAACTGATTCAGTGGATCAACAACAAGTTTTTTTCGATGCTCCTTTGAAAAGCTCGATTTGATGAAGACAAACTTGACAAACTCGATCTTTACATTTTTTTACGCCATCGAATCTGTCAAGATCGAGATTTGATCTCGAAGGTTCAACTTCTAACTACTCCGGTTCGAGCTTATCATTGCGAGATCTCAACGAGGCAATATCGATCGGTTTTGGTTCCCTAACTTCCCACCTCACAAAGCTTTTTGATCAAACCAAAAGGGGAAGGACGGATCGAGAAACCAACTAACATGATCGTAACAATGAAGATCTAATTCGCATCGTTGAAGCCTATGGACAAAGACTAGACCATCCGGATCTCTTTGCTAATGAAGTCTCCGAAAAGATTGAAAAATCAAAGGCAAGAAAGGTAGGTCATTGGTCTTTGGGACATCACAAATTGTAGGCCAACTACTCGGACATAATATATACAAGAAGAAAACAAAATGAGTCAGAAAAGCCGATAAAAGAATCTGGCCGATGCAATCGTCCAAAGAGCAAAGTTCTTTCAAGAGGCCCGAAAAAGAAGAAAGAAGGAAAAAAAAAATTGACAGAGGCGTAAAATCTAAAAAAAAATTCGGATCGAGCGAAGAAAGGAAAATTTGGAAAATCTGTACGGAACCTCGGTGCCAACAAGAGTTGATGAGATCATTCAAAAGCTCACGCACATGCTAAGAGGTTTGAGGAATGGAACAAGATCGAAGTGAATGGCTTCGGATGCTTTTGTCCTTAATCTTGTTCCACGAGAAGAATCTCCGGATGATGAATTCCTCAATTTGGTTAGAAAATAAATATCAGATTTTTCGAAGTATCCGGAAAATGAGGCCAAACTTATCAATGTAAAAATATCTCGCCAAGAGTATGATCATTGGATTACTCGAAGAAGGCGGATGGCTCATTTGAATGATGGCATTTTAGAGATTCTACTTTGACATCCGAGAAAAACGCATATAAGCGATCCTCGGCGGACCAATGATGTCAAATGGAAACTATATCGGATCTTCAACGCGTACCTCAAGATCAAAGAGAGATGCGGAAGGATACAAGCCTAAAGAGTGAAGAATCGAAGACTTCTCGGGATCATTTGTTTTTAAATTCAAACTTTTACGATGTAACATGTAATCGACATATCTAATGAGAAAAGTTTATTTTCCGATCCTAAGACAAAATCTCATTGTCTTACGATTATGTGCTCTTTCTTTGTTCTATATTTATCAACTATGTTTGGTTTCTCGGTGTTTTGGTTTTTATCAAAAGGGGAAATTGTTGGGAAATTTAAATTTTGATAAAAGTTCGAAATACATGTAATAGGACCCGATCGGACACATTAGGTAATCGATGTTTATATTACCGTTTATAGAATACCAGTTGATAATTCTTGTATAGAACAAGCGATGTAATAGATAGGTCACATATTGAGGGGAACCTCAATATGTATAAATCGAATCTGAAAATCCAAAGAGCGGTGATATCCGCGAGTGCCGAATGCTAGAGAAGAAGAGAAGATCGGATCGATCGATCTAGTCGGATATCTCAATTTGAAGTCATAAAGCTCAAACTCGAATACTTGAAGATCGGATGACTTCCGGAAGATCGGACGGAAGACCTACATCACCGAGTCTCGCTAGTTGAAGCTAAGTCAACCAGGCACGGAAGACTCCATCGGTAGATCGATCGCTTCGATCGATTCGTTGATCGGTGAAAATCGATGTTTCACCTAATCATACGTCTATGATCTGAACAAGAAGAATGTCAACCTTAGTTGGAAGAACAAACACTGAAAAAGTGCGTCGTTAACCAATAAGAACAAGACACGTATGATCGGAGCCGACAATTAAGGGATTTGATGCTGCTCTCTCTAACGGCAAAAAAATACAAGTTCACGCTTTCATCCATGCCGTTCCTAAAGCACGTCACATCAATCCTACAAACCTACCTAATATAGCCTGAAATTCAAATTGCTCTCCAACGGCTCTTTGATTTCAAGGTCTATAAATATGGGATCACACTTGAGTGAAACACGGAAAACTTGAACAATCAAGAAGCTCAAGCAATTATCAGATTTCCGCACGAAGAACACGATCAAGAAGATTATTTTATTAAGTGTTCATCCCATAAGTTCTTAGCATAGAAATCTTTTCATCTAGCTGATAGGCTACCTTAAACACTAGAAAAGATTTCATAGTTGGAACCAAAACAATCTTATCAAACCCAAGTTAGGTTAAGTTGTTTAGCAAGATTTCGACTAGGGTTTCTAGTTACGATTTACGGGATCGGTTGAGTGAGAACTCCTTAAATATCTGTCGATTGTCTTGTGTTGAACTAACACATAAAACTAAGTTCGGTTGGTTAAGTTGGTGCCCCCTTGTGATAGGGAAGAGTGGGCGTAGGACTGGTTTGTCGAACCACTATAAATCTTGTGTGCCTTTACCGCTTTGATTAACTATGTCTACACAATTGCACACAACCTTTAAAAAGCGCATACATATTCTAAGTTGAGATCACTAGCACCAAGCTTCATTACGATCAAGCTTGACACTTGATCCAATTTGGTTAAAACACTAACTTTGGAATCTGTTTTTATAAAAACTGGTTTTCACGGGTAAAACTTAAGCTTCGCACACATCGAGTTAAATCGATAGTTTACCGAACTAATCGCCTCAAAGCGATTAGTAAGTTGGTTATCGATACCTCAAATCGATTCACTCAAGACTCGATCAAATAATCGCCTCACACCGATCCAAGACAAAAAGTTTTAAGTCTATTCACCCTCCCCTCTAGACTTACGCCCTCACTAAACCCGTTCGGGACCTACAGATATTGCCCAAGACATTCTCATGCAGACAAAAGGAACTAAGACAAAGTGTTGTTAAGGTTATATCACTCGAGATTGTAACCAAAAATAGCCGTTGTGTGTCTACCTTTAACTGGAGACAAAAGTCAAAAAGAAGAAGAAAAAGACCTTTGTACCATCATCGACAATAAAATGACAGTCTTGAAAAAAGATGTCAGAAGTACTAAGTTCCAGACTGCAAAAAGTGATGACCGTCTACATGAAAGGCTATTACCTAAAACGTGTTAGGGAGTGTCAAACCCTAAATATAGCCGTTTCTCACACACACCATAAAGAAACTCACGTTTATCTCTTCCAATGGATAGTTTTTCAAGAGTGACCTTGGTGTATGCCTATAATCTTGTGACCCTCTACATTGTAAGGTGGCGGAAATTTGTAAGAAACTCAAGAGCTCAAACTTATTATTGCAAGTTGAAGCACTCGAAAACCCAAGAATTTCCCAAGTGCTTTAAATCGAAGAGAGCTCATTCCACTAAGCCTAGCTTGATAAGATATATCCAAAATTTAGTCGAGATATCCTAGCCTTTGCATTGTTCTTTATTGTAAAGGATATCTCATCCTAGTTGGAAACCAACCAAGAAACCCTCAATCCCTTTGTAAGGTAGTTTGAGTGTGATTGTTGGTGAGATTGGAGTTGTAAAGAGTTAGTAAACTACATTGAGGTAGTCAGAAAGCTCTAGAGAAGAAGTGAGTAATCTATCTTGGATAGACATAAAGCTTGTGTGTGTTTTGAGTTAGTAAACTACAGAGGTAGTCAGAAAGCTCAAAATAGAAAGGTTAGTAAACTACAGAGGTAGTCAGAAAACCTTAGGAGGTGATTAGTGAATTTCTCTGAAGAGATCAGGGAGAGTGGACGTAGGAGCTTGAGTCTCTGAACCACTATAACTTGCTGTGTTCTTTGCTTTCTGTTTTGCTTGATTTATCTGTTGCATTACTTTGAATTGAAAGCATATTTTCACTGATATTCAGTTGGAATCAATCTACTGAAGTTGCATATAATTGAATCACAACCTAATCACTATTCCATTAAAGGAAGGTTTTCAGCAAAAGCTTAAAACCAGTATAAACTAAGGGCCAACCATTCCGCACATCTGAGTAGCTAGAACAGATAGTTACCAAACTGAACTTACTCTTCTGAGGGTTCAGTAAGTTAGTTATCTGATCCAAGCAACTCAGGATCTCTGAAAGCTCAGGACTCAGTTGGGATTATCTGAGGTATCTGAAAACAGCTCCGGATCACTGTCTCAGGTAGACTTTGACTCAGAGCGATTTGTGCTTCTCAGGACCAAATCATCAGGACAACCTGACCCAAGCTGACCTCAGAAAAAGAAAAAGTTTTAAAATCACTGAACACGTGTATTCCCCCCCATACACGTGTAAGACTCGTTTGTACTGGGACCAACAATATCCTATTCTTGATGATCCTTGATCGGGGCTATTTGAGAATCATGCTTAAGTCATTTGAGTTCTCACAACCTCAATGACAACAATGACTCATGGGAACACTTGCATGAATAAATGCAAACAATCAAACATAATATTCAAACAAGTGTATTGCCATACATTAATATTAAATGAACTATAATATTAAATCAAACTAAATATCATCGAGCATTATGTCCTTACAATAGATTGTCTCTAGGACACTAACACTAACACCTTGCTATGATCCATATAACCCATCTTGGCTTCCATTGCTGTTTGCCAAGAATCTACATCCTTGTCATGGATTGCCTCATTGTAAGTCCATGGGTCTGATTCATCCATACCAGGGACCAAGTCTGATGACTCTCCTATCCCCATGAATCTCTCGGGCTGTCTAACAACCCTCCCACTAAGACGAGGTTCCGGTTGTGTAAGTGTGTCGTTTGGTATGTCGACTTGTATTGTTGGCATTGTATTGTTGGCATTGAGCTAAACCCCTTTAGCTCATCCAAGGTAATCTCACTTCTGGACTTTTTGTCGTTCATATAGTCTTCTTCCAAAAAACCTAAAGTGCGTACTGATTACCACCTTTTGATCTTCGGGACCATAGAACATGCACCCTTTTGTTCCCTTGGGGTACCCTATAAACAACCTTAATTCTGATCGTGGATCCAATTTACCGGCTTCCTTGTCCAACACGTATGTCGGGACACCCCCAGATTTTCATGTGTCCTAAACTGGGCTTGCGCCCGGTCCACAACTCTTTAGGAGTTTTGGGAACTGATTTGGATGGCACCAAATTTAGAATGTAAGCCGTTGTTTCCAAGGCGTGACCCCAAAACGATTTGGGTAGATCTGCATAACTCATCATTGATCTGACCATTTCTAAAAGAGCTATGTTTCTTCGTTCTGCAACCCTGTTTTGTTGAGGGGTTCTGGGTGCAGTCAACTGGGATATAATCCCTTCATTTGACAAGTAGTTCAAAAAATCATCACTGAGGTATTCGCATCCGCGATCAGATCGTAGAGACTTGATACGTTTTTCCCTATGATTTCCATGCTTGAGCCTTAGATTCTTTGAATTTATCAAAGGTCTCAGATTTATGCTTCATAAGGTAAACGTATCCATATCTTGAGTAATCATCGATAAAAGTAATGAAATACTCATAACCTCCTCTTGCTTTGATTGACGTTGGACCGCATACATCAGTGTGAACGATTTATAACACTTCTTTGACTCTATTCCCCTTGGCTCCAAATGCCCTCTTGGTCATTTTACCCTCCAAACATGATTCGCAGGTTGGAAATGGTTCAACCCGGAGAGACTCCAATGAACAATCTTGAACCAACCTTTGGATCCTCTTTGGATTAATATGACCTAGTCTCAAATGCCATAGAAGTGTTTCGTTCACGTCTGATGAACGTTTTCTTTTATCCGAAACAGTCGATGTGTTATATGATGCATTTCGTGAGTGGTGTGCACAGTTAATTGTGCAGAGATTATTCGACAACATTCCATGACAGATAAACTCATTATTTAGAGCAATGGTAACAACTTTATTAAAAGTAACCGAATATCCATAAAGAAAAAGTTTAGAAACTGAAATTAAATTCTTTCTAAAACTAGGAATGTAAAGAACATCTCTCAAAAATAAACTTTTTGCCTTCAAAACACAACCGCACTTCTCCCACTGCTTCAGCTGCCACTCTCGTAGCATCGCCCAGTGTGATGAGGATCTCACTCTCACTAAGTTGTCGGGTCCGCTTGAACCCCTGTAAAGTGAAACAAACATGATAAGTGGATCCTGTATCCACTACCCACAAATGGGAAGCATACGCCGCTAAACAAGCTTCAACAACTAGTGCATGATAATTACCTTTCTTTCCATTCCTCTTGGGTTTGGAACAGGCATCCCTCCAGTGTCCCTTTTCACCGCAGTTGAAACACTTCCCCTTTGGATTTCTCTTGACGCCCAACCATTTGACTGCCTCTCTCTTACTTTTCTAGTAATGGGATTGCATTGGTCTCGACAGTTTTTCTCCTCATTAATCTTGCCCACCATTGACCTAGATTTTGAGAGGAGACTTTTAGTCACCAATGCTTCATCCTCCTTTCCCAAATGTTTCTCTACTATATCCAAAGCTTCTTGCAGAGTGTCCATAGTGAACATGTGATCGCTCATCACAAAACTATAGTAAAACTCGTCGAAAGATTTTGGAAGAGTTAGGAAAAGGAACTCAACATCACAATACTTAGCACCAAGATAAGCAAGTTTGTCAAAATATCGCTTGACTTGGAGAACATGATCCATCACTGGTGTTCCTTCCGTCATCTTTAGCCTAGCCATGTCATCGTTTCTCAACTGACTGATCAAGCGGTTTTCTGTGGAAAACATTTCTTCAAGACTTTCCATGATTTCCGCAGCAGATTCAGTACCTTCATGAATGTATCTCAAATCGTCAGACAAAGAAGTCAAGATTATACATTTCATAGGCTTGTTGGAATTCTCCCAGTCATCATGCTGAAATCTCTTCGCATTCGTTGATCCTTTAGTTGGCTTGTCAGGCTTAGGTACGCCAAGAACCCAATAGTATTTCTGTTGTGCAGTGATGACTAATTTCATATTTCATTTCCAAATTTCATAATTTTCACCAGAAAGTTGGTTGTGTCTTAGATGTCACTCTCTTAAGTTTGGAGTAGAGTAAATGGTATTTCACTTTTCCTCAAACTTGAATGTCGTCCAATGCAGTCTATTTATAGACTTGAAGATCAACTGCATTGTCCTGTCCACTAGGCTTGGATAGCCTTTAGCATTTCCTCCACTATCTCCATGATCTTGGTGTAACCACCCATGATCTTTCTATTCTTACTCCATCATAGTGCAACCGCTTGATAATATCTGAAATTGTCTTCAACCTGCAATGTAGGAAACATAGAAAAATACATCTAATAGAACGTAGTCAGTGTTAGGAGAAAGGGCAAATTTATGATATTGTGCAGAATATTGTCCAACATATGGAACAACAACCGTGCAACATCAACAAACTCCCCCAATTTGGTCTTTCTACTACAACACACCAGATGTTAAAAACTGTTGGGGAATTAATTGCCCGGATCTATTCGGGATGAATATTTAAATACAAATTTAATTCTAACAATTATTACTAGCATGAATTAAACCTATATTAATTCAAATAATAATTTAACAACAAATCATGCATACAAATTTGTCACATAAATCCTACGCATGCAGAATTGCTAGGAGTTTACGTGAACTAACCTCTCAGAGTGACAACCATTGAGAAGATGGATCCCATTCACACGAACACACCAAAAAGCCTTCTCAAGTATTCCCTCGTCCTTGTCCGAAAATCCGGTGGTAGGATGCTCGCGAACAATTAACAAAACGAAAAATAAAATTATGTTGCACCACCTTTGTGGATTTCTAATTTTTCCAACACATGGAATTGCTTGGGGATGAAAAATTAATCCCCTATTTATAATAAGGAGGGTGGTCAAAATTTTAGGTGAGAATAAGATGGAAAAATATTTTTCTTGATCTCTAAGAAATCTTGAATATATCTCATATATTCTTTTCTCCATAATTAAAATATTCCACAAAAATCCCACCTCCTTAATTTATGGAATTTTCGAAAATAAGGGTCAAGATTTCCAAGATTGGGATCTTCTTGAATTTATGAGATATTCTTGTATTCCAAGAATACATATCTTCCATATATCTTTCCAAGAAAGTCAAGAAAATCTTTCCTTCCTTATTTTACTCTTAATTTTTGAAAAACATCAAATAAATAGCCAAGTGGGAGATTTCTTGAATTTAATGAGATAAGCTTGTATTCCAAGAATACTTATCCTCATTCCATAACAAAATTCAAAGAAAATCTTTCTCCCTCTTTTATTTATTATTTTCGAAAAAAATAGAAAAATTAGGCAACAATAATTTTTTTTATTTTAAACACCTTTTTCAGTTATTGGATTTTATGTTTGGGCTACTTGAGGGGCCTTTAGGAGAATTAAGATTGGACCTTCCAATGGACCTTGAATTTCCAATATTGAGCCAAAATATTATTCAAGCCCATAAATATTAATTAACTCCACTACATAATTAATATTGCACTATCCATCTTAAACCATATTACTGTTAATATGACTCCCGATTATTATTTCCCGTGTTTAAGATTATCCAGTCCATTAATTAATTTAGGCCATTGAAACAACTTCACTTTAATTAATATCTTTTTCCTTGGTTCAGGAAACGACTCAACATTATTATCCTTACCGAAAACTAATTTCACTTGCAAGATTTAGTATGATAAAACTTCTGAGCCTCCCAAGGGGACAAATCAAACAAGACGTACTTGCACACATTTCTCCATATTAAATCTTAGCAATCGTCGTGTAACCAATAACATTGCCCAAGATATAAGGTATTGAATCTCATTGATTCTCTTCCCATCATAAGTCAAAGCAATGGTTATTAATTCCACACGATCTTATTTAAGGGACGGAGATTAAGAAATAATGAACCACTGAGGTCTAATTCTTCTATATTCAGTACTGAAGAATTTATCCTCCCGTAGATTCTATTCAGTGAATCATAATGCACTAGTGCAATCTCTTGGTCAAGACGAGCCAATCTGAGCCTTACACTTCAACCTTTCACGATGGATTGTTCATTTCCATCTGGGTTGTGAATTCTGTACTTTTAGTTACAAGGGACTGTTAATTTAATCTTTTGTGATCTGGTATCACTAAATTAACTACAATGTAACACATATTATTTATTGAACAGTTATGCAGTAAATATATGTAACATTCAATGATATTTAAATCATCAGTGATAAATAATTTATTTCAGCAAATATGACAGAAATTCAGTCTGGTTATGTTGGGAGATGAATTTAATAAAGAGGATTTTGATTAGATCCCAAAACCCCTGAGTATGACATGTTCAGGATAATCTTGATAGACTGAGTCAGGATTCAGTATAGAGTGTTCAGGATGTTATCTGCACCATGTATAGTCAGCAGATATAGATCAGGTTATTTTCTGAAGAAACTGAAGACTCAGTAAGTTTCTGAAGAAACTGAAGACTTAGTAAGTTTCTGAAGAAACTGAAGACTCGGTAAGTTTATGAAGAAACTGAAGACTCAGTAAGTTTATGAAGAAACTGAAGACTCAGTAAGTAACTGAAGACACTGAAGACTCAGTATGTCACTGAAGACTCAGTATGTCACTGAAGACACTGAAGACTTAGTATGTCACTGAAGTTTTTGAAGACTCAGAAGACACTGAAGACTCAGAATACACTGAAGACTCAGAAGACACTGAAGATACTGAAGACCCAGTAGTTACTGAAGACTCAGTAAAATACTGAATACTCAGTATAACCTGAATGTTCCGAGGCACTAAAAAATTATCTAACTGAAGGCTACAAAACTGAGAAAAACACGAATATTATGAAAAATAGATATTGCCCCAGACATTCATATGCAGACAAAATGAACTAAGTCCAAGTGTTGTTTAAGGTTATCACACTCAGAGAGATTGACCAAAAAAGAGCCATTATGTTTGCCTACATTTACTGAAGATAAGAACCAATCAGAGGAAGACATCACTGTACTTTGCTGACACTGAAAGCAATACGACACTGAAGCATGTCAGTAGTACTATGTTCCAGACTGCAAAAAGTGGTGATTAGATACATGAAAGCATATTTTTTCTAAAACATGCAAGGGAGTATTCAAACCCTAAAAATAGTCGTTCATCAAACACCACAAGAGGAAACTCATGAAGCTATCTCCTCCAACGGATAGTTTTTCAAGAGTGACCTTGGTGAAGTTGCCTATAAATACTAGTGACCCTTTACATTAAGAGGTCACGGGAAATTTGAAAGCAACTCTAGAGCTCATTCGTATTACTGCAAATTGAAGCACTCGAAAAATCTAGAATTTCCCAAGTGTTTCACATTGAAGAGAGCTCCTTCACTAAGCCTAAATTGATAAGATATATCCAAAGCTTAGTAGAGATATCCTAGCCTTTGCATTGTTCTTATTGTAAAGGATATCTCATCTTAGTTGGAAAACAACCAGAAACCCAAACCCTTTGTAAGGTAGTTTGTGTGTGCTTTGTTGGTGAGTTGGAGTTGTAAAGAGTTAGTAAGCTACAGTGAGTTAGCCAGAAAACTCTAGAGAAGAAGTTAGTAAGCTACTTGTGGTAGTCTGAACACTTGTGTGTGTTGAGTTAGTAAGCTGCAGTGAGTCAGCCAGAAAACTCAAAGTAGAAGAGTGAGTAAGCTGCAGTGAGTCAGCCAGAAAGCTTTAGGAAGTGGTTAAGGAATTTCTATGAAGGTCAGAGAGAGTGGACGTATGAGCTTGGGTCTCTGAACCACTATAATTGCAGTGTTGTTTTGCTTTCTGTACTGCATTATTATCTGTTGCATGTTTTTCACTGAAAGCATAATTCACTGATATTCAGTTGGAATCAATCCACTGAACTTGCATCAAACTGATCACAACCTTAATCACTGTTTCATTAAAAGAAAGATCTTCAGCAAAGCTAAAACGAGTATAAACTTAGGGCCAACCATTCCGCACACTTGAGAAGCTAGAACAGATAGTTACACAACTGAACTAACTCTACTGAGGGTTCAGTAAGATAGTCATCTGATCCAAGCGGCTCAGGATCTATGATAAACTCAGGCTCAGTTGGGCTAATCTGAAGCTTCTGAAAGCAGCTCAGGATCATTGTCTGAGTAGACTTTGACTCATGGCGATCTGTGCTTCTCAGGGCCAAATCACCAGGACAACCTGACCCATCTGACCTCAGTGAAAGAAAAGTTTTAAAAATCACTGAACACATGTATTCCCCCCCCATACACTTGTGAGACTCGTTAGCACCGGGACCAACAAGTGGTATCAGAGCAGTGGTTCAACTTGACCACTTGCTTTGGTGGCCATAGTTTAATTTGCTGAAAGACTTTGGTGGTCTACTGAATAGATCTATTGGCTGATATCTTACAAGGCTCAGTCATCATGCCTTCTAAGAAACTTCCCATGTTCTCTGTTGAGAGCTATGATCTATGGAGATTAAGAATGCAGGCTCATCTGTATTCAAAACATGAAAGAATGTGGAGAGTGGTTTCTGAAGGACCAGAATCACTGAAACTGAGAGGATTGATCCCATAAATGAATTTCCAAAATCTGATGATCAACTTACTCCTGATGAGAGAAAGTTAGTCAATCTTGACTACATTGCTAAAGATACTTTGTATAGCACTATTGATGATGGTGTTATGGGGATGATTTCTCACTGTGAAACTGCAAAAGAAATATGGGACACACTTGCTGTTATGTGTCAAGGCACAAATCATATTAAGGAAAACAAACTTTCTGTTGCTATTGGAAAGTTTGATAGCTTTGAAATGGAAGAAAGTGAATCCATTGAAAAACTTGAAGTCAGATTCACTAGCATCATGAATGATCTGAATGCTCTTGGGAAAATATACCCACGGAGAGAAGTGGCACTGAAAATTCTTAGAGGATTATCTAAGAAATGGGATATACATGCTGTGGTGATTGAAAACACCAAAAATATTGATTCCATGCCATATCAACAAGTTTTCTCTGAACTGAAAGCTTATGAGTTTGTGATTGACAAGAAATCTAAGAAAGCTGACAGCAAAGATGATTCTTCATCTAGCAAGAATGTGGCTTTCAAAGCCAAAGATAAATCCTGTAAGTCTAGAGAGTCTGAGAACTCACTTGCCAAAAATCAGGATGAGCAGGAGGATGAGCTAGTACTGATGGCAAGAAGGTTTGAAAGACTCAATAGCAGATATGGGAAATATAAGAAATATTACAGGAATCACAGGTACAAGAGAGACTAAAAAGCTGAGGAAAAATACATTGAGAAAAGAAAGGACCAGAAAGCTGAAGGATCCTTATCCAAGAAAAAGGACTCCAAGACCAAGAAGGAAAGTGATCAAGATGATGATGCCAACAGATGTTACAACTGTCAGAAGAAAGGTCACTTTCAATATGACTGTCCTGAGCTGAGTGCTAAAGAAAGAAAGGAAAGACAAGCCAAGAGAGACAAGAAGTTCTCCAGCAAGAAAGCTATGATTGCTGAGGAAGAAGAACATTCTGAAGAAGGTTCCAGTTCCTCAGATGAGATGTTCTCAGATAGTGATAGTGATGATATCTGTCTTATGGCTGTAGAGGAGGTAAAATCTTCTATCTCTGTTGTTGCACCTACACAAGCACACGAGTTCTCAAGTTCTACTGTAAACATTAACTTTGACCTGATGGATTCATTTGAGAATCTTATGAAGGACTATTCTGTGTTACAAGAACTGCTCACTGAAACTCAAGAGCAGAACAAGGAACTGACTACTGAGAATCTGAAGTGGAAAGACTCTAAAAATGCTGAGATCACTTCTCAATTGATGAGAACTACTGATTAACTAGATGTTCTGAAAGTACAACTCTCAGAAAAAGAGAAGGTGATAGAGATCCTGAATGGAAATTTAGAGAAATCCACTAAAGAAATTCAGCTTATCAGAACTGAGTTCAATGACCTCTTTGAGAAGCATGAAACTCTAAAGAAGTTTGAGGATAGTGCGCAGAGAAAGTTAACTCTATTGAATTCTGCATCTAAAGTGATAGATGAAATTCAAAGTTATCAAAGACCTGCAACTATAAAAGCTGGATTGGGATACATTCCAGGGGGAATCTCACAAGGTCTTCTGAATGCTGCTTCTAGTAGCACCAAGACTGTCTTTGTTAAACAAGTGGCACCTAATCTTCTTACTGAAGAACTGCCCAGAGTTTTAGACAAGGGTAAAGGACCTATGGTTTCAGAAAAACTGAAGGTTCAGGGAAGAAAGCCCAGACCTCAGGAAAAGGCTTGAAAACCTGACCACTCAGTTGGAAATCTTCAGGCTAGTACTTCAAAGCCTCAGGCTAAGAATACCAACCTGAAGAGATCTGCACTGAACCATCAGAGGAATTTTCTGAAGAGAAACACTCAACAGAGATATTATCAACTGAAAAGACCAAGTCCTCAGATTACTGAAAGACCCCAATTTCAGTACAGGCAACCCAAACCCCACTTGCCTAAGGTTAAAGGTTTCCTGAACCCAAGTCAGCAGAGACAGAGACCAGCTGCACAAAAGCCAAAGCACTTGAACAAAAGCCTGAACCCAAGAAGAACTCTAAGGCTCATGTTCATGCTAAGGCTAGCACTCATACACAGGATACTGTCAAGGCACCTAGGGTGGTGAATGTGTATGTAGATGTTTATAGGAGACAAATCAGCCACTCGAAAGTAATTAGAGTTGTTAGGCAGATTTGGGTTCCAAAAGGTACAGCTAACCTGATAGGACCTTACACCAAATGGGTACCTAAGAACTGATCTGTTTTTCAGGTAAAAGAAAAGAGCACTGAGCTGAATGAAAACAACATAACACTGATGAGTGGAAATGAATTGGATCCTGCTGTATGGTATCTGGATAGTGGATGTTCAAGACATATGACAGGATATAAGCAACTAATTACTAACTATGTTGAGCAAAAAGGCCCTCAGATCACATTTGGAAACAATTCCAAAGGACAAACTGAAGGATATGGAACTCTTGAAGTTGATTTTGTTCATATCCATGGTGTTTCATATGTGTCTGGTCTAAATCATAACTTGCTTTCTATCAGTCAATTCTGTGACAAAGGATTCAATGTTGAGTTCTCAAAGAACTTATGTTATGTGAAAGACAATACTTCACAGAAAATTTTACTGACTGGTACTAGAAAAAGAAATGTGTATCTTGCTGATTGGAGTTCAACTCCTAAAATACATGTTTGGTTGCAAAAAGTTCCAATGATACCAGTTGGTTGTGGCACAAAAGGATGAATCACCTAAACTTCAAAATCCTGAACAAACTTGCAAGATTAGCACTTGTGAGGGGGTTACCCAATGGAGTGTTCAGTAAAGAACATATATGTGATGCTTGTCAGAAAGGAAAACAAATCAAAGCATCTTTCAAAAGCAAAGTAGATGTTTCTACTGATAGAATACTACAACTGTTACATATGGATCTTTTTGGTCCAGTAACACCTGTGAGCACTAATGGCAGAAAATACACACTTGTGGTAGTTGATGACTACTCTAGATACATGGATTCTTACTCAGTAAGAAAGAGACTCAGACAAAACTGCCTGAACTACTGAAAAGGCTCAGTACTGAAAAGAATCTGAGTGTGGTCAAAATCAGATCAGATAAAGGAATTGAGTTTATCAATCATATTATATCTGATTATTGTGCAGCAAATGGAATAACTCATGAAACATCAGCTGCAAGGACCCCACAATAGAATGGTGTTGCTGAAAGAAGAAATAGGACTCGAAAAGAAGTTCATGAAGGACAATTATTTCAAGTCGATATTCCTAAGAGATTTTGGGTTTGGCTATCAACACTGCATGCTACTCTCAGAACAGATCCATACTGACCAAGAACCAAGGAAAAACTCCATATGAGCTGTGAAATGAAAGGAAGCCTCTTGTTTCTTTCTTTCGTGTGTTTGGTTGCAAGTATTTCATACACAATAATGGTAAAGATCAGTTGAAAACTTTTGATAGCAAAGCTGATGAAGGGATATTCTTAGGATATTCTCAAGTCATAAAAAAGCCTTCGAGTTTACAACCTGTAGGACCTTTATTGTGGAAGAAACACCTCATGTTGTTTTTGATGAATCTACTTGTGTTCAGAAGAAACAAGAACATGACTCAGGAGAACTGATCAAGAGAATCACCAGACTTAGCCTGAAAAAGAATGATAAAACATCATCTGAACCTGAAAAGAAGAAGTCAGTCACTTTCTATGAATGGAGTGAATCGGACTCGAGACAAAAGAAGTTCAGGATGGAAAAACTCGGGGATGGTGAGACTCGGGCCGGAAATTCTCCTTTGAAGGAAAGCCAATACTAATCGAAGTCGACCAATCAACATACACGATTCGCACTCGGTATGTAATGCCGATGAAGATGTGGTCACCGGTGAGGCAAACTCGAATCTATCAACAAAGGGGAACAAATGTCTCGACAATGTTCTCGAATGGAATTTCCCGAGGAAGATGATTCTCTTTCTCCTTTTCTATTGTTCCCGAATTTAATGAACTACCGAACCTAACATTTCTCGGATGTTGAGGATACTCTTTGAAGGGGGAACATCCAGAGAAGATGGTTGGATAGTCATCCTAAAAGTCGATTGTGGGTGATTTATCGATGGTGTCAAAACAAGAAGGTTCCATGGAGAAAGTGCTTTGTTTCATTGCTTCCTATCCTAAAAAAGAACCTCATCGAGATTGAAGAAGCTCTACAAGATTCATTTTGGATTCTTCTTGCTATGCTAGAAGATTTGAATCGGTTCTCAATGAATGAAGTTTAGGAGCTAGTGGATAGACCTAAGAGGCACAATGTGATTGGAACTAAGTGGGTGTTCAAGAATAAGAGAGATGAAAACAACAACATTGTGAGAAACAAGGCAAGGCTAGTTGCACAAGGTTATTCCCAAGAAGAAGGCTTGGATTATGATGAAACCTTTTGCTGTTGAAGACTAGAAGCCATGATTGTTTCTTGCATATCTCGCCCACATGAAATTCATAGTCTATCGATGGATGTGAAAAGTGCATTTTCGAATGGTGTGCTTAAGGAAGAGGTTTATGTGGAACAACCTCCCGGTTTCGCAGAATGACGTTTATGTGCTCAGAAAGCCTTGTATGGTTTTAAGCAAGCACCCCGAGAATGGTATGATACCCTTTCTCAGTTTCTTACTGACCATGGTTTTATCAAAGGAACTGTTGATAGGACTTTGTTCAGGATAGAAGATGGGAAAGATATCTTACTTGTTGATTTATGTAGATGACATCATATTTGGATCTCCAAATCATCGGTTTGTGAAAAGTTTTCTACCCCCGATGAAAGGAAAGTTTGAGATGTCGATGATGGGGGAGATGAATTTCTTTCTTGGACTTCAGGCGAAACAAACTAAGGAAGGAATTTTCATCAATCAAGCAAAATACACCAGAGATCTGATTGCAAAATATGGTGTACAAAATTACAATGCAGTTAGAATTCCTATGAATACTAACTACAAGATGGATCCTGATCCTGAAGGCAAATCAGTAAATCACACTGATTATAGAGGGATCATTGGATCACTGCTATATCTCACAGCAAGTAGGCCTGATATAACATTTGCTGTTGGGATATGTGCAAGATACCAAGCTAATCCTAAGGCTAGTCACATGGAGGCTGCCAAAAATATTCTGAAATATCTTAAAGGCACTGTGAATAGAAGATTATGGTATCCAGCTGATGATAACCTTGAATTAAATGGTTATTCAGATGTTGATTATGGAGGATGTAGAATTGACAGGAAGTCTACCACAGGAACTTGTCAATTTCTTGGAAGTAAACTGATATCATGGTTTTCAAAGAAACAAACATCAGTAGCAACCAGTACTACTGAAGCTGAATACATGGCTGAAGGAAGCTGTTGTGCACAGATTCTTTGGCTCAGACAACAATTGAGGGATTATAAGATTATAACCAATGAAGTAGCTATATTTTGTAATAATAATAGTGCAATTGCTATTACACAAAATCCGGTATTGCACACCAGATGTAAGCATGTTGATACCAGACATCACTTCATCAGAGATCATGTTGAGAAGAAAGACATCAGAATGGAGGAAATTCATACTGATAAACAGAGAGCTGATATCTTGGCTAAACCTTTGGCTGAATCAAGAGTTCAGGAACTATCAGTTGAATTAGGTATGTTGGATCCAGGTGTATGAAGTAAATCTGAAAAATTGAAGGTTTTCAGATGCATGAAGTTTTCTCAGGTTTTTACTGAGAAACTCAGGATAAAATTGAAAGTACTGAACTCTGAGTCTTGGGAAACTCAGATATCCTGAAGATCAGTACTCAGTATTATACTGATCTTACTCAGTACTCAGTATTATATTGACCTATTTCAGTACTCAGTACTATACTGACCCCTTTCAGTACTCAGTACTATACTGACCCAGTTCAGTACTCAGTATTATACTGACCTCGTTCAGTACTCAGTATTATACTGACATTTTATCAAGGTCAAAACTCAGTAAGACTGATGGAGGAAATTAGTCTGAAGAAGTATTGACTCAAGCAACTCATTTATTGTCTAACTGAATCTCAGTAATCATTGGCAATAAATAACATAACACCTGAAGTAATATTTGGGCGGGACCTTTGAAATCTCCGAAGAAAGTCAATGGTCTGCAGGAACAGTAATTAATTGCACTGTTCATTAATCACCAATAAGGTTAAATTGGCGGCGTAATATTTGTGAAATCGTCCTGTCATATACCCGATTTAGTCGGTGTTTAATCTCAACCGTCGATTTCTTCATCTATACGATTTTCCATGAATCAAATCCTATATATCTATTGAAGAATTCCTTCAAAGCCCAATTCCAATAACCTTCATCTTCTCAAAACACTCTGCTTCAAAAACTCTCATTTGCCCAGAAATTATCATCTTCTTCAAAACCCTTCACAAAAATTCTGCAAAAAAAAAAAAAATGACGTTCTTCGTATTCGACAAGCTTGCCATCTCTGACAAACCGTGGTACGAATACATCGTTTCCCTCAAAAGCTTATCGAATGCAACTCACGAAGAAGAAGCGTTGCACATGATTCGATTGGCGAAGCTCACTTGCTTGGTTGCGAATCAACCAGAGGCAGAATACGCAAAGGAGGTAATAGAGTTTATCTCAAATTTGAAATTAGATGAGGAGGACTGTATAGAATCACAGATTACAGTTTCTCATTTAGAGCATAGTTCAAAGTATGTGGATTTTGTTAGGGAATTGTATATCATTCCTAAGAATCTTAATGCCATATACGAATTGAGCGATAGAGGAGAAGACCCTACAATTTATATGATGGGTAGGGAGCAAGAGTATCTGGATAGGATTGCAGAGCATCCAGTTAAATTCGAAGCAACTTTGAATAAAAGGCATTTGAAGCCTAAATATCGAGATTTGCTAGACATTGTAAGTAAATGCATAATGAGTCGGTCTGGCAGTTTTGAACAGATTAGCACGCCGAAGTTGAGGTTAATGGCGACGATGGAAGATTCACCCACCACTGCATTCAACTGGTTACATTATTTAATCAAAGTGGTGAGTGATCAAGCTAAGCAAGTCCAGAAGGTGAATGGATCGGTTGTCATCAAAGGGAAGATCCTCCATGCAACAAAGATTGCATATATCTTGGAGATGTGCAGAGAAGAGGAGGATATCTTCGCCAATTCCTCACCCTTTCCAAAGTCTAAAATTCTGTTCAAGCCACCTACAACTAAGAAGACTTTGAAAGGAAGGAAGGAGAAAAGCTCGAAGTCTCAGGAGGAGAATACTGAAGAAGGAGCTGATGAAGCCCAACAAGCCAGGAGGAAAGCCCTGATGGAGGTGAAAAGGGAAAAAGGAGAGACTCTGAAGAAGAAAACATTGGCCCCTCAGAAGCGCAGGAAACTTCAAATTATTATTGAGGAGGAGGTCAGTGACACTGAGGAAGTCCAACCTGAGGGTCAGCAAGTACTAAAATCTCCACTGCAAGTTCTGGCTCAGGTTGTGACAATAGCTCAGGAACAAACTGAGGAACAGGTTTTCTCTGAGGTTCTCGGAACATCTCTGAGCTCAGACTAAATATCTCAGGAAATATTCAAGGGACCTCAGGTTCCTACTGAGGAGATACCTGTTCAGACCTCAGATCAATCTGAGCCTCAGGAGCTACTAAACTTAGATGCACTCCTGAGTGAACCATTCCTCGATCCCTCAACACTTGAATCTGATCCTACTGAGCCTGAAAGCCCAAAGCTGAAGAAAGGAGAGGCAGAAGAGACTGAGTGGCGCAGCAAGGGGGAACGATTCATTCTGGATAGGTACCCTGAGCTAAGCTCATATCCTGACCTTCAGGATCTCTTCTTCATACTCAGGACCACAGTCTATATCCTGAATCAGACTCTTCTAGAGATGCTGAACATAGCCTCCTTTAGAGGAGAGGACTGGTGGAATGCTGAGACTGCTGTGTTGACAGAGTTCTCTGGATTCAGGAAGACTAAGCTCAGGATGAAAAATGCTGACTTTGATGAGCTAGTCAAGAGGAAGGTGACTGAGAGGAGGGAAGCTAATGTTGATGCCTCCAGTTCAAAGGATCAAAATAAAGAGGGGGATCAACAAGATGATGCTGAAAATCAATCTCAGATGGAGAAGGAAACTGATGCTGGTCAGACTGATATATCACATCCTCAGAGTGAAGTTAGCACTCTTCAGGTAACTTTTGGCACTATTAAACATTATGCCAAAGCTACTGAAGTTCCTATCTTTAAATCTGTTATATCTGATATGCAGACTGAGGCTCAGGTGGAGCACCCAACTCAGGTGGAAAAAGTTGCACATACTCCAGAGATTGATCTAAGTCCTATCTTGGACAAATTAGAGAAGGTGGTGCCAATGGTGGAGAAAATGACCCAAATTGAAAAAACCTTGTCCAACCAATCTCAGAAGCTGGAAACACTGAGTTCATCTTCAGACATAATGCATCTTCAAACATCTCTTGCTGATAAAATGACTACCTTGGAGGGAAAGGTTGATGTAGTCAAAGCTGAGCTCGATGCAGAGATGAAGCACATGTATCAGGAAAGAACAGCATATCTTGAAGCCAAGCTGGTTGAGAAGAATGATCAAATGATCAAGACAGCTGTTGAGGAAATGGGCTCTATGCTCATGACCAAGATGCCAGAGATGATGCAAAATGTCTTCTCACACCAGTTTGCACCTCTTTCTGAAGAGTTCTTAGTAGCAAAGAATCATATGAAGAAGCTGGAAGAGGAGCATGATCAGTTGGCAGGGGAAGTGCGATGTATAAGCAAATAGCAATATCATATGGATACCACACTTTC